>JAOXYL010000100.1:23170987-23188939 GCA_028564955.1 Terapon puta | reverse complement strand
TGTGTGTGTGTGTGTGTGTTAGAGAGAGGAGAAGGTCGGAGGATGGAGGTTGGGGGTGGACACGCTGGCCGTTTACTCCACAGGCATGATCCACGCCTTGCTGTCTCGTGTCTTTTAGCCCGCCTCCGTCTGGTGTGGTGTCATAATGGTTGGAGGGGTTGAAATGTGTGTTCGTGTGTTTTTCCGAGGGCATGCGTGGCTTTTAATACATCAAGATGACACAGATGAATCCCTAGAATCCAGTCAAAAGCGAGGAAATATTTTAACATATATATATATTATAGGATATATTTTATTCTTCTTAAGCAGTATTTATCAGCTCTTTTCCACATTTGTCCAAAGTTTGTCAACGATCTCCAACCTTACTTACTGCATGCTGGGATAGATTTTATCTAACAGGCCTAAAGGATGGTTCATTTTTGTTTCCTTCATTAATTCTGTGTTATAATGGTAGATTTGCATCTTTTTGTTTTTGTTTTTACATGTATGTCGTTTTGCATGTGTCTGTGCAGGTTCCTGTGTCAGTGGCTATGATGACACCTCAAGTGATAACTCCACAGCAGATGCAGCAGATCCTTCAGCAGCAAGTCCTGAGCCCTCAGCAGCTCCAGGTTCTTCTCCAGCAGCAACAGGCCCTCATGTTACAACAGGTAATGTGCAAATGACGTGATGGTGTCATTTTGTCAGACAAAGGCACCTTGTGCTTCAAATGGTGGTGGTGGTAAAAAAAAAAAGTCTTATGTATAGACAGCATTTAAAAACACTTTTTTTTCTAAAGTATTGAAAATTCTCACAATACCTGCCACTGGGCTTATATGACCAACACACTCACGTGTCGCCATCTTGCCTTTTCTGCAGCAGCAACTCCAAGAATTCTATAAGAAGCAGCAGGAACAGCTCCACATCCAGCTTTTACAGCAGCAGCAACAGCAGCAGCAGCAGCAGCATGGAGGCAGCAAGCAGAGCAAAGAGGTAGGCTGACATCACTCCGAGCGCCTGCCATTACCAAACCCGTTGGCCAGACAGAGCATGGAAGGCATGTGTGCTCCCTCCCTCAACCCCATCTGCTTCCAGACTGTGGTTAAATCAGAGAGGAGAGGGGGAGAATCAAGTGCACTCATGCTTCTGATTAGCATGTCAGACTTGCTGGATAAATGGTAACAACTGACTGATACTGTGCTAAGAATACAGTGTGTTTTTTTCCACATTAAATGTATAATATTTTATAGAGCCGGAGCTTCAGTTCATTGTTCTGTTTTTTTTTTTTCAAGTAAACAAGTGTCCTATGCAACAAAGAGATGACCGTTCCTGTGAGCCTCGTGTAGGACATAATGAAAGGCAGAAGGGAGAAAGGCAGGAACACGGAGCATATAAATCTGAGAGGCTTTTCTCGGTAATTAACATGGAAATGGCAGAGGAAGAGAAGGCATGTAATTGTGAGATATCAGTGCAGAGAGCGCTCCCAGCTTTGTTGCCTGTGTTGAGTTTTTTTTTTTTTTCTCCATCTTTCTCGCTCTCTCTCCTCCGCTCCCTCCAGTGCAGCAGGGCTTGCTCATAGGCAGCGGCTTAATGCGTGTTAATGACTAGAGGATACAGGCATCACTGTGGACAAAGCAAATTATTATTGTGCGGTCAGAAGAAGTTCAAAGACAATCTGGGAATTTTTGCTCTTGTCCCCATTGAGTTCCATGTTTGGAGAGTAGAGGAAGCAAAGAAAATTAAGCCCAATGTTAAAAGCAGGCACACACACGCACACACACACACATCCACGCATGCTCACGCACACGCGCGTCCATGTGCTGTCGAAGCTCCCAACTTCAAAGTCGTAGCTCCCTAATTAATGAACTGCAGGCTTCAGTTTGGACAAGTTGTGGCGTGATGCTCCCATAAATCAACATGACAGCGGAGCTCCTCGGCCTCAGATAGGGCCTGTCACCAAGTCGCATCTGATGTAAACACCAGAGGAGCAAGGGAGAAAAGAGGAGGGGGAGGTGAAGGGGGGGCAAGGAGGTGCAATTGATCAGTTGAATGGAGCATGAGAATAAAAGAAAAAACAACTTTTGAAGCATATTATGTATGATCACAGGAAATGGATGCAGCCTCGAGAGGCTCTCCCCCTCTGCCGATGTTTTCTTTCTCTCCCCATCGCTCTCTCTTTTTTCAGTCGCATTTCTAGCAGCCATCAAAAGACAGAATAAGAATTACGCAGTGACTCCCCTGTGGCTGCCAGACAATAACCCCCTGTTGTTGCTTTGTGCCTCTTTTATTTTAAAGACATCAAAATTTAGTTTTTCAAAGATCTTTAACTTTATATTTGAAGCTTGACAATAAAGGCCTGCCAGTGCCACTCTTTATCATTTGTCAGGGACTGTATTTTTCTCTCCCTCGTGCCACTTCTTGTTAACCTCTTATTTGGTCTATTGGGTCTGGGGTTTTTAATGTGTCTCTGCATGCTGGGAGCGCACAGGAGCTCCTGTCAGCTGATGGGACCAGAAGAAAAAAATGTGAAGGGGAGAGAGTTAAATTCATTGGCAATACTTGATTTTTCTTTCTTCCCTTTTTTTTTCTGAAAAGCCACCCTCTATTTATTTAGCGCTCCGATGAAAGACATTGTTCCTTGTGAACTCCCACCCCCGTAGCACTATTATCTTTGTCTCAGGCTGTCAGGGAGGTGCTGCAGAACAGAAAACCACTGAAGACATGAGAAACTTTTCTCGCGCTGACGGAAGAGAAAAAAGAACCAGCCACCTTTCATAAATAGGACAGATCAGAGATGATCACAGGCCACCTGCATCCTGAATTTCACTGAAACCTCAGTGAGATCTCTGTCATGTCTCTCCCCTTTCTCTCTCACTTTCCTCTTAGCTCATTTTGGGCTGTGTCACACGCGAGCCTGCGAATGAATGTGGTCACTCCTCAATTATGACCCTCTGCTACCACTGTCAAAGACGCCCTCTTCCCCCGATTGATCCTATGAGACGATCCTGCTCGCTGTAATAGACCGGTGCTGCCCAGAGCTTTATTTTTAGTGAGCCGGTGCAGGAGCAGCAGGCAGGGTGTGGGGCGGGAGGAGGGAGAGGAAGGGAAAGGAAGGCCGCTAGACCCCTTTGACAAGCCAAACGGGGGTGGGCGGAGGGGACGCGTTTTATCTGGCTGTTTCAGTGGTTTCAGAGCCGCCAGCAAGTGACCTGACAGCCACGTTGCACCGAGACCTTTTTTGTATGCAGTCAATTGTGAGAAGTAAACAAAGTGGTGTATCCTGTGTTTGGTAACAGGGTGCGGTGCACAGCTTGGCAGCCCCTACACTGCTTTTAGTGCCCCCTCCTCTCCTCCCGCCTGCTTGACAACTGGCCTTGTGTACTCATAAACAGGCCCAGTATCACGCAGAGACTCAGGAATACTTGTTTTATCCTTATCTATTAGAAAATACTGAAGGTGTCCTGAAAGATGGTGTTGTTTAAGACAGACACTTTGGTGAGTGGATCGTGGATTTGTTGAGAACAGGGATTGATGAAAGGGTTAAAAGTCATCTTTCTCCTCTGTGCCCCTGTTATCTAAATAACATCTCTCATTTGTTTTGACTCATAGGAGATTGGGGATATTAGATAATTTCCTTCTATTTATTATTCTGACTTTGTCATTTTCTCCTCTCTATTTTCCCCTCTACTTTCATATCACTGATTCATCCGAACAGAGTTCACACGTTTCACTTAGCAGAGCCAAAGTTTTCCCCCTAACCCCCCAAAAACTGTACAGACACACCAGCCTTTTATTAAAAATGCCTCAATGAAACAGCTTGTAGCACAGTTAGATCAACACAACAGCTATTTCTCAGTCGGTCCACAGTATGCGACCGAACAAAGCTCGCTGTGCCGGCTGGGGGAAGAGTGTATCCCTGAGCTCAGCGCCATGCCTGGGAGAGTTGTGAGAGTTGCTAGGGTGGTTATTAAGCACTTTGATTTAGTCACACGTTGTTTGCTGAATTATGAATGGCTGTAATTAAATTCCTGTGGCTCTTATTATGAATGATTAACTATGTTGTTTCATTGTTTGTCATTTGCCTCCCGACTCCTCGTTAATTAAGAGAGAGAGAGAGATGTATACTGCACCTGTCTTAAGTGGGCTCGGGTAAACCCACAGTAAAGGCAAAATTTATGAAAATTACACTGTGCCATTGTGTGTTAGCACGTGCGAGATCCATTAACTTTGTGTTTTCTTTTAATGAATGAGCATGTTGTTTTAAAGTGTTTAATTTTACAACCTGAACTGTGAGCTCTGGGACCTTGAACTTAAAATGCTTTCCCATGTACGAATCCAGAAATAGATTGCAAACCTGAAGTTCAGCTTCACATGTTTTTATTGGTTGTTTTGCTTGTATGAAATGCGGTTTGATAATAGTGTGTTTGCTAATGGTGTGCCTCACTGTCTTTGTGTGTGTGTGTGCGTGTTTGTGTGTGTGTGTCACCAGCAGCAGGTGTCAGCACAGCAGTTGGCCTTCCAGCAGCAGCTCCTGCAGGTCCAGCAGGTCCAGCAGCAGCATCTGCTCAACCTTCAGAGACAAGGGCTGCTCACAATCCAGCCCGGACAGACCGGCCTGCCGCTGCACTCCCTCACTCAGGGTCAGTACCGAATACCGCAGCACTGCACTGAACTGCTAGCCAACAGAGCTTTGTGAAATCTCCTGTCCGCCAGTCCTAAACTGCTCAGTGGGAGCATTTGTGGAAACAAAACACTGCTATAAAACTCCAACACCTCTCTTTACCTCCAATATAGAAAGACGTGCTAAAATGTGTTTGCAGCTGTAACATGAAGATTTAGTCTGCTGTTGAGTACATATTTGTGTCTGGGAGATGATGATTAGGGGTAATACAGGTAATACATCTGTTTATTGATATGGATGATCCTGGTCTTGTATTTCATAGTCCAATATTGGCCATTTGACATCCTCCCCCAGTTACTGTGGAAGTTGCTCCTTGAACATTGCAAAATTGTTAAACTATCCAAGCAGAGAAAGTATTCACTTGTGGTGTAGGAGGATTTAAATCAGCTGTCTGTGAAAGGTACAGTGACACCTGCCAGCACATCTCAAATCATTTTTATGTGAGCAAGGAGATGAATATTGGTCTTCAGACAGTTGTGGAAGAAATATTTAACTTTTTTTGGCACACAAATGGCTCCATTTATATTGATCTGGGCACAAACTATAAGCAGCCTCACTGTGAAAATATTAGTATCCAAAAACCTAAACTCTTAATGAGATTACTTTGACTTACAGAGCTGTTGGTCTCTAAATTTGGTACATTTTCAGACACCATTTTGTAACATTGCAGCTTGTGTAGGTGTGTGTCTTTGTACATGCAGACTAGTTTGATCTGCTACTGTTTTTGTCCGACTACAATACCTGTACAAGTTTTCTTTGTGGAAGGGAACAATGTACCACTTAAGTATGTAACCACACACTGCACTATAATTTCACTGATTCTGGACACACCTAATGTAAATCCTCACTTAACACTTTCTTTTAATTCGCTAAGTGGCATCTTAATACCTTTTTGCCTGGGCCTGCTGTTCACTGTACCATTGCACTCTGATTCTTGGAGTAAAATCCCCCATTGCTCAGAAATTGAGATGGAGTTAGATGTCCGTGCTCTGTCCTTGAACTCACTGTACTCTGTCTGTGATTGGCATCCTGGTGGCAGTCTCCTTCGGCCTGGAGGAAGACTAGATCCATTGTTCGTAAACTGCCAGTGAACCTGTCATTGTGAAACTGCCTGTTACCTGATAGGGAGTCAATACTTGTTGTTTGGCCAGGAAGTTTATTTCTTTATTTATTCTTTAATATTTTGTTAAGGAGTGGTCGCCCTGTGACAAAGACGCCGTCATAAGGGTTTTAGAACATGACATTGACTATTCATTCCCAGCAAAGACAAACAGTTTTGAAATAACAAGATAAGGGCGATAAAAACGGGAGGGATTGGGGGGTGCTTAGGTAATAGGCAAACACAAACACAGTTTGTACAGTGGTGTTATTGTTTGGACTGGGTATGGAATCACTCATCCACTCGCAGACGATTGCCATGGGCACAGGCGTGGAGCACCGCTGTGTTGTGAGTGTGCTTTGCTGAATTGCTCTGTGTCAGATGTCTGGCAAACACACACACACCCCTTGAGTAAAGCATTATATGGGTGATATGGCTTGGTACTGTACTCCTGATGGATTTCACAACAGCCCCGGAGCATCCTGTTTATGCTGTGCCATCATCAAATACCTCCAAGTCATCTATCTTATCAAGAGGGGAGGTACTTCTATGAGTTCTTGCCTTTCATACACTTATTTATGCTTTGTTAGGGCTGTGAGGTTAATTCTGTTGAAATAGTGATTTCAGTTACTTTTTTTTATTAATACAGAGGGTCCATGTAACTTAATTTTTCATTAACTTGTGTCAAGAATTGGAAAAAAAAAATCAATGGGATTTCCAAAAAGGTGTTATAGATTCAATGAAATTACAGAGGAAATAGTTTTAGTCAGAAAATAAAATTCAAAGAATCCTGAGGAAAAATATTACTTTTGTTTCTGAGTGTTTTAATTTACAAAGAATCTTTCACCCCCAGAAATGTATTAAGATGAATTCTACTCAAAACTGAAGGTATCTTTTCTTGATGGCGTTGTTTGCATAAACCCCACAATGAGGAACTGAATCTCCAAATGTGTTTTTCGTGTTTTGTTTCCGTCTGTTACCACCAGTCAAACCTGCTCAGTTTGCCCTTGCAATCCATTGATGGTTAACTCCGATGGTGCCTCCGACAGCTGTTACAACACTTAGGCTAGTGCTTCAGGCCCCCAGTTTGTCTTCCTATTCTACACATTTTCTGCTTCACTGTTTGAAGTTATTGATGACCTTTCTGTTTTCCACATCACTAAACTCTTTCATGCATCAGCGGGCCAGGCCTATGGTGCTCAGATCTAATCTGCAATATTCAGCTAGCAGTTAGCACTGCGTCGGAAGTGATGAGTTGATCTGCTCTGTTTGGGTCCCAGTGATTATGGATTCAAACTTGGGGGCAGTAAATTGGCATGACTTTTTAACTCGTGCTCTTTACTCTTGTCATTTCAAGCTGTAGATATCAGTGTAATTATTTTTAAAAAGCTGCTGTTATCGCATGCAGTCCTTTGTATCCTTTTTTCATGTGTGCAGACAATGAAAGGAACAAAAGGTTTTCCAATAATAGGTAAGAGAGTTATTAAAGAAAAGTAGGGGTGCAGTCTGTAGTTGTTTTTGGGGGTATTATGATGCAGTTTACAGCTCACTTTTACACCAGCCTCCTGCTTAGTTACATTGTTGGCTGAAACAGATTACAGCCATTATTTTCTGCCAAAACGATGGACTGAAGGAATGCATTTGAATCAGCTTTTCAAAAATGTGATAGCACTAATTAAGTATAAACTTGTAGATAGCAGTTTTGAGTGAAAAACAATTGCTCACATTATCTGGAGTATAATTTGTTTCTCTTGTCGTAAATTCTTTTGACATTAATGTTCAAAGTCTTGGAAGCGGCCAGACGGTATCTGTTATAAATTACAGCAATGTGTTTGGGGAGGATATAACTCTCATAAATATAAACCCCCCACCACCCTCACAAAAAGCCTGTCCTCTTGACCTGATGAGTGAGCCAGTGCTTGTCTCAGGCTCGCGTTGCTCAGGTGTGTGCGTGTATGCGCGTGCGTTTGCATGTTTGTGCACATGCGTTGCTGTGCATCACGGAGGTGGGCAGCGCTTGTGCACATCCCGGCTCAAACAGCCCTGAGAGGTTGCTCTGCGAGAGAGTGAGTTCTTGTAGCCGCACAACATCATTTAAGCTGTCTAGGAGAGGCCAGTGGGACAGTGACAAGACAAATTTGTCGGTAATATGAAAGCAAAGAATGTGGCGAGCCATGAAGTGCTCACAGAACAGCAGCACATCAGGGACAGCGGTGGGTAATGCGGCTGACCTGTCAGTGATTGATACATCCAGCAGTGGGCTACTGGTAATAGTTCCTGCAGCATTAGGACAGGACATATTTCAGGCCTAAGGGGTGCATATCAGCAGGCCAGTGATTACGGCAACATAAACAGGGGTGCAGTAAAGGTCCCAGCCTGACGGAACAATAAACTAATAGCGATGTCACTGTCCCCCCATGGCACCGGCACTGTGTGTGAGAAGTAACAGCTCGGTTTAAAGAGCCCAGAGCACTGGGGGCCATTTTTTATTTGGGGGATGATGGCCTGCAACTGATGTCATTATGAACCTTAAATCAACTTTCTGCTTGCTTGAACATGGTCACCTGGGTACAGGGGGACAAGGACAGGAAAAGGTTGAAGAGCTCGGCCTGTCTCGGTGCCAGAGCTACCTGCCGAGGTAAAATTGAGTTGGGAGGCCGGTGATCAATCAAGTGTCCCAACAACATACATTTTTTAGAGTGCTTGTCCGTATTTCCCAGTCGTAATGAGTGGAATAGTTGTGTTGAAAAATGGAAAGAGGAAAGATAAACCAATCCGGCATTTAAAGGATGGACAAGCTGGGGACCCAAGAAAGAGGATTTACAGATCAATGTCATTATGTGTCCCGCAGTAATCAGATGGAGAGAGACCCAATGCATTTTGTCCAAACACAAAATATAATACCCTGTGAGACATTTGTGTAATGATATTTTATTGTCATTTATGTGGAATCATGAGCCATAGCTGTTGTTGAGTTTGAAGAGGTTAGGGTTAGGTGGAGGTACCGCGAGGAAAAAGGGGAACAGAGAGCAATAAAACTACGGACTAGATCGAGGAAGAGACAGCCCGGTCCCACTCCGTTACCTCTCTCATCAGACCGGTCTATCCGCTGCGGTTTCATCTGAGTAAACAGTGGTGTCGGGGTCACCAGGACTGCTGGGTAATTGAGCCAGTGTGGGCCGCCCTGTCAAGCACATCGGCTAAAAATACATCGCCCACTGTCACCGGGCACCAAGTGGGGGGAAAATGATTGTTCCCGCTGTCGGAGCGCAGGACACTCGCATCACCAGTGACCTTCCGCTTCCAAACCTTCTAAGCCATCTCAGGAAAAAAAAACAAAAAAAAACCCCCAAAAAGAAATAAAAAGCACTTCTGCACCAAAATCTCCTTATACCGCCAAATTAACAATGAGGCCCTTAATAATGCAACTGGAAATCAGCAGGCGGTGGATTAGCATGCTGTAACACAGACCGCAATATTAAGCATGTTTAGCCTGTCATGGACGTGCACTTCGATTAGGGCACATCAAGGCATTGAAGAGAATAAGGGAGAATACAGGCAGGCAGAATAGAGCCGGGCTGTTGAAATATTCGAATGAGGAAAGACGCTCCTTGGAACGTGGAAAGGTTATTGATTTGTCCTGTAATCATTTCCTGCTCTTTGATATGCAAACGATCTAGTGTGAATTTACAGCAATCCTATCAGACTCATTTCACAGTTCTTAGCCCCTGCGTCTCTCTGGAGTCCTCCGCCTCATTAGGCCAATGTTCTCCATTACCAGCATAATTAAAATCTTTAGTAGCTTATCAAATTAAAAATATTTTTGCTGATCGTATTGAGATCTTCACCTCACAGTTATTTTCCACAACAGGAATAAATTAAGACTAAGCATTTTGCACACAATGTATTACAATCTGGTGCTTGAAAGGAGCACTTCTGGTATCTATAGAGCTGGTGATGAGAAACGGGGAGGTGGGGTGAGGGGGGGTATAAACCCAAGTAGATAAGCATGTGCAAATCATCTTTCATTTGCCAGTGCTCATTTTGAGAATGGATTTAATTAATTGTAATGTTAAACGAGCGGTCTTGCCCATTTGCTCCGTGGTTAAATTCACCACATATCCAAGGGCTTCTTTCACCATGCTTAAAACATTTGGCTTATTTAAGCACAGATTTGAATAGCCAATACAAATCCACACACACTACCTCCATTAGATCTTTCAGTATGCTATTAAAATCCCAGTTACCCAGCGGTATGTTTTGGCTGAAAATACAAATAGCCGCAGATTCTTCGCTTGTGAGGCTCAATCTCGTTTTACATATCGGCTTCATCCTCATTTGTGTCAAAGGAAAGCACAGTAACAGACACACCGTAGATGGACGCGCGTGTATATTGTCTGCCAACAAAGGCTCTCTTCTCTCAGACATGGAAAGTGGGGTGCACAAACACAGCATTATCCTTCTTCATCCCGACTCTGGCCCTGGGTGTCGGGATCGCTGTCACTCATGGGCAGAAAAAAACACATGCTCTCTGTAGATGTGTTTCCAGCACACAGAAAAATGTGTTCTGTCTTCAAGGGATTTTTTTTCAAAGGGCTGCGTGAGCTGCAGTGTGCTTGACTTGTTAAATGAGGTTTAAGTCTTCTGTGTCAATTGGAGGCGGTGCAGAGCTTTAAGTATTTTGCACATTAATGCGCTTTTGAGAATATTACCCCAGGGTCCTGTTTCTCAGGGAGGCAGGGGTGGGATGTTTTCTAGTGTTGCTATTGTAAACTTTTTGTTGTGTATGTTCTGCACATCGCTGTTGTTGGGAGAAAATGATGGTGATTATTCAGATTTCATGCCTTGTCTGGATGTTAATTATTTACTCTGGGCATGAAATTTGCGTGAATGCCAAGGATTTGTGTATACAAATACGCTTCAGATCACAGGAAAAATGGGAGGGAGAGAAGGAGGTGGCAAAGAGAGGGAGGGAGGCAAGAGCTCTCAGTGCATTACCCTGTAGTGGAATATTTTCTAATTAATACTCGGCTTTGTTTACAGACGCTTTGATTTAATTAAGTGATGAAGAAGAGAGTTGGATTAGCTGTTAATTGATTTAATTATCCAATTTGTTTGTCTCAGGCATGATTCCAGCAGAGCTGCAGCAACTGTGGAAGGAGGTGACAAATGCTCACGTGAAGGAGGAGCACAACAACAGCAGCAACAACGGCCACCGGGGCCTTGACTTGTCGTCCCCGGCACCGCCAAAGAACCCACTCCTCAACCAGCATGCCTCCACCAACGGGCAGTACATGAGTCACAAGAGAGAAGGGTGAGTCCCCCCCCCTCTACAAGGCCTTTTACGTGTTTTTTGTTTTTTATTTCTTTCATTTCTGCAGCTTAGAGTGAGAGGTCAGTGGTGGCACACATGCTGAAAGTGAAGCTTCTCAAAACAGCATTCACTTACAGCTGGTAATTAAATTGGTGAAACAGTCATCACTGTCATCTTTGTGTAAAGCAAACAGAAGTGTGCCAGATATTCACATTTAAAATAGCAATTTCTCACAGGGCCTCAATTGATGGACATGTCCCCATAGGGTTTGCACAGAGATTGCTATTAATTTATAGTTGGTAAGTATTATTTTCATTAAGGCCGCCCTTCTCTTCACTCTGTGCCTGGGTGCAATTGGGATTTCATAGGAACACCTGGAAGGAATATGGGGATTTGGAGAATTGTGCACACAGTTGAAATGGGATCACCATGCTATTAATGACAGGGTCCGGGGCATTGACCCCCACCTGTTATTACTTCACTTGCATGTTTGAAAGTGCAGCTGTGAGTTCAGTTGCATTTCCTTGAAAACGTTACCAGTGTCTCTTCGGAGAGGAAAAGCATTCCCCTCGTGCTCTTGGGATCTGCGAACCAACATATAAAGTCAACCTGATCATCACCTGTCAGTTCAGGGATTAAAAAGAAACACACACAACAAGACCAACAAGCTATTATATGCTAGAAAAAACAAAGCTTGGGCGTATCATATTTTCAACACCGGGATGAATCATCTATGAAATGTGTTTGCTCTCTGAACTGTGTGTCTGTGTCTTTAAGGAAGGAATTAATTTGGCATCTTACACATTTGCTTGTTTTCTTGCACCAAAGCCTGATCTTTGAACTGCTAGTGAGGAGCCTCCAGGCACCATGAGCTCACTGCATAGCATCTGACTTGTGTTTCAGTGATCAAACCCTACGCATCATTATGAAAGCAACGCCGATGAAAACATGTTTAGCACAGTAAACCAGCAGGCCTTTGGAGGTGAAGAGGGGCTGCTAGAGGGGGAGCATAGGGGGGGATCTGAGTGACTTGGAGAGGAAATTCTATGATTCCCCGATGGAGAGATATGAACAGAAAGCAGCTATTCCTTTTCGAGAAGGGGTATCGCTTTTAAACAGATTCATATTACCTGTACAGGCTTATCCTCTTTACTGTGTCTCAAAGTTATCTTCCGGCACAGGCACTGGAGAAAAATATAATAAAAAATGGGTGTAAGTTGTTCCCACAGCTGACAGTATCCACAGGCTCCCAGTCCTTCATCCAGTGTCTGGCTGAATGTCTGGTTTTTGTGTAGCTAAAGACAAATCGCAGGGGAGGATATTGACTCGCTCACTCCATCACACATTGTCGCGAGCGAGCAAACAAGGTGAGCATCGATGGCAGGGAAAGGCAAGAACCCGCCTCGGCTGAGGGCTCCATGAAACATCGGAGAAGACATAACGCAAGAGCTGGCAGCCCCTCTGCCTCGCACTGACTGTCAGAGATTAAAGAAGATGTCAACAGCAGTTTAACACAAGCTTAAGTGAAGAAGGCAGTCTCAGTCTGAATGTTCTCGCAGTATCTTAGATCTGTCAGAAAACCAAGCAGGTGATTCTCATCCAGCCCATCTGCTTGAGGAGGCCGCGGATTACCTACCAAGAGTTTCCAATGTGCAATCACCGAGAGGAGATGACTGATACAGAGTGAACACAAAACAGTCCTTATTAAATGCTGAATGATGCTAATTTAGATCCACGCAACCAATAATCCTTTCTTGTGTTCATTTTTGGAGCACTTAAATCGCGCCACTATCGAGAGCATTGTTCCTCTCTTTTGATGATGCAGACTCAATTCTAATCAGACTCCATGGGAAGAAAAATGAAATATTATTAAGTATGATTATTCTAAGCAAGGCTCTGAGAAAACGTCTGTGTTATAATCCAGGGATTTGAATAATCAGGTTGAAGATAATGGGCTGGGCCGGCCCAGGCGTAAATAGAGAGCATCCACTCATCCTCCCAGCGCTGAACTTAATGAACTTTTAATTGATGCGGTTTTGCAAGTCCTTTTGTCATGCAACAGAAACAAGCCTCTCTGCTGATGGGCCTGTTTTCCCGACTGGCTTCAGATTGGTTTACAGCAGGCCCTAAGTACCATGTAGTTAGTTTCATGTGTCATATAAAATCTGCCCAGGCACAACGACGCCTGCAACTAAAACCTTAAGTGCATCCACAGGAATCACTCACCGGCTTTGCACTTCCGTCTTAAGGAAGGAGGAGAAATTCAATCACTGCCGGCTTGACACACCGAAGATGAGGCACGTGTGCTTGCTTTTACTTGTCTCAAAGAACACTCTGCCGAGGCAGGCTGGGATTTCTGTTCGTCTGAATACCATCCCTGATATGACCAGGCCCTGAGTCACTCAATCTGTCAGCCCGTGTTGTTTCCCAGCCCACGAACTGTGATGCATAGATAGAGATATACCCCTGTGAGCCAGGTCATCTTTATTCAATGATTTGCTTATTTAAATGAAATGTGCCTGATCTGTATCTGACACAAATTCCCAATACAGTGCTACATCAGCTTTGTAAGGGGGAGCATCCTCACAAAGCGCTTGGCCCACTTTACTTCCCAACAACCATCAGTAACCACAGCTCGGGGACTGTAACAGAGCAATCTGTTAAGGAGATAAATAATCAGATTTGGCACAGCACTCCCATCACTCTTGCCTTTCATTTGTCTTACACCAGAAAAAAAAAAGATAATTAAATCATTTAGGGTAAACCATGCAGTGGCACAGAGAAGACGGAAGGAAAGGATCGAGTGGAGGGCCCGGAGAGTTAAAAAGGGGAGGGAACGGATGGAGGATTGAAGGGGAGGACACAAGGGAATAGGCTAGCATTAGTACCAACAGTGAAGGAGGGTGTTGTGACTGGCTTCACACACAATGTGGCCAGACTCTGACCTAGCGTGGTGGACATCAATCTTCCCATTTCTGCTGATAGATTGAGTCCATCAGCGCACGATGCCATAGATCATGACTTGTTTATGGCCCAAAGCATCTCATCAAAAGAAGTGAACTAGAAAACAACTGGCCAGCAGCTGTCGAAGTCATCTTCGCGTGCAGTTCCTCCTGTCCGTCTATGCATAAACACAGCGCAGCACCTGGGAGGTTTGTGCACTTTCTGCCCAGGTCTATAGGCACTTTAATGTTCCTTCTGCTCTAAAGGGGAGCTGATGACACGGTTTTCCTCGTCGCTGTTACAAGATCATTAGAGTGTTCTTCCCCCGGGCTGCCTGACAATAATAACATCCTGACAGACCTGTCGTGGGTGCAAGTCAAATTTAACGCAACGCAGGGAACTGCAAAGCGGTTTCCTCATCTTTTTTTTTTCCTTCTTTCCACATGTTCTCAAATGGGAGAAAAACCCCATGAATCCTACACTCTTCTCCTATTACACTAATGTAGCTCATTTGGTGTAAATTCTGTCATTTACTACTGTTTAGCCATCCACCGTTTAAAAGGGCTCTTCTGCCGCCAGCCCCTCGCAGCGCATTGTGCTCACTGATTCCCAGCGCACTCCACATTTCAATATCTTATTAATACAGAATTAACCAACAAGCCTGCTCGCAAAGAATTAAAAAAGGATCTCTTTAAATTAAAAACCAGCGTTACCTTCACCAGTCCACACATTTCCTTGTTAAAAACTCATTATAATAGGTCTTCCGCCATCTATTTATTAGCTGTATCAAAACAGAGGTCTTAATGTGAATGCATAATTCATAATTGAATTAAAAAAAAATTCTGACTTTTGAAAGGGGGAGAAAAAAAGCTGCTAACCACATTCATGAATGCTTGACTGCCTCCTAATTGCAATGCAATTATCACATGTTATGAACAATGTGAACTCTTAAGCAAGTAATTATAACACAAGGAAACCTGTGACGACCTTAAAAATTTCCTACTTGAGGTACAGCTTTACCAACATTGATACAAATGAGATTTTAATCTGAACATCATCTTGTTTAATCCTACAAAATTGGCACGCCACAGTTAGATTCTTTTTTTACTAATTCATTTTTACATCAATTTTTAAATCACAGCAGACAGATGATTGGCTAAGAAATGCGAGAAGTTATTTTCATCAGTATTTATTTTTCCCTTCAGTCCTCAAAGACATGCCCTGAAGTAGCAGCATTAGCCATTATCTCTTTTTGAGTGTATGGATATGAATGAGATTTTAGCCGTTGGAGTTATTCCCGCCTGGCAACACAACAGTATGGGGTGTAATGAATCTCCCTATCTGGCCCGTTGTCTGAGAGAGCAGGGCTCACACTGCAGGAGAAGCAGCAGCAGCGTTGCGCTCACGAGCCACCAGAAGCACAGGTGGTAGCGATATAGGCCAGTCCCCCAGGCTCTTGTAGCTGAAAGTTGTGTGTCTTGTATAGTGCCTGTGTCCATATGGCTGCCTGTCTCGCTCTCTTAGCAGACACTGCCTCCACACAGGCCGCTCTCTCCCAACGCCGATTGCGGTTAGCTGTGGTTCCACGCCTCCTGCCATATGGAAGATGTTGTAAAGTTTGTTTTTCAGGGATGTTCCCGCTATTTAGACTGATTGTGCGGAGCCATACGCTCCCCATAGATGCGCGCTTGTCAGCCCCTGGTGACATGGATTGGTCAGTAGATAAATTGATACCAGGCGGGGATGTTTACAGTTTGTGCACTGTGTGAAGGTGCCTGATGGTTTTTTTTCTGGGGGTGACATATTGTGGTACACACTCATCCAGGTGGGCTGTGGGACACGATGCAGCAGGCAGCGCAGGAAAAGCAGCGACTGAGGGAGCCCCCTGGCAGTCTTGATCAAAGTGAATTGCAACATGGCTCAGTGATACTAAATAATTACATATTGATTTGGTTGTGCTTTCGCAACACGGTTCCCGTCTTTTAAGAGAAGAGCAAGCAGAGATCACACAGGGACACTGATTCCAGACAGACCAGGGTTCACAGATCAAGTTGGAGTCAACGTTTTCATGTGGAAACAACATACAGCACGCACAGGGAGGTGCTAACCAGCTTAACAGGAGAATCCCTCCTCCACGACCCCTCGTCATGCTCTGTGACCACAGGCCCGTAACTGTGATTGTGTTCTGGAAAACCTTAAAGTCAGATTTTTATTGATAACCATCTTGCTTTCTGTGATTTTCTCTTTTCAGATCCACACTAGAAGAGCCTTCACACCACAGTCACCCTCTCTACGGCCACGGTGTTTGCAAGTGGCCTGGATGTGAGGCGGTTTTTGATGATTTCCAGTCATTCCTCAAGTAAGTAGAAGCCGTTGTCGGAGGTGCGTTTCTGTTCACAGTTTGTTTGTCCTCATGTTGGGTCGATTACACGTTTTGTGACCCCCGGCGACTCAGAGGCACTACAGGTGCAGCTGGTTGTTATTGCTGAGTGAGGGTGCCTGGGTTGGCACTCTCTTGACAAGGGTACTGCGGCGGGGTCTCCTTCTAAGAACGGCATGGGCCTCTAATTCCTGTGATAAGTGCAGTTCCCATGGTGACAGGGGCCGTTTTTCCCAAACAAACAACGGTAGGATGTTTATCTGTGGCAGCCCACACTTAGGGCGCTCTGCATGTTTGCCCTTGTCACTGGACACGGGGATTGTTGTGTGTGTCTTTGCCTTGCCTTGCTCACGTCCCTCCGGCTTTTTCTCCGTGGCTTATTTGTCTTTTCCTCTCCTTTCCCATGCTTTACTTTTGGGGATTGTTTTCAGCGTGCACCTCCGCACTATGTGAAGCATCACCTGTTCCGTTGCATCTTCCCGGCGTGAACTGAGTAACGGGTTCGACCCTCTGCGGCCTGACACAGGCCTTTGTTTTGCGCCATGTTTCTCCGTCTGAGTCAGACCCCTGCTTCACTAATCAGCCCTGTGTGCAGTGCGCTCTAGGTAATCCAACACATAACAGCGCCATGGTTACGGAGAGGATGAAAACATCTGCATTGTGGCAGCAGATCAATGGCTCACTGTCACCCCGGATTAGTCGCACTTTAAACAAGATATGACACAATTCCATTATCCTAAAACAAGCACTCAGCGAACACACGGTTTCCTCGCAGGCGCAAGGAGAGAAAGGTGCCGCAGAGGGACGCCTCACAGGCAGCTGAAACTTTGGACTGTCTTTGTCAACATTTTGAATCCTCTTTTTGTTTTTGAATCCTCTACTGGAATCCACTTTGAGCGCACTTTCTTTAGAAAAGCTTATCACACTAGTTTGCTAGCATGGTGCAGTTTCTGCTCAACAAGAAAAAAAGACGCAGCTCTGCTTCGTTTTTTTTTTTTTGTTTGATAAACATCCTGTGGCACATAGTTATTAAACCACGTATTACAAACACACACTTTCACACATAGACACACATATTTCAGCTTTGGGAGTGCCCTCTTAAATCCATCACTATTTATTGTATTCTGACATTGCCTCACCCTTTGTTTATAAAAGAGAGGGGAATTAAATTCAGTGTGCCCGGTAGAGCTCTGCCTTCAAAAGTCTCTAAGTGCACTCTGCTGTGTTTTTACAAGTGTTTTTATCATGGCAACATCTTGTTTACTTTAGTTGCCTGCTCAAACTGCTTGGAACATGTTAAGAAAACATTTGGGGAGAGTCTCCACAAAGCTGCCTTTGTTTAACAGCAGGCAAGAGTGCGAGCAGCTCACCAAGGTGTTAACTCTCAAACCCTTAAGCACTTCCACATGAATCCCAGCAACTGATACTGTGGGCCTCCAAAAACAATCAAAAATAAAAATAAAGAATACACCAGGCAGTGTAATGCTCGCACAAAAGTCTCAAAAGGTTTGGAGAAATGTTGAAAATATATGTGAATAGAGGTGTGTCTGTGTGTG
>JAOXYL010000100.1:23160503-23170887 GCA_028564955.1 Terapon puta | reverse complement strand
AGAGAGAGAGAGAGAGAGAGAGAAAGTGTGCGTTGTGTGTAGTCAGCAGAACACAGTGTACTGTGTACCAGAGAGAAAGAAAGGTGAGGAGGACTCTAACGTCAACCAGATTTCAGCTCCACATGCCAACAGTAACAACTAACACGGGACTGAAATGTTGTTTTAAACTGTGTGTGTATTTATTCTATCTTTTAAAGAAAACATTACATACCTACACGCACTATCTTGATAAATACAAAGCGCCGAATCCCTGTTCCTGTTTTCGGGTTCAGCACGCAGAAGGGTGGGGTTGAGTTCATAGCGAAGCCTTGTGTTTTTATGAGGGTCAAGACCCTTCTCTTCAGTGTCCAGTCAGAGGTCAGAGCCAGTGAAACACTGCAGTGCCCTCTAGTGCTGCTCTGTCTGTCTGCTCAAACCACAGAGACTCATCTCTCAAACCTCAGCACGACGGTGGAATCGTTTTGTGAGTTGTGCTGTCGTGTAACCACTGCGAACCATGTGGACCTCATGAAAAAATTGAAATAAGCTAAAAATAAAAGACTGTAAAATAAAATAAGAACAAGGTAAGTTAAAAAAAAGAAAACCTTTGTAAAACAGGTAAACATGAAATAATGATTTTAACAGTCCATAATATATATTTTTTAATATTTAATACTAATCGAAATAATTAGAATTATGCATCATTTTTTTAATGCATTTTAAATGTAAATACCATTGTAAAGATGTGTGATTTAATTTAAATTCCACCAAACAGTGAAGATGATAAACCTTCCTCAGAGACAGCCCTAAGCTCTGGGTCCAGTCTGTATAATTAGAAATTGTAAAGAAAGGGAAAAAAAAAAGCAGGCAAACTAACTGATATGTAAAAAGCCGACTGTTACAGGAATGTCTATTTAACTTGTTTTATTGTGGCAATTTACATTAGGGACTGTCATCCTGCCAGAGAGCTTTTAAAAGTGGCTTCATTTGAAGTCCAGAAAGTGACACATGCCAACGTTCATAGTCTCTCTCGATGTCAATTCCCCGTATCCCCTGCTCCCGTGTCCAGACACTCCTCTCAAGGCTGCATTAGGGCCATTTGAATATTTCATTTCCTATTAATTATGCACTGTGACTCTCCATGTCATTAGAAGAAATAAAGTGGAATGTAACAAAGGATGAAAAGAAGCAGGGCACATGTCTCCTATGAACAGAGAAATTCCAAAGCTGCTCACGTAGGCCACCCTTCATTGAAAATTCAGTCTCTGCCAGTTAAATTGAAGTTGAAACGTCTTTACCTATTATTTTCTTCTTTGAAATTTAGTAAGATGTCCTGAAATGTTTACCAGTTTCATTTTCCGACCTACTTAATTAAATGGGCATTTATTTGACTCGAACAAATGGAAAGCCCAGAGAAGTCTGAATTGATTTCAGCAAAGGGGGTTATTGGCCACGCTTTCTTTAAATATGCCTTTTTAATTTCTTTCTCGCCACAATAATTAACTTGAAGCGCCGAATGTATATCACAGTGATTTAGAAAAAAATGTATTATCAAAACACAATAGGAGGACCTGAAGGGGGGGGGAGCGAGACCACGCTTCCCATAAAGATTTAAATCATTCACTTCAAGGTTGAAAATACCACAGCTGAACAGAAACCTTCACATTTCAAGCGGAGCACTATCAATTTTCCTTCCCCTCACATGTGTCTGTTTTCGGCGCGTCTGCGTGGTGTTTAATGCACAAATGTGTTGTCTGTACATAAAGCAACGGCATCAGATTTATTGGGCTATCACTGCGCCAGCGCTGCCACTGTTCCTTTTCGCAGGTCGACTCTGGCTATTTTTGATTTGCAGTAAATGACAGAAAAAGTGCATTTGAAAAGGCAGGCGCGTTACACACCTCTCTCCCATCTGCCCGGCGCCACTGTGTGCACACAGACATGGTGACAGTGACCTACATGGTCACCGAAGATGTGATATAATTTATGATATATATAATATATTGGATCCATTAGCGAGCATAATGAAGTAGTGAAATGAAAGGGTATTTGTGAAATCAGTTCAAACATCCTGCTCGGATTATGATTAAATGATTAATGAAATGCCCCTGCATAAGCATTTTCAAACAGTAATTCATGCGGCGGCTGATAAAATTCCTCCAATCATATTTCCTTCACTCGTGAACCTTATCTCCACCATTTTATATAAATCACAGAAAAAAACCCTGTCTGCTACCCGGCGAGCTACTTATTTAGATTAGTTATAAACGTACAGGAAAAGAGAACATCTTCCCCGTATAAAATAATCATGCATAATTATATCCATAATTCAAGTTTGTGACAGATCCCATCTCCTCGTCCTGTTGTCCTCTGCATTTAGTCTGGCTTTTTATGAATTCTCTTAATTTTAACGACATAATTAACAGAAAAAACACAGAGGGGAAAAAAAGGAGCAAATCCAATGAGGCAAAAGGAAGCTGGAATAAAAAGAAATGGCATTAGGGCACTTGTGCATAATTTAGCCAACCTGAAATTCTTCAATCATTCCTCTTATCTGTGTGCTGTAGTTGGAGGAGACATGACTGTCATGAAATATTGAGTGTCATTCTTGTATGTAATAAGAAGTATTTCCTCTGGTCTTTGCAGATATTGTATGTGTAATCTTTGCAGCGTGCTGTTAGTTTGAAGCTCTGCATAATATGTGCCTGGATGTTACGGCATATTCTCTATGCGTCGAGCTTTTCTCAGTTGTCAGATTGCGTCATTAAGCAAGACATCACAGGACTTTTGTTTCCTTCATCTAAAAGGCAGCAGAAGGCGAAAGTTGAACTAACATCAGTTTCTTTTGTGTGTGTGTCTTCTGTTTTTTGTTTTCCAGGCATCTTAACAATGAGCACGCCCTGGATGACAGGAGCACGGCCCAGTGTCGGGTGCAAATGCAGGTCGTACAACAGCTGGAGCTGCAGGTATTGTCTCTCAGATTGTTTTGGCCCAAATATTTATGTGTCTTCTTCTCCTGACACTTCCCCAGTGTCTGCTGAGCCCCTCCCTGTCCGCCTGATATCTGCCATGGGGTCACTCTTGGAGGGGGAGCAGCAGAATGAAATAATTTTTTGTACATTTGCAAGTAATCAGTCATTAAAAATGTGTTATGTATGCATGACAGCCAGGAAAAGATATATGAAGGGCCCGGGGCTAAGTAGAGAAGATAATTACATTTTGAATTTTACTGGGTTTTAAAGTTATTTATGACTTTTAACTGTTTGGCACCAACAATAAAACACTTGGTGAAATGACTGGGCACCGTAGTGTGGATAGGCACTCAGTGTTGAGTGACTAAAATGAAAACAGCCAGAAAAGAGAAGTGAAAACAGAAAACTTTTGATAATGAGTGATTTTAATACCATTTCCCCTGCGTGTGATCTAACTTTGTCTCTCACAGAGAGAGACGTGGTTCACTCTTTCTGTTAGGGGGGCATTAGAACAGCCAGTGTGTCATATGTGAGTCTGTGTGCCGAGGGTGGGTTATATGGCGAATATAACTGCTCTGCTGATATGAGGTTGCACTTATTTATTATTAGAAAACCAACCAGTCCATTAAACTGTATTTTTATTAATTGGCAGCCGCTACAGTTGCAAAGCAAATACAGCAAAGGATCAAATGTAATGTATTCCAGATTTTGCACAGCATTCTCTTGTGGTTCACATATTAGCCACGTAATACCCCAGAAATGACTGATAATGAGTCTAAAACAGTTGTGGTTTACAGGATGTTAACCTTAAACAATGAGAGTTCAGTTGCTCAAACATTATGCCGCACCAGCGTCCTGTTATTTCCGCTCTGGTGCTGTGTTAACCAAGGGGATGGAGCGAAGGTTTATCAGACACAGACTTCCTCTGCATGCAGCCTATCACCATAATTTAAGCTGGCAGCTAAGACAGCGCTGAGTTTTAGACAGGTAGAGAGGGCCTGGGCTTGTTATTGGCAATGAGGCGCAGTATCTTTTAACCTTGACTTTGAGACAGTAGTTAGATTGTCTGAAGTGGAGAGTTGTTGACAGCTTCCAAAAGCATTTTGAAAACAAATAATTAGACCATCTCAAGAGCAAAAAGATCGATTTGCTCAAACACTCGACGCAAAAAATGCCTTCGCTGCCGAGGGACGTACAGAATTAATAAAAGTAGAAAAACAGACTCCCCTCCTCCCCCCTTTTGTTCATAAAAAATTGAATGTGTTCTCTTTCCTCATTACAGCTAGCAAAAGACAAAGAGCGTCTGCAAGCCATGATGACGCACCTTCATGTCAAGTCCACGGAGCCCAAAGCCACCCCACAGCCGGTGAGCAGCAACCCTGTCAGTCGCCTCTGTCCCGTCCCTCCCCCATCCTTTTGTTTGTCTTAATTGGCACACGTGTATTCATTAATCCCTTCCTCCATCTTCTTATTTATCTGCTAAATAAAAACAGCTGTTCTCTTGAGGGAGGCAGTAAATATTGTTTGGACCACATCTGCTGACATCCGAGATTCAATTTGGTGTCTGTGATGAACTGGATGCACACTCTGTAACGGCTCCCCTCTCAGCCTCAGAGAAGCACAGCCTGTTTGTGCAGAAAGAAACAAGGAGAAAACACAGGAAAAAAATAAATGTTAGAAATACTGAAAATAAATATTTGAAATGTAATTTTTATTTTTAGCGCTTTTAAAAGCAAAGTTATAGAGAGCTGCCTGCCAGATAACATAAAATATAAGAAACATTTATCAAATTTTCAACAACAAATTAATGCAAAAGCAAACAGAAAAACAGACAGTAAAATATTGTTAAAATGCGACAATGAAAAATGTTTAATTGAACCCGTATATTAGAATGGCATATTATCATATTTCAAGTAGGGAGCTGGAAAAAAAGATTATTGATTTATTAAAATGTAGATTTAAGATATAATTCACTGATGTCCCATTTAAGGTTTTTAGTGGATTTCAAGAAGTGTCATTCCAAAATATAGGTGGTCGTAGTACCTGCTGATTTAGATTTTAATATTGATTTCCTAAGATAACAGATGCTCCCCTGAGGACGTTTGAGTCTTTGCTCAGGGTTATTTGTCAGGAATTACCCATGCCCACATTTAGAGGTATTTAGTGAAATTACATCTAAGGACTAAAGGCTAATTTTGGGTCAGGGTATAATTTATTTTAGCCTAAAAAATAGACAGAAAAGAAAAAAATAATGAAATTGTATTTATTTGTAAACATTTCAGTTTTTTCAAAGTGTAAGCTGTAGTTTAAATGTTGTTTAAGTTTAGTTTGGCATCAGAGTGAAGAGGAAACAATGCTCATTCTGTAAAAGTTCAAAATCTTGCAGGAGAGAAAAGAAACAAAGAATGTTTTACTGGTGATTCACCAAAATGTTTGAACAAATGAAACAGCAGATCAATTTATTATCTTCTTGACACATTCCAGACATCATGCTTATCACTCTTAATATATGCCATGCCATAAAGCCTACTGCTTAATCCCTATCCTATAGGGGCCAGGGCTTAACATATGGCATTTAAGTGTCTGTGCTATTTTGTCATGTTTAAGAAGGGGCCTCAGCACCATATTTCAGTCTGTATGACAGTTCATTCAGAGAGCCAAATGTGGAAAGATCATTTTCCTGCAGGGCGTGAATCTGAAATCATGCACACAGATGCACTATACATATGTGTGTGTGTGTGTGTGTGTGTGTGTGTGTGTGTGTGTGTATATATATGTGCGTGTGTACATATATATATATATATATATATATATATATATATATACATTTATGTGTATTCTACATATACATATATATTCTACATATATATGTATAGATAGACACACACATACACACACACACACACATATATACATGCAGGAGTCTTGTCTCACAGCACACTGTGCGACTTGGATCATTTATTTACAGTCAGAGTGGCTATTGACGTGCTGCATGTGCGCTCCACACAGCGCAGCCAGCCAACATAAAGCGCCTGGAGATGTCGAACGACAATAGGCTGTCTGTTAAAGCTGCGCCTGTGTCACACACACTGATTGTGTAGATTAGAGTGCAAAACGAGGGCTCTGACACGGGGACATTTGTATATGAAAAGTGGTAGGGGCGGCAGATAGCATCTTGAGTTCACTACCTCTCCTCTGTCTCCCCGGGGCCCGCGAGAATGGCTGTGTCAGAGCTCGGCGTTAACACTCTCAAGGGGGCAAGCTGGGATTTTTATTCAAATAAATAGACTCCCATTCTCCAGCACCACTTTGCCTGCTGCGAGCCGCTATGAAATGCTATGATAAATATGTCTGGCTTCGGCTGGCTGAGTGGTGGACTTACACAGGTCAGGCCCCATGGCCCCACTGAGGCTTTAGTGAGATTGCGGCGTCAGAGGTGGCCACCAAAAAAAAAAACCTCCTTTGAGTAGATGCAGAATGAAAGTGTTCTCAGAGCTCGAGATGCAGGCTCTCTGTAGAGACGACAGCGTTCTTCCAGTAATTGCCAGTTGTGCTTTTCTGCTGTTCTGTGCTGCTGCTTATAATAAAGGCATGTATAAGTATCCAACTGTCACAGCAAAGTAGCTCGGGTGAATTTTCTGGTTTACATTTAGTCATAATTAAAGACAAACAAAGTGATACTGTGCATGCACGACGTCAAATGAATAGGATTCATTTTATTCTTCTGAGGTGGGTGGGGGCGGGGGGAAGATCAAAACAAAATGCGCCACATTAGAAATGCGTGTTTCTGTGTGCGTACGCCTGTGTATGTGTGTTTGTATTTGCCTCTGCGTGTGTGGGTGGGTGTCTGCACTCGGTGTCACTAAGCATTCTTGTCAGAAATCTGACCTTTTACGCCATACATAATTAAGGAGGGACTTTTTGTTTATTTTCTTTAGCAGCTTGCCGAGTCAAAGCCAGTATAATTAGATCACCAATTACCATTTAATTAATTTCAGTCTGAAGTCTCATTTTGTCTAGGCACTGGAGTGAGCCCAAATGGTGAGGCAAACAAAGGCGAGGCTATTACCAGCCTGTCTGGCCTATTGTTGAAGCCTCTCTGTGTTTATTGCCAGGGAATATGGATGAAACATGAAACAAAGCCTGCTAATCCACAGGAAGAGAAGTCAACACCGCAGCCCCATTCTATTGATAGCATTGTGTCAGAAACACGCGAACCCAAGTGTGATTTATTTTGCTCATGATTTAGAATAACACATCTTCTGCTGCTGTTGGTGAGGATGTAGTCTACATTTGTGCATCCCAGCAGTAATCCAAATTATTTGGGGAGACTCTGCCAAAAAGCCAGAGTTCAGCCTCCAAAACATAAATAGACATTGTGATTACTTAGACACGTGTCTGTTAAAGGACGGGGCGGAATAGAAAAACACAATGTCACCAATTATGAAACTTAATTATTTAATAAGATTTAATATTTCGTAAAATAAAAAAAATACATTTATGATAATAATAAAACAACTTCCTTATGAGAGTGTCAACACTGGAAATACCAATATTGGATTTGTAACATCTTAATTATAGTGTAATGTTAATAAAAGGTTTAATAGTCGGTGGCTGAACAGAATGTGTGTTGCTGCCTCTCCTCAGACCCTCCATCACCTCCAACATTATCAACAGAAATCAGACATGTGATCCCTCACAATCAACAAATGATGTCAAAGATGAGACGTGTCCAATCCACACGTCTCTTTTTTTTTTAGCTCTCCATTTCTCTCTGTTTTCTCTTCTTTCCTTTTCTCACAGTCTGAAGTCATGTTTAATTTGGAAACTGGCCTCCTTCGGCAAATTAGCAATTAGAACAATTTTGTTGGAATATGTATCTGTGTCATTAGTTTTCCTGCCAATTAATAGCTGGAGCGGGGGGTCAGGCTAGAATTTTCCACTTGACTGCTGCTCCAGTATGGAGGCTTGGCACTTGGCTCAGAGCCGCCACAGCTGCTGGAAGCCATGCTATACCTTTGGAGCACTTGCCATAATTAGTTTACCTTGTAGCCATTATTACTTAAATCCCTCCTCCTTAGCCCACCCAACCCATCCACACGCCCAGGCTTCAGTGGTAAAACCAAATATTCTCCACGTAAGGCTGTCCATGAAAATACTGTGAGGGCCATCTTTACCTCGGCCATCGTGGCCCTCATGATGGAGGTCAGTCCGATACAGTAGTTAATCATCAGATCACCTCCATAAGCAGCTCCTAATTAGAGTCTTCACAATACAATTTCAGCTTGTAATTAGCCCAGATTGGCTTCTTCCTCTGGCTGCCTTATTAGCGGGGCTGCTCAGCGGTAGGTGAGGATCACACTGTCATTTTTCAGAGCTGCCCGGGCCGCCCATCTTCCCCTCTCCAGCTCAACTATCAGTAGTCACCAAGCTGCGGACCCACAGTGGGTGGATGAGGTGGGGGTGTGTTGTCCAAACAGGACAAGAGGGACAAAAGACTTAACAAAGGCGGTGAAACAGAAAGCTTGGAACAGGCCTGACATGGCAGCGAGGAAGGGAGGGAGGGAGGGAGGGAGGAGAGAGCAGAGCGTGAAGAATAGGGGAGGTGGAGGAGCTGGGCTCTAGGGTTGTTTTCCAAACAT
Organism: Terapon puta; assembly: GCA_028564955.1. Taxonomy (NCBI): domain Eukaryota; kingdom Metazoa; phylum Chordata; class Actinopteri; order Centrarchiformes; family Terapontidae; genus Terapon; species Terapon puta. The sequence continues at coordinate 23,162,294 of JAOXYL010000100.1, read as the reverse complement.
TTAGCAAACGTTCATGGATCATCTCAGGGCCCGCCTGCAATTAGAGAGGAGATATGCATAGTCAATGAGGCGTTTGAGACACAGGGGTAATTAGAGGACTAACTGTGCTCCTGTCTGTCTGTCTTTCTATGTTTCTCCGTTTGTTCGGCCTCCTTCTCCTCAGCTCAACCTGGTGTCCAACGTCACATTGTCCAAATCAGCCCCTGAGGCCTCTCCCCCTCTGAGCCTGCCGCAGACCCCCACCACGCCCACAGCGCCCCTCACACCCCTGTCCCAGACCCATTCCGTCATCACAGCCAACAGCCTCCACAGCGTGGGCCCCATGCGACGGCGCTACTCAGAAAAGTACAACATGCCCATCTCTCCAGGTACCCCAGGAAGAACACACATCCTCGCACACTGATGCACAGTATACATGCTGCAACTGTACATACACACCGCCGTGTAATCATGCAATAATTTGTGTTATCAGTCGTTGATGACTGTTGACACTTGATCGTGTTGTTCCATGTTGACACAGTTTGTGTTTGTCCCCCGTGTGCAGATCTCAGTCAGAACAAAGAGTTTTACATGAATGCAGATGTTAGACCGCCGTTCACGTATGCCTCACTAATAAGACAGGTAAGGACTTGTGCTTTTTTAGTCTGTTTGCATTAAAGGGCCTCTAGCATCCTCCACCCTGCCAAGTCATACCAAGAAACACTGAAGACATACACTCAGCTATTTAGAAGGTCACAAACTACATTTGTGCCACACATTTCTCTGTTCCTTGTTAAATTTCAAATACAATTTAGACAGAGGGGCAGATTAACCATCTTCAAACAGATTGCAAGAATGCGTACCGGATTCAAAAAACAGCCACATATGACAATTGCATTTGATTAAGCATTTCAGTGGCTGTGATTATTACCAAATTCATTTCACACAACAGTAGGGATGAACCTGTTTTAAGATGGCCAGTCAATTATAGCTCGGCCGCAGTAATCTGGGATCTCAGGAATTAATCTGAGCCGGCCATAATTGCTGCCCTGTAATCTGCCTGAGAAATGTTTTCGCTTGCCCTTCATTTGCACCCACAAAAGAAAATATATTCAAATCTGCCATTTTGAATGAAAAGTGCTAAAGACTTTCATAAACAGAGTAAAGAGAACACTTTCTTGCTGTTGTCTGTGTTTTTTCTCAGAACACACACAACCTTCATGCCTCTTGTGAATTATTGATCACTTTGTGAAGGGAGCAAAATTGTAAATGTTTGTTTCTGTCACTGTTCCTCATGCAGGCAATCCTCGAATCTCCAGAAAAGCAGCTAACACTAAACGAAATCTACAACTGGTTCACACGAATGTTTGCATATTTTAGGCGCAACGCAGCGACGTGGAAGGTAATTTTTCCTGTTCCTCCTGACTTCTTTAAGCACAAGGAGACAGTGTTGATGTTAGAGAGAATTAAATGATAGCCAGGCATAATACCTTTATAAATGAGCCTCTACCCGAACACATAACAATACTCCACTTCATCTGTCCAAATGAACCACCCTTTAAACAAACATGTGAACCACATATGAAAACCAGGGAGAGGAATATGTGCCTTCTTGTTCAAGAAAAAGAAGTAAAAGAGAGAAAGCGAGAGAAGAAAAATAAAAAAAAAAACAATCTCCCTGTAATATGTGGGGATGTTCTGGTGGTGGGTGGCATTAGTTTAACATAGCAGTGCTCTGCCAGTGACTCCTGGCTGAGCCCCTCACACTCACTTCAGAAGGGAACACTCTGTTTTCCACCAGGCCACACACAC
>JAOXYL010000100.1:23140182-23160403 GCA_028564955.1 Terapon puta | reverse complement strand
CACACACACTCACACAATATATTCACACACACAGCAAAACAACAAAAAACAAAACAACAATGTAAAACTGGCCAAAGTCAGAAAGTGGCTGGAAGAGACCTAACACACACTCATGAACACACACTCTAACACCCCCCTGCACCACCCCCATCCTCCATCAGCTCCCACACTTAATGACAGCCTTTCCATAGGGGCACATTGGTGTTATAAACACTGGATTCCACAGCTCCCCCTCTCTTTACACACACACACACTATATACAAATGCACTCAGCATAGCTCCTGGAATATGAAAGGGACGATGTATGCAGGTCTACTGTATAAATGACTTGGATTTGACCCTGGATTTCGTTGTTTTCTCATATTTTAATGAAAAGTGTAAATGACCACAACATTTCCAGTTCGTGAAAATATACTGTAAAAAACAGTGTTGCCTTAGATCTATATATCACACATCCACACTGGTCAGCAAAGCCAGCGTTGTGAAAGATAAGACAAAAACGATGTCACTTACTGTATTGCCATGGAAACCGAGAAATATTTATGTGTTGTTTAAGTCATGTGAAACTTCAGGACCATTTAGTGCCAATAACAATCTGGTTTATTTATTGTTTTCATTCCGCTTTCATCCAATGACTGTCAAAATATTTCTTCTTTGAAATGAAATTTCTCCCATGTTTACTGTGCTGATAGCAACCTTTTCTTTCTCTCTTTGTTTTCACATTAACTGCAGAATGCAGTCCGGCATAATCTTAGTCTTCACAAGTGTTTTGTTCGGGTAGAAAACGTAAAAGGGGCTGTGTGGACAGTCGACGAAATAGAGTTCCAAAAGAGACGGCCTCAAAAGATCAGTGGGTAGGTTTGGCCTTTTGAGCCCTGACAAGCGTCTGTCTCACCATTTACTGATGAGAAGAGGCTGCTGCTGCTTCATCTTATTGTCTGTGTGCCATAACGTCCAAAGTCCCTGCTTGCTTTGGCGTGCCTCCCCTTCATGCTTTCAGAAGCCTTTTGGCAATGCGTCATAACCCATGGTGGCTTATTTTCATTTTGATCCTCATCCTCTCCCCTCCTCCCTGTGCCTGTCTGTCTGTCTTTCTGTGTGTCTGTCCTCTGTCCGTCCTGTCGATCACTGCATCTGCATCTGGCTGCCCCCCTACCCCCGCTGGTTTGCTTTCCCAGGGTGCCATTCGCACCAACCTTTCCCTGCATAAGTGCTTTGTGAGAGTAGAGGATGAGTTTGGGTCCTTTTGGACCGTTGATGATGAGGAGTTTAAGCGCGGCCGCCACATACAGCGAGGCCGCCCTCGGAAATACGCCGCTGATGAGAACTTTGACGAGCTGCTCGTACAGTAAGCACTTCTGCCTGCCCTGCAAACTCCAGAGGCCCAGCCTGCATGCCCCCCCCCCTCCCGCTAAGTGTTGTCATCATGCTTTTTGTGTTTAGCTCGCCATCCATCATGCTTTCACAAGATCTGGCTCCATTAACCTATTCTTTCTTCCCATGAAATGCAAAGTGTTGAAGATAGTTGTGTGGTATTGTCAAGTGATTGAACATCTTAGAACTATAGCCTTAATATCCACATTACTACACCAGTAAATGTATTTAGTTCTTATACAAAGTGCATTGATTTCTTTTTATGAAATAAGATACCGTAGCTGAGGAATGCCTGCTAGGTGAGACATGAGTCTGTGGTTGTAATTTAATTTTTCTGTTTTCAGAAGTCCAGCCTTAGTGAAGAACATTCAGACCAACTTGGGCTATGGTCCGACCCTCTCTGCTGCCTTCCAGGTAAAAATAAAAAAGTGATTTCATCTTCAGCTGCCTCGTGCAAAACTTTAAAATAATAAAAGTCTCCTTCCATCTCACATGCCCGGTCTTTGTTTTTAGGGGATGTTCTGGTATGAAAAGAGTGATGGGCAACTGAGAAAGTGCTGACAACTCTCTTCCGTTTCACATTTAATGCTTCGGGCTTTGCTTTTCAGGCTTCAATGGCAGAAAACAACATACCTCTATACACTACTGCTTCCATTGGAAGTCCCACCCTCAACTCCCTGGCCAACGCCATCCGCGAGGAGATGAATGGAGCGATGGACCATGGAAACAGCAACGGCAGTGACAGCAGCCCGGGACGCTCACCGCTGCCAGCTATGTGAGTGGCACACGCGCTTTCTACCTCCAACACAGTCTGTGTAAGAAAAGGAAAAGAGAGGCAAAGACTTTCAGCTGCTTACTCCGCCGAGACAGCAACACTCTAAATAGATTTAGACAGAAAATAATTTCGGTGCCCACCCAAAATGCTCTAAAATTACCTAATGCGTGGCATGAGATGAAACAGAAACAATGCCGGAGAGGACAATAAATAAAGTAAAGAGGGATGATATTGGAGTGGTGTGTGGGGTCATGGCCAGAGCTGCGGCGGGCCTCCCTGCAGAAAAGGAAACTCCACCTATTCGAAGGAAGAAAAGAGCGGAGCCCCTCTGTTATTTTAACAGTGAGTTTATGAACTGTCCTTTATGTGTCCCGCTGTCTGTCTGAGGCTCGCCATAATCGGCATTCCAATTTGTTAAAATATTTACAAAATGCCAGAACGCAGAGTGACAGAGCTGTTTGGCTGAAACACGAGCTGCGACACCTTCGCGAACGCCCGTGAGCCGCTGAAAGAGAAACAACACAAAAGCATAATTAGTCTGGAGGACATCATCCAAGATTCTCATGTAGGAAAGTTGCGGTCGGCCTGGAAACCGCAGCTCCCCATTCACTTGTTGTATAGGAGTGTCTGCTAAGTTGTTTGAAGCCTAAAATAATACAGCACGCGCTGCATCGTTTCCAGATGTGGGGGCAGACCACCGATGTGCAGCGCGGGTAGACTCGGGGATGGCCTCCTGAAATGTCTGAGCTTTGGGGAAATTCTGCCTGAAAACAAAAAAAAAAAAGGTGCAGTAATGAGCTCCTGGCCAAATGGAGGAAAGTGCCATCCCTAATCACTGTGAACATAGCTCTGAGCGTGGCTGTGGAACAGGAAAGGCAGAGACAGGATGGGTGTGCTGGCCTAAAGGCAGCCTGCTTCTCCCTCTGCCCCTCTGCTTCTATCTTTAGGCTGATGGAGCTCACAAACTCTTTCTCCATAATTATGTCTATAAGCTTTATTCAAGCACAAAATGAGTTAAATCTGTTTTCTTTTGCTTTTAAAGAACTTTATTCTCTTATTACCAAAACATACCCGCTGTTTTCGTGCCTACGGACTGAGCACTAAAGGGTCTGTACAGTAGCGCCGTCTCTGGAAGTCTCCCCTTTGCTCGGGGAGTAAGCCATAAACTCACATGTGCAAAAAATATCCCCGTTTTACTGTGATGCTTTGGCTCGCACCGCTCCAAACACGCGTTCATCACCGCTGTTCACCGTGCAACAACATGTGTTTTCCACATGTGCCAGCGTGCTGCCTGCTTGACAGGACGCGGCTTTTTAACACAGCGAGGAAACCAGAGCACTTCTCTTAAACAGCCAGACGAGAATCAGGTATCCAGAGACGGCTAATTACAAGCAAAGTGTGGAATCAGCATGCAGTTCAATAGCATAATAATAACAATTTCATGTCTGCCCTGCAGCCACAGAGTCAGACCTGAGGCAACGGCACTTGTGGAGTCACTTTGATGTGAAAATGATAGAAAAGCTGACTTTACTTTTTCCCCCTTTTTATAATTTACACAAAAATATGTCAGCTCATTAGCATACGAGCGTCTCCGTCACAATAGCTGCGAATCACACAAGACACCCTGGTGTGAATAAATCAAATGTGGGCTTTGGTGATGAAGAATGTGCCAGTTGTCCCTTGTTGTTGTAGTAAATGAGCCCGGTGCCTCATCCTGACACCGCTCTACCTCCACTACGGCAGCCTGGCACCGCGGGTTAGAGCGCCGAGTCCCCTGCAGCTGCTCATAATGTTTGCTGCTTCTTTTTTCTTTTCTTTTTTTTTTTTTCCCCTCCTTTCTGCCACAGCCAGGCCTCCTCTCCCCCTGTGCTTTATTCCTGCTCTGTTTCTATAATGAGAAATTTGGCAGATCTCATCTCTTTAGTGGCTCTTTTGCCCAGGCTGTGAGCTGGGGGGGCTCATGTTTTTGCCTTGTTTACAAGTGACAGCGTTATTATTCTCATAAGGGCTCTGTTTCTTATCACAGTGTTGTGCCGAGTGCGCCGCCGCTGCTCTCCTCGCGCGCCTTTCCTGCCAGCGCTTTTCTTCCCTTATTGACACTTGGTTGAAAATATGCATTAATTCTGGAGTTTAAAGCATGTACGCCGGTGTCTGGTCGCTGTGTTTGCTTGAAGTTGATTAATGATAGAAGCCGGCTCGGGGTCGTCCTCTGGAGACCCGCCTCGCAGGTTGTGCATGTTAACGAGCAGGAAGGGGAACACACAGCGCGCCGCTGATCCGCCGCCACCAGGAGGCTGACAACGGCAGCCCACTCGCTCCGCGCAGTCCATTCTCTCCTCTCCTCGTCTCACGTTGTTAATCTTCCTCATTTATCAATTCTAAGTGAATACCCTGTTGTCGGTTGCCATGAAAATAAAAAGCCTGCAGCTTTGCCGGGATTGGAATACCTCAAAAGAAAGCTGAAATTATCATCAGCTCCAGTGAGGCCCCCACTCACAGTCGCACCGAAGCCAGACATTTGTTTTTGTTCCCCTGTTTCCTTCTTTATAAACAGAATCAGCGCAGGTCTGTGTCGTTCGGTGCCTGCGCGTGTGAAAGGTTCTTCAAAGAAAAAAAAGGAAAGTTAAAGATAGCAGAGCCGGAGCTGCGTTTTGACTTTCTTCTCCTCCTGCAGGCATCACATCAGCGTTAAGGAGGAACCACTGGACCCCGAAGACCACGAAGGGCCCCTCTCCCTGGTAACGACCGCCAATCACAGTCCGGATTTCGATCACCACAGAGATTACGACGACGACCAGGGCCACGACGACATGCTGTAAGGCCAGCGCCGCCCCTTCCCCAGCCTCAGAGGCAGAGGCAGTCTGGGTTCGTCTGGGAGACAGAACGGCTCCGCAGATAACAAACACTGAACTGCAGTCTCAGCCACTGATGACAGCTCTCAAATGTCTCCAAGTTAACTTTTTAGTGCCATTACAAATACATAGCAAGAACACACACAAAAACACACACAATACGCCCCACGCGCGGGATTTTGTTTTTCTGATTACTTTCTACTTTTGATTCAAGTAAAGCTTAAAAAAAGTGAAACTTAATTTCCTCTCATGTGTCGGGTGGACTTGCTCGGTACGGGGGCGACGCGTTTGTGGTCAGAGACCCTCGCCGTGCAGCCGGGGACGGACTGCACTCAGCGGACTGCAGAGGGGGGAGGGGGGGAGGGGTCGCGCCTCTTCCCCAGCCCCCCTCCACTCTCTCCCTCCCTCTCTCAGACACACACACACACACATCTGACCACAAACTCAAGAGAGAGAGAGAGAAAATGACTGACGTTTAATTTACACGGCGTGTGTGAGACGGAGAGCGAGTGCGGACTTCTGTTCATTGTCACTGCCTTCAACACTTCTCATTGGTTTGATTCCATCTAGGGTGGGGGGATGTTGTCTTTATTTGGGTGTATTATTTTGTTGTTGTTGTTGTTGGGGGGTGAGAGGTTATAGAATATCAACATAATGTGTCTTTTCCATTCAATGCTGTTATTGATGTTGCATCCCTTTCTTTTTTTTTTGTTGTTATTTCTTTAAACTGATCAGACCTCATGCCCATGCTGTGGAGATTCTGTGTGGTCAGCACTTGATAATGAATGTTTATGATTTCCTTTCATGTTGTTCTTTTTAAACACACACACATGAAGCAGAATGTCAGATACCAAGTAGTATTTTTCTGTCATTTATTCCACGATCTTCACAAAAAAAAAAAAGTCACCCACTCTGACATGTAGCCTGCCGCTCACCCCCCCTCATCTTCCCCTTCCTCCCCCCATCTCCCCTCCTCCTCCTCCTCTTCCCCCTGCTCATGAAGTCCATTGGCAATGCACTACTCATAATGAAGGCTCTCTCCACGCATCAATGAAGTTTAATTTAAGATGCGAATGAATGACAGAGAAATCATGCAGGTTATGATTTATCCTTATGAAATTATACTTTAAAACAGCCCCTCACGGCAGAGCATGTTGAGCTGCAACAGAATTTCTGATCACTTACGAGCTCCGTGTTTTTTAGAGGAAAATGAAAATGTCAGGTGTGCGCCGGCGAGATAATGATTTAGACCAACTAATTGTGATTCCTGAACACACCTGTCATTGTTAATCAGACGCGTCTGCTTTTCCACGCTGTAATTTCATTCAGTGCTTGAAGATAAACGTGCATTCCCTGTAGTTTTATTTGTATCACGCGCATGACTAGTTTTAAGTTGCGGCGAGTGCGGAGAAATGGCACACCGGATGAAACGCTCATTCTTCTTCGTCAAGGGAAAGAAATCCCACGATTTGCAATAAGACCTAAACGTTGCACATTCCAGCATTTGGGCGCAAAGGGCCCAAACATACAGTACACGCCATGTAGGGAATGTGGAGACCTCGACGTTCAGTATCACCCAAAAAGCCAATAGTTGTAGTCCACAGCATTGAACCGAGTGGAATCCACATGTGGTTTTGTGATGCAGCAGCAAAAATTCCAGCTTTGGTAGGGAGTCGGATTTTAAAGAGACCATGAATTTCAAGACTGCAATCAACCACTTTTAGATTTTTTTTTTTTATTTATTGTTAGTATTATTATTATTTTGTGTTTTATTTGGCTTTTTTTCTTATATTCGTTGATGTGTTTTAATATCTTGTTCTGTGACTACCAAAGATAAACTACAAAGTCGATGTTGTGTGTTCCATGCAATAGCAGATAAGGCCAAATATCTCTCCTCCATTCTCTCCCGCCGGACGGTCTCAGCAGCTGTGGATCGGGCCGGCGGCAGATCGAATCGAGGAAAAAAAAAAAAAAAACGCTCCTCAAACTGGTGTTTTCACTCATTTTTAGAAAAAGAAAAAGAAAAAAAACCAAAGGGGGTGTCTTGAACAGGACAGCTGCAGTAATGTTTGCAGTGACCAAAACTGAATGGGAGGCGCTGACAGTCTGACTACATGATGACCAAATTAGGGAAACTTTTTTGTCTTTGGGCCAGTGAGTGGAAAAGGGAGCTTTTTGGTCAGGAGCAGATTTGTGTGCAACATAAAGGGTATGCAGATGAGGAAAAATATACTGGTAAATGGGAAAAGCTTTGCAGAGAACAATGTGAAACGGATTCTATACTTCAACTGGACCACACAATGATTCAATGTTTCTCTTTCTTTTATTCCTTATTCATTTGTATCCTTTGAAATGATTGTATGCCACTTTTTAGGGGTTTTAGCGTCTTTGTTAAGATTGGCGAGACTTTATGATTGTGTTTAGTTTCTGTCAACTTATTACTTTTTATATTAAAAAACACTCCTGTCAACTAATAAGCTGGGTACAAGGTACTTTATGGCAGTTATTGTTATTGTTATATTTTTTTAAGTTTCACCGCTCATTAACTAAAAAAAAAAAAGGAAAAGGGCAATCTGTGGTTTCCAGAAGATGTATTTAATATCCAGGCAGCTGTGGGATGGGTCAGTTACAGCCGGGCCAGGATCGTGAGAACAGGGCCGAGCTCATCCACAAACCCCCAGTCATCAGGCTGGTTTGTTTGGTATTCAAAAAGGAGGAAAAGCGCTGGTAGATTAGAACATTCTCAGCATGTGTAGCTTGACATTACTAAAGATAACAGCATGAGAAAACCGTTTGTACGCATACCTCAGTTCAAACCTATAGGGAATGATTCAATTAAATGAGAAAAAAAATAAACAAACATTTCACTCAGTTGCACTTAGTTGTATGTCTTGCATGTGTAGTCTGATACTGTAGAGAGAAAATTTCAAAATGACAAAAAAAAGAAAGAAAAGAGAGTGAAATTAGAGCTTGTTTATCTTAAAGGGTTCATCCTTTTTTTTTGCCAAACCAATCCAAACCTCAGGCCTTTTGTTCATTGAAATATCACCCAGCTGTGTGTGGCACCATTCATCCTGTCAAAGTCTGTCCTCTGATGTACTGATGGGTTGTTTTAAGGGGGTTCCAATATTAGGTTGTACATACATGTCAGTATAGCCTTTGTCTTTTCCTGTCCTCTCCCCTCTCTCTCTCTCTCTCTCTTTCTCTCTGTCTTTCTCTCTCTCTCTTTCTGTCTCTATTTTTTTTTTTTAAGATCAAAAAATACATTTGTGTTATGATGTTTGCTTTATCGCGACTGCTTTGTATTAACTATGAAATAGCTATGAGAAAAACTGCTGTATGTATTGGAATAGCAAACTGTGCTGCAAATGTATTTTACTTAGTAATCCTTGCTTTAAAAAAAAGAAAAAAAAAATCACATCATCCACGCAGACATCTGGGTGAGCTGGGCAGGGGCAGGCTGGGGGGGAGATTATCCCCGATTTTGGATTTTAAACTGTAATATAGAAAACAGACTTTTCTCTGTTATCATTGACCTAAGCATTTTGTACAGATTTTTTTCCCTCTTTGTGTTAAGCTGTTTTTTGATACTTCCTTTTGATGGTCCAACCACTGCCTTCTGTGGCTGTATGTTAAAGATTACTGCTCTGAGAAAAGGGCAGACAGGTATATTTCCTCTACAAGACGGAGATATCTTTGCATGACTAATCCCAGGGTCACAGAGATGAGGGGGGGGGGGGGATATGGTTTAAGTGGTCAGTAATAATATAAGGGTGTATCAATCTAATGATATTTTATATGAAATTAATAGGAAAAAGAAAAAAATATGCAGTGCCAAGATGTAAAGAATATTGTTAAATGCTGTCTTTCTTTTTGTTTCAAAAGTTCGTTTCACTCGCGCATCAAAGATGTGTCCTTCTCATCCACGTCATGTAGGTAAAACACGCATTTTGTTTGGCATCAAGATATTTATATTTTTATCTCAAGGGTCATTGTAAATGAGTCAAACCAAGCACAGCAGGCAGGTCAGAGGTCAGACGCTGCTGGAGACCGACGTCCTGCAAACTGCGGCCGCGTGGCATCAGATCCCCCGAACATCACACACCGGCACCCGAGCTAAAAACGCCATTGTTTCATCCATCACCAACCATCCAGCCCGCTGTCATTCCGTCCCCCTCTTTCTCCCTCTCTCACGCCACACTTTGGGTTTTTTTTTTTCCAGATGGAGGGGGAGGGAGGGGGAGAGGAGGGGAAATAGGGAGGGGAGGGGGGGGCAGCCCAGGAGCTGTCACGGTGCTCTCATCCTGCAGCAGCTTTTCTTTCTCTTTCTTTTTTTTTTTTCTTTGAAGATGTACTCTGTAGTTTCTTTTTCCAGTTTTTTTTTTTAAATAGAGAAACATTATTGCTCATCACTTCCATCAGTCTGTAACCTCCTCATCATTCCTCGTCTGTCTGATGCAGACCACTCTGTTGTAGTCAGTGGCGACGGCTGACGTGAGCATTCTAAACATGCAATAAAATGCTGGTTGTTCACATCGTTTTCCTCCAAGTCTCTCATTTTATCTGGTTTTGGACAGTGTCGCAACACCAACTGCAAATTGTTAATGTTACTGCATGTAATTTAACTCCAGCGATGACAGGAAAATTCGAAGTTTGAGTCCCTTTATAGCACCTTTTATTTTGACTTGAAGGAGGAGGATGCACTTTTTGGAGCGCTTAAAAAAAGCTTCATGATGCAAAACAGACTTTGTGGATGCTCCACTGTAATGTGATTCAGTGCATCAAAAGCAAGAGAGTGCATGTCTGACTGCTGCAAACTCCTGTTGTCAGAGAGCAGCTCAGCCCGAGTGTTTCATCATCGCAGATAACACCTTGAAAAACTGCTCTCGGTGCTGTTTTCCTCATTATTTTGGCCTGCGGGACAGAGTTTCTTACAGTCCGTGTTTGTCATCTGCTGCAGGACTCAGCCTCAACATTAAATTATATCGTAATTAAAAAGAGACAGTTAAACTGTCTTTTTCCCAACAGCAATTTAGGTAACTGCATTTGATAAGCTATAAATTGTAACAGCATTAAAATTCCAGAAATAATAGCAGATATGGATTTGGTGACAGGAGCTAATGCTGATGACCAGGACTCGCGTTTTTACGATGGAGGCGCAGGTCATGTTGGCCACTAAACAGGAGACAGAGATCAAGTCTAAGCACTTTTAATCTTGTGAAACAAGCAATTACAAATAGTTGCATTGATTTGTTAAAAAGCTTTAGGTGACATAAATCGTTTCTTGCTTAGCTTATTGCTGGAAAACATAAATGTCAAGTGTATTATTAATTAAGGCCTTTGAGAGACAAGATTTAATGGAAACGATATAAAATCACAAGCAATCTTTCTGCGGGCCGTATTTCACAGGACGGTCAGGATTCGTGTGTACCCGCGTTGTTTTCCTGACACTGATCACAAACCGGAGCCGACAAAGTTGGGAGAGAACACGCGGTAATGGAAGGTGTTTGTGATTAAAAGTCATCCAGAGCAGAGGGATTTTCATAAATTAACTCACATGGAGGCATTAACATATGATACTATTATAGACCATAAAGGTGGATGAAATATTACGGGAACAGTGGGTCTCTGTGTATGTATATCGGCACGGTGACATGATCAGCCAATACGGCCCTCCAAACAATAAATCTGACTTTCCCTGCAGACCACTGACAGCACACAAAAACTAATGTTTTTGTGCAGTCTCGTTATCTATTTTTTTCACATTCAAAAGAAGCAGCAAATGAAACAAACTCCTAAATGTGCTTCCAGTTTCTGATTTCTAATAAAGGTGCCCTTACTTGTGGTGATACAGTCATGTGGGTACTTTGAGGTCTGTTGGCTCAGGTGTTGAGACATCCAGCTCTGAGGTTTCCGATACCGCAAAATACCAGAGGCACAAACACGGATGTCGCTGCTGACATGAATACTATCGTGTAGGGAGGCGAGTGTGTTTCACCAAATGAAAAGGTGAATGTTTTCTGCGGTGCACACACTTGTTATCTGAGGGTCTGAAGGCAGCCTGTCAGAGCGCTGCCCTCGTCGGTGTGGCTCTGTAGACTCTTTTGCATCTGACTTGTCTTTTCCTTGCTGCCTCGCTAAAACGCGTCATTTCTTCGGTTCCTCGATGCTTCTGAACAACCCGGCGACTGCTGAAGAGCAAATAAGGCTCGCGCGGAGACGGCTGACACGTCTGGAATGTGACGCAAAGTGACAGCTCTTTTTGAATCAAGCCACGGGACTGGAAGCAGACAAAAAAAGAAAAAAAAAAAAGAAGAAGCTCCCATTAAACCCCATCCTGTCGAGGAGGAGGCACGAATCTCTAACCTACCTCGAAAATCAAACTCAAAACTATCAGCGTGCCTGAATACCACGGGGGGGTGAGTGAGAAAAACGCTCCTGTGCTTTGGCGAGGTGACCCCGTGGCCATGACGGACCAGCGGCCGCGTCACTCAGCTCCGTCAGACGGCGAAAAACAAACGCGGAAGGCTGCTGTTCACTTTATTCTAATTAACGCGTGGCACAGCCTCATCCATTCACACAAGAGCTTCAGTCAAATAGTCAAAGCTGGCAAAGTCCCAACATTGCAGCGAGGCAATTAGCAGTCCTGCAGTGTTTGTTATTCATGGTTTGATGTAAAAATTTGTTTATTAAGATGGGCTGCAGGCGCTGGTGTGCAATAGACCTGCTTGTAATTAGATTCCAATTATTTGTCTGTTTCTGATATTGTAAACTGGCACTTACCACATCAGTTAAATTGACACACTGCACTGCTTGGTTTACTCGGTAATTAAAATGTGTTCTGTTAATTAGATGATGACCACTTTATTCCAGGGCTCTTGTGTTTGGGCTCCTCGGCGGCTCGCTGTTTGGATCATGAGTTGCCAGACGCTTCCCTAATCAGCCCTTGTTTTGTTTCAATTACCACCTGCTGTTCAAAAGGCATGCCTCACTGCCCCCCACCCCTCCGCACACACCCGCACACACACACACACAACAATGCCACGAGGCCCCGCTTTTACTACCAGCTCCAGCTCCAGCTCCAACACAACAATCAGTAATTCACAGCTGGGCCCGCTCTCTGCTTTATTAGAAGGTACAGCTCGGTTTCAAAGAGAGTCCGAGCAATTAAAAAGGGAACTAAAGGAAGATGAAAGTATAAAGGTACTTATCACATCAGCTCGCAGGCCTCGTGCGAGTAGCCAATGCTAATTACACTCATTGAGTAAATAGGCGAGATGCTCGGATGTCTCCTTCTCTCGGTAACAGAGGGGCATGGGTGGGGGAGCTGCTGGAGACACTGATGGGTTCACTAACTGGAGATGACTAACAGTATAATGCAGGTTCTGATGGGAGAGGACTCTTGGTGAGGTTTTGCACCGAGGTTTATATCGAGAGCGGGTTGTTCCTGACTTTGAGGAAAAAAGAAAAAAAAGAGTTAGGAAGTGGACCTTTGACTTTGTTTGTCAAACAGTCCCAACCCAGGGTCCGCTTCCTACGTTTTTCCGGAGTTTTTAACCGTGTCGTGGCGTCTCCGTCAGCCGGCTCAGCTGGGACGGAGACGGATCGGCCGACGAGTGAGCTCATGAGCTGCCGTGGCTTTTAGGACTTATTGCCTGACTCTGGCTTAAAGGTCACACGTCGGTTCCCGGGTTCGTAATGACGGTTAATTGAGGAGGATGAAGCCAAGTCGAGGCTGATGTCAAAGCAAATACGGACCGCGATGCATCGATCCTCCTAACGAGGACTGCTTGTGTATCAAAGCCTGATAAGTCTTCTTCCCCTGTGCAATGGAGCCCCATTGTTGTCTGAAAACTATTAAAAACACACAAATGAGCCACACTCTTGCACTTCCTGAAATAGGGGCACTGAAGTTTGACTCATAACCGTCCTGCTGTTTAAAGAAATTACATTTTTTTTATTTTTTTTTTATTAAGAATGAATGTTTTCAGTAGTTTTGTCAAGAAATGTACATCACGACAATCAGAGCAGGCTCCACACTGACTGACATACTGCATTAACAACTTCCTACACATACATCCCCTCATATTTGATTTGTTCTGGGGTGATTCAGATTAAAACCATCACCCATTTTTTTATGTTTAATGGTGGAAACTCTGCAGCTGCGTCATTACCAGCACATGACCTGACGGTGTGTAGCAGGTGTGGAGCGCGGAGCCTCGGGTCCATCCCCGTCCGCTGTAAACAAAGTGACTCCCATGATGAAGTGCGGCGCGGCCCTCGCTGCCCGACCTGCGCTTGTGCGCCGGCGTCCGGCGATACTGTAGGAGATGTTTTGCCTGAATAATTGAAGAGATGCAAAACAACATGAATAATTACTTCTGGCTCTCGCACTTTGTGTCATAGCGAATTAACGGGGGAAGTGGCTGCTGCTGGGATGATTTTTAGAAGAGATGATAGATTTCTAATCAGGTGAGGAGAGGAGTGTGTTACCAAACACAATGTACTGATTATGTGTTTGGTCTCACACAGCTTGCCTGCCTCGGAGGAGCTAATGGTTCAAGACTGAAAAATGTTTTTATGCCGAAAAAATACTTTTTATGTTTAATGAAAGGCATGGTTTGACATTTGAGGAAATGTGCCAATTTGAAGTGCTGCAGAGAGCTACATGACAAGCTCAATGCAGGATGGTAAAAAAAAAATCAGAGATATAAAATATTAGTTAGTGAGCTTAAGAGGTGCTCGTCTGAGGATTTTGTCCATTTTTAGACAGAGCCAGTGCTAACTGTTCCCCCCTGTTTCCAGTCTTTGTGCTAAGCTAAGCCTATTGGCTGCTGGCTTTAGGTTTATGTAAAGCAGACAAACATGACAGTGGACTCTAATTCTCTCATACGGCTCTCAGAGAGACGGCAAATGAGTGTCTTTCCCGAAAATGCAACTTTGTTCCTTGGGAGCAAACTGAAAAATGATTTCACTGCTGTAACAATAACACCAAATCCATGTGGCCACTGTGTATTTAATGCATGTGGTTAGGTCACTACATAATCCGTATTTCCTTAAATAACACTGCACACAATACACAAGCTTTCATTTTATTTTTGATTTAGAAGCATCACTCATGTGGAAACTTAAATTGTAGTTTTGTGGTTCTCTGACAGGTTTAGTTAAAAGGAGCTGCGTTATTGTAAACTGTAGATAGCCTTCGGTGGCAACAGTCTGAATTTCCCTCCTGCTTCGATTCCTGTATGGGCTTTTTCTCCTTCCCCCCTCTTTTCTTTCAAAAAAAGCTATCATTTAAACATGTCATGGGTAGTGTTTACCTGCAGTGAACCTTGATTGAGAAAGCCTGTGACTTTACACTGATGCCCTCCTAATCTGTATGACTGGCATGCTAATTTCTCTGACGCTGCCATTCAAAACACAAACATGAAATGTTGGTTTTAGAACCGGGAGACCTGGTAGAGTGAATTTCAAGTGCTTATTCAAATATTTCATTAAAATGTAAATTTTTACAACGCCGTACGTCTAGCTGTGCACAAGGCATGACTTAAGAAGTTATGAAGTTATAACCGCATTTCTCTCTCTGATGCCAATTAACTGCTGTGGGGACTATAATGTCCTTACCTTGTTTTATCGCCGCATAATAGCTCACCACAAATGCATCGCATGCAACAAGAGTTTCAGGTATTGACAGCTCAGATTGGTGGACTGGAAGAAAAAAAAAAAAGAGAGAGAAAGTCAAACATGAAGCCTCCTGGAGAGCGGTGGCTAATCAATTCTCTTATCTTTGCAAAGTGCAAATGAAGTGATTAAAATTAAGATTATGCAAAAGAAAGGAGTGAAAGAGAATTGTAAGTAAGTCAGACGGCCGCACAGGTTTATCTAAGACATTTGTCAGGACTGGAAAACAAGTTGCTAAAAGGTGCAGTTTTAGAAAGGCCTTGATAATGTGGATCTTTAAACCTGATTGTCGAATATATCCATCAGTGATTTTTTCATGTTAAGATTTGAATATTAAAATATTTAACTCTGAAAACCATATAACTGAACTCATGAGGTTCAGATTTCCCATGTTGCCACTTCCAGAAGGTTATAATGACTTTTATTTCTGCTGATGTTTGAATTATATCTGTCTGAATTTGACCTGCCCAATTTCAGGGACTTGATTTTTTGACTTGACTTGAATTATTTCATGTGAAAATGACCAACTGACTTGCAGCAGTCAAATGATATCCAGTAACTACCACATAAATACAGATTAGTTAGGTAAATGTGGATAGTTAAAGGTTTCAGCGCTTTAAATTCAGAGATATTTAACCCAGAGATGAGAGATCAGAAATGAACTGGCCACTCTCTTTCTTTAAAATAATAATCAACTGCAGAAACATGTCAGAATTGTTCCATTTCTTATGAAAATTTAAGTGGCCACTTTTATCAGGATTGTTGTGTGTGAATCAGACATTGACTCATCACTGCTCAGCTGCCTTATTTTACAAAGAAACACAGTTTTACATCCATGTGAGAACAACATGGTCAGCTGTTTACACATTGAACACACTGTGCTTCACATTTCACTGAATGCTGTGGTTTGTCGTAGTTTTGGATGTACTGACAGTACTATGGAACTTAATAGCTATGAAGCTTATTTTAGAGAGACTCATTTAACTATTTGCTGCTTTATTAATCTGACAGGCAAACCTTTAATAATCCTATTTACTGACTGATAGATTAAATCCTGTACATAACTTTACACGCCTATATACCATCTGCATATATCGATTTGCCCTTTAAAACAATTTTGCAATCTCGTATTTATTTTTTATGTGCTGCTGGATCACAGCTGAAATGATGGACGAGAAGTCAGTGACAGGGTGAGGGCTTTCAGTCTGACATCTCAGATAAAGACAACTCTGACTAAAATATAAGGGACAAAGAGTTTTTTCAAATTTGCTTAAGTTTGAAGGAACGGCATTTGATGAAGTCGCGATACACAGACAAGGTATTTCCCTCGTCAGTTATTCATAAACTTACAGTGTGTGTTTGCCAAAAGATGTATCAATGAATAAACAGTGGCATGTTGACTTTAAGGGTGTCTATCTGGCTCATATTTGCAGTTTCCCGCCTTGATCAGATACTAAAACTTCAGCGACAAGAACCTCAGGGTTTGAATCGCTCGAGGTTCTTCGCTCTCCGCTTTTATTTCTTTATTTATTTTCTCATTTTTAACTTGCAGGGGGAAGAAGACAAAATGGTTGCAGGTGGTGATGAAAATAAGAGCCATCCATCATTATTTATTAGGCATGAAAAAGATACACAATAATGTAATTTAATCTCTCAGCAGACAATTATTTCCACATATTGATAACGCAATGCGAAAAGTGCCATGAATCCTAATATGATGTTTGCTTTTATTGGTGTATGATACAACCATAACAAATAATGTAATTGTATCAGGGAGAAAATGTGATTATTTGCACATGCTAACATTATAATATCAATCTGCCGCAGACAATGGTATCATATTATTTTGCTGTGCTTAACTAGTTACAATTTGCATTAACTTATTATGTCTGGGTGGCAATAAAGTCGGCTCTCTCCCTCTGCTCTGTGCTTTTCTTAGTTTCTCATTACAGCTCCGCGAAATTTTGGAGGGTTTCAAGTCCAACAGCCTGCTTGATTTCTGATCTGAGGAGGGAAACTTTTTACATGGAGTTTTAACACAATTTCCTCCTCTGCCTGTGCGCCGCAGCCTTTATCTATTCATACGCAGCTCCTATCCAAGCAGAGACGGCTACTCGGTGCTCATCCAGCCCAGTCTGAGGTTAAAGAAACACGACACAATAGACACAATTACTATGCAAATCATAGTGCCAGAAACAAAAACACCTTTTTTTTCCATTAAAAAGTAAAATGCTTTAAATATTTGCATATAGGTGCACTGATTTGGTTATTCACAATTTCAAGATGATTAACATTAATGAAGGAGCGGCTTGATGCGCCGACTGTCAGGCCACATCAGGCCACCTCTGTAACCTCCTCTGTGTTTTGCATGGCGCGGCATTCACGCCATAGTGAACTAATGACCAAGTCGGCCCGTGTAAAATTAGACCGTGCATCTACACAAGTGTCTTCCTGACATTATGAGAATGTTTTATTGATGACTCATTATTAGCAGTCCAGCAGTGAGGTGAGTTTGATCCACCCAGAAGATGCAAAGTGTAATAATAATAATGCCTGCTTAATTATTAATATCCAAAACCTAATCCATCTCTGCAGAGAATATGTACATATTTTAGTGTCTCATTTGAATTTTTGCAACAAACACACACCTTAAAACCATTAGACGGCCGTGGTAATGACAGGTTTAAATGGGCTGATTTTTAAGAATTAATGTGTTATTGCCACTGTACGGCCTGCGCTGAAAGAATGAGCTCTTCCTGTTTATTCTGTTTGATTCTGAAAGCGTGCAGCGTCCCACTGCACGTCCCCGTAGAGAGGCGAGCAGAGCACACACTGTGAGACGGCGTCATTCTGCACCGGAGGCTAGAGGAGTGTTTGCAAGTCATTAGTGGTTTGTAAATGATATTTGTTCCCATGTGACATATCATTTGAAATGGTTTTCTAATAATAACACCCACTGATAATAAAATAAGAGGGCCCTCATGTTGTGATTATGCTTTTCATAAATTTGGTTTTGCAAAAAAAAAAAAAAAAAAAAAAAAAGGAGAGGAGAGAGACATTTCAATATGAATAAGTGCTCAATATGTTGATATGAATTTTAGTCTCAGATGGCGAACATTACCCTGATACAAATGATAGCTCCGCTTTGAGCTCAGGTTCATTTTGACCAGCGAGATCGTCTCGCGCTGAGCTGGGAGGATGCTCTGAATACGACTTCGGCTGTAACCTGACTCGGCTTTGTCGTGAGGGAAAAGCATCTTTCCTCCGAAGCTCACTGCGCGGTGTTCCACGGGCAAAAAAAGCTTGAACTGTCACCTCCTTCCTTAATGATTCCTGACAAATACCCCGTCTTCCTGCCGCGCGTTTCCTGTTCGCCGCAGCACAGAGCCGAGACAACTTGGCACGGGACGCAGTGTGTCTGGTGAATAAGGAGCCATACCGTCGCTCTGACACCATTTGCCGTGTATTTTATGAAATGAACCAGCGGCTCGGAGATCAATAGGCCCCCGTGGTGAATGCGAACAACGCTACTGGGTCCTTATCAGGAGCCCTCTGCCAATCTGTGGCAAGCGAAGCCTGCACCTTCCCTGGATACACCATTGGTCTTTGAAATTAAAGTTGACGCCTGTAATCCAGGGAAATGGTCCCTCTACTCTCGCTTAACACCGGTTTAGTTTCACCCCAGCTGATGATAAAGCATGACAGAAATACAGAGCACTATCTTCTCGCCGAGGTTGATAGGTTCTGCCAGCTTATCAGGAAACAGGCAGCTAACCTTCTTGTGCCTGGCCCGTGGACAAAACTGAGGAGTCAATTTACAAAAGAAGGCATGCCGGGTGGCTTGTAAATAAAACCATTCTTTCCCTGCCGAAGACAAAAAAAAAAAAAAGTAAAAAGAAAATAACCAATTTTAGAACCCACCCAAAAGTGAGTAAATGCATAACACAGGAGGCTAAGCGCTAGTGATAGAGTGTATTCATGTAAATCCGCCCAAGCACAGCTGCAGGAAATTGACAGGGATCTACTGGAGCGCTTTGCCTGTAAAGGGTGGGATTTACATGCCTAACTAGGGCTTAACCACCCTCCCCCGAGTTTACCTGTTACTCTCTGGCCTCTGAGCACGCGTCTGGATGGGCTAAGGTTGCACTGCTTATTTTTAATGCCTTTTCATCCCCCCTCATATCTGTCAGTCTCGGAGACGAACTCATAAACTCCACCGGGGCCACTCCGTATCGCAGAATTGGTTTGGCGTGACGGCAACATTTGGAATTTTGTTTGTTTCCCGCTCGGGGAAGGCCTCAAAAACTTTCCACGCCGGCCGTCAGATCAGCTAAATTCGAAGCGCATGTGCGCGGCAGGATGTGGCCGCCGCCGCCGAACGAGGCTGCGAGGTGTGAGCGCTGCTGCGGGACTGCTTTATGGGTAATTGAGATCACATTAATGCATGTGTTCCTCCCGAGGAGAAAGTGCAAGTCTTTTCCTTTTGGACAGGATGTGGCTTTGGGCAGTTCGGGATGCTGGGCGTCGCTCCTGGGCTCCACAGCCCTCAGCTGAATCTCACCCCCTGCAGGCAGATACTGTAGACCGCTCGTGGCAGTTTAGACTAAGCAGAAAAACTGTGTTTGGCTTCTTTTTTTTTTTTTTTTTTTTCATGCAACCCGCATCTGTACACGTAGGGCACGCAGCAGAGAGCTTATGCCAAAGCAGACTCAACAAAAACATTGAAATGTTTCCTCATTTGTTTTTTTCCTCTGGTCCTACTGTGAGATCCCTCCAGATGATTAAAAAACACAAATAGCTAGCACCAATTCTATTAATGCTGCCGTCCTATCACACAGGAACCGAGCGCTGATGCAAAGCGTTCCTTTTTGCCCTGTGTGTTTTGTATTTTTCCCCCCTCTAAACAATGATTTTCAGAACTGGAGCCGCCGCCAATAAAATTAATGGGAGACTTGCTGAGTCCATACAGGAAGTGGGCTTTTTAAATAAACACATTGTTTCCAAACTAATCCACACCCCTATTGTTTACAGACGGGGAACTGGGCTGGGCGCATACCGGGCCGGTCCACCCCGATTAATCCCCCCCGTCCTGTCAAGGCTACTCCATTTCTAAACAGAGGAGGAAAAAGATAAAGCTGTCAAGCCGGACTGCACTTTGATGTTTTTTCAGGCCGGCATGAGAGTGTTTTTTAGTGTTTGCCTTCGAAATGAAGTCACACTCACGACTTCTTATGACCACATTAGTCAGTGACAGTGACTTTTAATTGAAAGTCAGACTGAAAATTGAATTATGCTCACCATTTGTGCGAGATAAATATATTATAGCGACACATCTGTTGTGTAATATTCTCAGTTTTTTAGAAGTGGATAAACAGTGTGGAGGCCTAAACTTCTGCGGGGTGCTGAGAAATGTTGTGCTGTATCGCCTCTTAAGATTAATACATGGTGTCTTTTTCCACCATAAGACCACACAGTGTTAGCTATCAACAGTTAGCTACTTTGTCTTTTCCTTTACCTTGTGGAGCATGTGGAACAGCCC
>JAOXYL010000100.1:23112153-23130549 GCA_028564955.1 Terapon puta | reverse complement strand
ATTTTAAACCATGATGCCACTTCCTCCATGTCTTCTTGATGCAGCATGAAGTCACAGAGGCTGGCTGTTACCCAGGAGGAAAAAGTTGTCCATTTCTTCAGGTCTTTAATGAGTAACTCACCACAGGCTGTTGCACCTCTGACCCTGAATAACATTTGCGCTGGATCTCTCTCATCACACAGTGGACAATGCCACAGGCTCCAGTGTTAGTAGGACACAAGTATGATCCAAAATACTCGTAACACAGTGTTTAAGAGTGTATTAACACTACAACATTGTCTGTCCACTGCACTTTTCACCATCTACAGCTACGACTTTTCCAACATTACGCCCCAGCATAGCTGTCTGTTATTGTCATCATCTTTTTGTCCTTTTATAAAGCAAAACAAGAGTGTCTCGTTTCCCAGATGTTCTCAGATTCCCATACATTCAGCATGATGTGATGATTCCTGACAAAGTGATCAGATATTTCCTTAAAGTGAGACACCAAACCTGCAATATGAGTCCGTTTTATTTCCTCTTGATAAATGTTTCAAACTGTTCTTAATGTTTTTATAATGGGATTCAAGTCACCTAAAGCAAAAAACATTTATTTATCTTATTCACTTTAAGTAACTTTATCAGAAAGCTAATGCTGTTACTTTGCTAATGTTATATTTTGAAATCCACTAAATATTCATGAACCTTGGAGCAATAAAGGGTACGTTTGTGAACCCAACCATGCTGCTTTGGAAAGTAAACTTTTGCATTAATTCACGCTCTCAGAGCAAACAGATGAGGAGACAAGCTTCTGGGCAGGTTACATCCACAGAGCTGTTTATCAAAATAAGCAGCCAGTCCAGAGTGGTCAGCCTATTGATTTTCCTGCCAAATATAATCTGTTTCACCATCATAAATCTGTGTCTGACATCTGCACAAAGCCCCATTTTAGCCAAACACTGCCAAGTAAGGCTGTTTATTCACCGATGGCCTGATAGTCTCCATGACGACGCTCACTACAATTAGACAACTGTAATCCCGCCTTCAAACATGCACGCAGTTAATTATTTCAGCACAAAGTGAGAGGCGAGATGCGTAGAGGGGAGATAGAGAGGCAACTGTGGAATCCTGGTCTGCTGCTGTCAGTCCGTCTCATGTAGTGATGTGCTGCCTGTGTGTGTGTGTGTGTGTGGACTCAACACAGCCTTTAATGAGGACCAAAACTAAATAATGAGAAATGAAGGATGAGATTGAGGAATAAAAACAAACGTGAACCCAAAACTCTACCCTTTGTGGTACATCACAAAACGTTATTTCTCACCTTTACTGTTTAAAGTAATGTAGATAGTTTTAGCTTTAGTGTCTCTCTCTTTCTCTCTCTTTTTTCATGAAACCCCTAAACAATGGAGGTGATTTTGTATTTGATACTCAAAGCACTGAAAAACTACCCTAAACACACAAAATTCAGCAGCAGCCAGTCTTTTACCATTTTTGTGGGACTATTCTGATGACACACAGTTGCAATAAAAATATGAATGTGAACAATTCAAGAACCAGTCCAACACATAATTTTGTAATGGCCCTGTTATTATCATTTCTACATTCACGTGTTATGCCTGTTAAAGTAAAATATCTCCTCATGCTGAAACTCTTCTAAAGCCAAAGGAGACATTGTCCAAAGGCAATGTGCTCGTCTTGACCAGTCTACATGTGTAAAATTAATTAAAGTGCCCCTTTAAGAATCAAAATGGAAGGGAAGGTGTTCACTAACTCTGTGTCTTCATCTCTGTGTCTTCTCTGTCACTAATATTGGTTTAATTTAAGGAAAATCAATAAAGAATAATGTCTTTTACCTGGATTCAATTAATCTGAGCACTTCCTGAATGGAGCTCCCTAAGAATGAGTCAGTTCAATCGATGAAGTATAAATGATGCTGCAGTAGCTAGGTTAAAGTAAAAATGAAAAATTTGAGAAATGAAGAATTATTTGGCATCATTGCGGTGAGTTTGCGTTTTCTCGGACGATAACTGTTTGTGTGTTCGTGTTATGCCACATGCTTTCTTCCCCTCCCAACATGCTTTCTTCAAATGTTGCCTGTATTCCCAGGAAGCCCCCAACAAGCACCATTTGCTCCCGCTCATACCATGTTAACAGAAAAAACTCATTTGCCATGTATTGTTAAAATTTTTATTAATAGCAATTTATGTCACTCAGACAGGGCCTCTGCAGAAAAAGAAAAAACATTTGGGCCTTGTACAAATCTATCACTCAAGTTGTCAAAAAAATTTGTTCTCATGCAATATAAATAGGCCCTGAGTCTGCGGGTAGAGAGATGGGATCTGTTTCTGCGAGGGCGACGGGCTGGCTGTTTAGAGACTCCCAGTAAAACAGGTCATGCTGTTCACATCACGAAGCCTCAATCACAAACAAATGTTTTATTTAAAGAGCCAAAGCGTTGTTTACTCCAGTCTGCTTACTCTCCTTCCCTTCTCTTCCTCTCCCGCCCGGGTGCGCTCTGTGTGTTCAGCACATTTGAATGCTGGAAGCATACTAAGAGGAAACAAAAACACTCCTGACAGGAAGCTCTACCCTGTCATGTAAAGGAACAAATAGGTAGGCATGTAGCTAAGTGAACAAATTGCGCCGACACAGTTTAATAAATGAAGCATTCAGGGAGTACAAATGTGTTAACCGTTGCAGAACTGGCGGCTGCTGTAAATAACCTCGGCAGCGCTTGTTTGCTGAGTGGACGGGAGGGTAAATGTGAGTAAAGCACACAAGAAGTGTCGGCCTTTGCTGTATTTGTCACGGACAAATATGGGATGTTAATGTGCTGCCACAGTATTGTCAGAATCTGTCGAGTTATTATGAGCGTGCTGAGGGGTGTCGGCCCGGGTCACAGTCCTGTCTGTTGTCCTATCGACTGCGTCTCTGACCAAAAGCCGATTCCACTGACAAATCGGCGCGACGGGTGTCTTACTATCAGCATTTAATCTATAGCTATGTTTCCATAATTCATCAAGGTTGTTGTCTCCTTAAGTGATGACTGTCCCCTTACATCTGAAGATGATGTTTAATCAGTATGCTACTCTCCTTCAACAACAGATTTAGTTTTTAAAGGAATGAAATTCTACCCACTTTACTTTTAAAGATACTGTTAACCCTTTAAAGCCTGAACCATGAGATAATAGTTTTTATTAAACCTTCTGACAAAATTTTAAAAAGTAAATGAATAGATAAACATCCATTTTCAAAAATTATTTCAATTTGTGTAATTTTTGCTACATTCTACATTTTTTTTTTTTGGTTATTTGGTATTGTATACTTCAGGTTTTTCAGGGAAAAAAAATCACACTGGTGATCTCAAGGTCTCAAAAACTCAAACTCAAATATTATACACTTGCTGTTAAAGGGTTCTTTAACATATGGACAAAGAAATATTTGAAATATTATCACAAAGTCTTTCTTCTGCTCTGGCTAAGCTAAGCCAAGGAGCTGCTTGTGCCTGCTGGCTGTATGTTTAACGCACAGAGAATTATCAGTCTTGTCATCTACCTCAAACTGTTCCTTCAACGTATTTATGGAAATGCTGATCAGAAAAGATCCTCCTTATAATTAAGTACTGAGAGAGTAGCCAGTGAAAAGACCTGTGTGCTTTTCAATATTTGACTACAACGTTGATGTGATGATAACCCAAAGGTGTTTGTCCCGCCTCAGGTTTGCCACAACATGATGAAACCTACATAGATTTGCTAATTGCATAATTCATATGACAATTACACTTTCTCCTTAACGTATAAGACAAACAGCATTTAGCATTTAAACAGACAGAGTTCCTGAGATGATGACAAACTAACCATTTAAAACACCCTGTTTGAACCTTGACTGTATAAGTCAATCAGTTATCATTTTTTCAGTTACGCTCAAAGTCTACAATTAAAATGTTTTTTTTTTTAATTATCTGGCTAAACTTTCAGGTTGTTTAAAACCCTGTCTGATCATTTGACTGCTCGTGTTTCTTTCCCTAAACATCTTTTTGTCAGTGTTCCCAGATCTCAGCAATTACTGGTGGGCACAATGTCGCCGTGGCTGAGAGAATGAAGCCCTGAATTCATGAAAATAAGACCTGAGGCGTACAAAACCTGAATCCACCTTTTCTCCAGCAACAGACACAGCACGTCCGCTCGCGTCAGTGAGTCTCCACTTTGATGATATCCCTTTTGAAATACAGCATCTTTCCATCTTCAGCAAATGGCATGCTACTCAGAAGCACATTAAAAGCGAGTGTTTCATTAGTGTGGCTGTTGTTGTTTTTCCACACTGGAAGGCTCCTGTTTTGCATACGATGAGATGATTGTGCGTGTGAGCGGGAGGGAATGAGTGGTGCTTAATGTGGTGGACAGTGATCAGCGCCCACACCCCCCCCACCACCCCCACCACACTCCTACACCCACCCACCCCCCAGGACTGCAGGCCATCTCATTTACATTCCCTCCGTTTGTGGACAGAGCGCTGCAAATCTACCGCGGTGGCTCCACGCTTCCTGCCCGCAGCACCCACCCAAAACGCGCGTGCGCCCGATATGTGTGTGTGTATGCGTGTGTGTGCGACTGCCAAGTCAGCCAAGGAGGATTTTGCACAGGTTAAAGCCTCTAAATGAAAGCAGTTATTCTCATGACTAATTCATGAGATGCTGAATTATGGCTGACAAACAAGAGAAATTTAAGTATGACAAGCAAAATGAGGCATAAAGGCTCTTATTCTGAGAGCCGCAAAATGAGATGATTGAGGGAAGTGAGGGAGCTGTTCTTCAGCGCCGTGTAAAATCTGACAACGCTGCCTGACCTGGTCAAATACAACTACATACTCCATCCTTGGGCTTTTGATGTGTTTGGTTCCCCTCTGATCTAACTCCCCCCACCTTCCCCCCCAACCCCCCGAACAGAGAAGTGTTTTTAGCTGCAGGCCAGGAAGACGGAGTGGAAGAGCGAGAGGAGGGGGATTGTGAAAACCCAGGCAGGGGTGCCATTCTGCTGGCCAGAGTCCGGCTCTTCACATGTCCTCCTCCAGCACTCACAACAGCACCACACAGCGAGACAAAAGGTGAAGGGTAAGCAGGTCAACACGCGCGCACGCACGCACACACACACAAGCACAACACTCCTCTACCCACATTTTCCCCCCGTCTCCCTCTTCATCTGCCACTCTCTTCACTCCAGCCCCATGCATCCTCCCCTCCGCCGCCACCGGGCCGACCTGCATTCACTCTCAAGCAAGCGGTGTGAAGGTTAACCGGCCTCTCATCCCACCTAAAACAACAACAAAAGGAACGCGGAGCGATAGTGGCGCCTTTGAATAGTTCAAAAGATGTCGGCGCGCATAAACCCCACGTCTATCTTGATCACAAAGGAGGGTGACATGAGGGAAAATAGCACTTCAAATGATGCAACAAGACAGTGGCGACAATTTGCGGGGAGTTTCTGCAAACCGTGATCACATGTGTGAAACAAAGACCCCTTGACATTTTGAAATGGATGAAATGGATGGTTTGTTTGAGCTCTGATCAATGCTGCGGGCAAAGAAAGGGTGAGGGAAGAAGAAGGGAAAAAAAAGGATACAACAAACTGAAGACGTCTTATCTGCTTTTCTTACCGCCTCATATTTACCTGCTAAGCAAACATGCCCTAACTGAATTTTTGGGATCACACTTTTTATTCTGACAGCAATTGCTCTAGAGGCTGGGAGGAGATCTTCCCTCAGGGCAAAAAATATCATTAACATTATTATTGTTTGAGTTCTCTTTTTTTTCTCCCCTTTCCGTTAATTCAAAGGAGTTGTATTTACATGATGGATCTACAGTATTGACTGAATAATTTCTATAGAGTGTGAATATGCAAATAGCTGCTCAAACGTTAGAAAATACATACCCTACGTGCAATTATGTAAATTGTCTTTGGTTATTCATTCAGTTATTCACCCTTGTATTCGCTCATGCATTCATTTGCCATATTAGGGGCTGGTGTTGATGCCCTGAGAGCGGCAGGCTCTCTCTGCAGGCTCTGTGGACAGACAATGGGCAGGCAGAAAATCCCCCTCTCCAGAGCGGTGCTGCAAGTTGACCCACTCACAGCACACAACACCATATGGAGAGAGATTGCTTTGAAGAGGCCTGCATGGCCCCGCACACCGGTACACAACAAGGAGCAGGATCCACTGCACACGCACATGCCTAGGCATGCGCACACACACCCTTGACCTCTCTATCACACACACACACACACTGTCCATAAGCACTTTCTTCTTTCCTGCTGTAAGTCACGCACACACTGAGCCGCTGCGCCCGCCGACAAACACAGCTTTTGGTTTTATGTTTCAGATCTTTTCGGGAAATGTGAATGGAATGACAGCCTAAATCAAAAATGTCATCAAATCCCTGCTGCTTAATATGAAGAAAAATTAGGTTTTGACAAGCAATATTAGACAATAAAGATCACACTGCTCACGAGAAACACTGAAGTGGTAAATGATGGAGGGAAGAGATGCAACTTCTTCAAAGTAGATCAAAAACAAAGTTTAATAGTTGAGCACCCTCAGGCGTGTTTCGTCAGTATTTCATGCTGGCATCTTGGTGAACAATACTTTTCCTGCATGAATAAATGTTGCCCTTCGTGTTTTTTCATGCCATGCGAGTGTGCAGCGAGCTCATAAATATGCTCCCTGTTTTTTTGGAGAGCACATGGGTGGGTCAATGCAAGGATTGATTTCCACAAGGACTGACGTGAAAAATGTACACATAATGTTCGGAACACATGGTTCTGATCAGACTTTTGACCTCCACGTAACCTGCAATCACTAATTTTGAGCTTGCTTCCATATGGAGAGGGAGTGCGGTATTAAAGGTGACGTGCAAAAAAAAAAAAAAAGGAGGAAAGAAGGCTTAGAAAAATAAAGTACTGAACTGTATTGTGTCATAACCGGCCAGTCACTGTGAGGTATTTTCATTCCTGAATAGCTTCACTGTATAATGTAATGGATGCTAAGGCGCTGACATTACAGGTGTGTATGTGTGTGTGTGTGTTCAGGTGGGTGTTTTATGATTTCTCCCACCTCCATCCCACTCTCCTGCATACACTCCCATTCATTAGGACTCATGCATTAAGACTAAGGTGGTATTGATTTAGGAAAGCAAGAGAAGCATAGCTGACATGTGGGTTTGCCGGCGAATATTCAGTCCAAAACCATGAAACAAAGCAAGAAAACCACAAAGTGATGTTGTAATGCAGCATTACACAACATACGCCGAGGCGATAGTCTGATATAAAGCGTTGCTGGAGGGTGAGAGCGCGTCCTGTTGCGACACCCAGGGTGACTGAGAGATATGTTTAGCGGAGGAACAAAGAGCAGGAAGGAAATGCAGAAGACACACCGAGCAAAGGAAAACATTTTCAAACACGACAGCAAAACACACCCTCCTCCAGCCCTCGGTGTGTACTGAGTGAGTCAACGAGTTCAGCCGCTCATTGGTCACCGGCTTCATCACCGATTGCTAAATGTCTTCCTGCACCATCCTCTGTTGATGATTGATATTTCTTCTTAAATGCCTGTACTTGTGCCTCTCTCCACCATCCCGTCTTTCAGCAACTTGTGTTGAAACTCCAGGTTTATTTCAGGGTTAACATTTGGATTGAAGCTGCTGATAATTTGTACATTTCATGCCGGTCTTACTGTTTTCAGGGCAAAAATATAAAAAATGTCAAAGAGTGCTGTCAGTGGTACATTTTTTTAATCCCTGACTTGAGTATTGCCACATTATTATTATTATTCCACAGTATTTGCACTTCAGAAAGGCTTTTACCTTTGCACATTTTCTTGTAAATTGTTACACTGTATATTAAATCTTGATCTCTTCTTTGTGGCTTGTGAAATGAGATGCAGTGTCAAAGATCAAACTACCCAGCGCAGTATGAAAAACTGAAACGTTTCATCTACCTGTACCTATAATCTACTATTTAAACTATAATTCAGTGATAGCATTATAACATTACCAAGAGACACTCTTATGTATGTATAATTTGTACTTTTGACATTCAATGTACATTTAGATAATTATATTTTCTGTATACTATGCAAAAGTCTCTTAAATATGTTGGCTACCAGCACACATAAAGGCATAAAGACGTGGCTTCAGCATCTCCCTGAGGCAAAGTGAGACAGGTTTTAGTTTAAGCAACCTCAAGCTTAGATTGTATATCATATTCTCACTCATGTCATCTTGATATGTTGATATCCAGTTATTATATAAAGTATAAGTATATGAAGATGTCAGCCAGGTGATTCGGCATCCCCCCTGTCCTCCTTGCATCTGTGATCCTCTGTCGGCAGTTGTGTCACTTTTCAGTTAAAAATGCACATATAAAGGCACAGTGTGACAAAGTCCTCCTATGTATTTATGTATGCAACTGCTTGGCTGCTAATAATATTTGCCGGGTCATAAATCACTTTGGAGCTATGTTGAAAAATGTGTTGAAAAATAAAAGCCAGCGTAAGTGGGAAAATCTCATTGAGGGCAAACGTAAAACTTTCCTTGTGGGGGGAGCGTTTTCCTTTCCACAATAAGTGCAAGTCGTCCCTGTGCGGCGGTGCATCACACGCAGGGCCTGAAACGCTCCACGCTCCGTGTTTGGGTAAACTGCGTAACAAATTGGAGAAAAAAGGCTGGAGCCCGAGACACAGAGTAAACTCCCTCCTGGACAATACCATGCTGTATTATTAAAACAACAGCAGAGGTCCCAGCTTTGTAACCTGCTAAGATGGGGGAACATGCTCATCGATGATATCAAGGTGACTGAACACACACAGAGCGGCGAGCCAGCTGCTGTTCAGGCAGCATGGTGGGGCTCACGCTGAGGACTAGGTGCCTGGCTGCATAATTGGGAATTATTAAACATGGCTCTAGCAGCGAGGTGATCATGAAATTGTATTTTCAGTCTTGAGGGATGAAAGCAAGAATTAAAATGTTACCGTTTGTTAGGAAGCGAGGAAAAAAAAAATTGAAGAGTCTTGTCCTAAACCTCCCATGATTCAATTTCTTTTAAGAAACAAAGGAAATGCATTTGGACAAGCGGGGAGATGGATGATACAGACTGCTGTTGTAAATTGTGGATTGTTGTAAATTGCAATCTGGATAAATATTTTAGTGGCAACTGGACCGACGTGATGAAATGCAGAGCGCCATATTGTCCGTTTTTCTGTATGTGAGGGAAGCAAACAGCTGCAAAGACAAACTGAGGAGTTAAGTGAAAGAAACATGAACACTGTCATGTTCACAGACCTCCTGCACACTATGTTCAGATCTGGTGACCGGGTTGAAAATGACAACAAAAACCATTTATAATGTGTTATCTCTTAGCTCAATAAACGTATTTATTTTATACATTACATCATTTTAAGCAAAAATACCACCAGACCAGACTGTGGACATTTATTCAAATTAAATACAAAATTAAATACAAATACAGTATAAACATAAAAAATCTCTAAAATACTTGTATTATTAGAAAACACATGATTTTTTAATGTCAAATTGTATATGAATATGTATGTAATGTATATAAGGATGGAACAATATACACTTCCAAAAATGTTCTGTGCATCTGTAGGCGTGACCAACATGCTCTCCGACCTGAATGTCTATTATACAACGAGAATGCACGAAAGACAGTAAAACAACTGAAGCAACATTTCTGTGTGGTGACTGAAAGACGAGTTATTGATTAACATACAGCAAGAGCAGTCACGCAGCAGCTGGCGTTTTACCTGCAGAGAGCTTTGCAGGAGCATTTTTATTAATTCACATTTTTACCAACAACACAACAACAGTTCCTTTGTAAGAAAGTTGCTGCTCAGTAATATTGATCCACAATTGCTCAACGTTTTCCACATCTTGGCTTTTCTACCATGTCCACACACAGTTTTATGTAAAATATACTGAAACTGAAGATTTTCACTTCAGTGCAAGTTTTGCTTATTTGACAATTGTACACTTATAGTTTGAGTAAATTTCCAGTGACGTACATGTTCTGTTAAAACAAAGGTAACATGTTATGTTGTGTTTAATATCTTTAAATCAATTAATTATTACATTCAGGCATTTGATGAGAGGAAAGACATTTTAGGCTTGATAAATCACATCCCTAATATTGCGATATAAAACACTGTTCTGTTCATGTCATACAAATCATTTCCTCTCAGTGTTCAAATAAAAAAAAAAACCTTTTTACAGTGCAGCTGTGATCAGGATTTTTTTTCAAAACAAAATAGGATAAATCGTGCGTTTGTAAATCTGCTCAGTGATTCATGCAGCCAGGCCTACATTTTAAATACATGCATCAGACCACAATTGTCAACAATTAATAATAAAACAACCAAACGCCTTCCCTCCCTGTAGAAAACAAATATTAACCCAAAGTTGCAGAGGGAGCAAATCAGAAAAGTGTGACAGGCGACACACGTCTTTGAAATGAGTTCATCTCACTGGAATCATTAGTTTGGAGCTGCGAGCAGAACATTTTCCTCTATAGCAGCAGTTTCAAATCACAATGCAATAATATTTTCCAGCATAATCTAAAATGAGGTTGGAGGAAAAAAAATCGGTGAGTGGCTTGATGTGGCAAAGGAGCAGAGGATGTTAGTGATTGTCCTATATTGCTCATGCTCTCATGGATTACTTAATTATCAGCCCGTGCTGACGTTCTGCTCTGTTAATGGTAGGCAATATGGCCTTTACCTCACTTAAGGAATAAATTGTATTGCTCCATCTCTCTCCATCTTGTAACGAACGCACCCTCCCACACACATATAAACATCCCTTCCCTCCTCTCTTCACTGCTCATATAGATCATTTAAGCGGGAATGGGATAGTTACTGAAGCAAAATCCCGATGAGATCCAGCGCTATTTCACAATAACAATTTCTTTAATTGGGCATCCCTGCCTATTTCCCCGCAACCTGTTTTATTCATCTTTGCAAAAATCAGGGATGGGATCCTCACTGACACACGCTGGGTTTATGATTTTGAATCATGAGGAGTGCAACTTCTCAGAGAAATTGCTATTGCCTCAGTGGGAAGCGTTGTTGTGAGCAGAGGTTTAGAAGATAAAAAAAAATGATTAAGTTAATCATGAACTCAGTCAGTCAGAGAGTCGTGGGCTGTGGCAGGTGGCGGCTGGGTCGACATCAAAAAGAAAAATACACAGCCCAAAGAGGAGGAAGACAGGCAGGGCATAGGACACTGTAGGTATCTGCGTCATCAGGAGTCGGTGTCATTAGTGGCAACGGGGCAGCAGAGGTGGTGCGAAAGAAGCACAGCAGCCAAGTGAGTGTGTTCATATTAGGCTGCTCCGAGGGGGCAAAAACAAAATGTGATATTTTCATTGGGAGTTTAAACATTTGTCACATTTCTCCCAGTTTAATGACATGTCTCACTGTAAGTTCTGGGCGTGCTGTGCCGAGTCAGCGGCAACAATTTTGATTAGAAATTCCGTAAATCAATAGTTTGACATTTTGGGAAATGAGAGAAGTAGATGATAAGATCTCACATCTGTTCAGTTAATATGGAGCTACAGCCTGCAGCTGGTTAACTTAGCCTACCGCAATGGCTCGAAACAGAGAAAAACAGCTAAGGTCACTATTTGAAAAACGATGGATCAAAATGTAAAACAAAAGTGTTAATGTAGGCTATGAGTAAAAAAGTAAAAATGTCCCACTGGTGGGTCAGTCAAAAACTCCTGCTGTGCAGTCAAACTTTATTTAAAGGGAGCTTAACAGATTTTAGTGGCGATCTAAAGTTACTAAAGATACAAAATATGTCAGCGTGAATATGAACAAAACTTCTATCATATTTCTAACCATTTGACCTGATTTGTTTATTTCACCCATAAAACAGACTTTTAGTCCCCGGTGTGGGTCAAGCCCCAAGACGTTCTACATTTCTCATAAAACATCTCTCAAACTCCACACCCCTGTTTGTAACGCCGGCGTTCTGCTAAACATTTTATGTCCAAGTCCAAGCTGAGATAATCCCGATGACATCACCATCACTGGCCGAAGTGGAGCTCGCAGTTTTACCTCCTTTCTGTACTGCTGGGTAGTTTAATCAATAACAGTTCATCATGGTGCAATAATTGTGTAAATGTAAGTTGGTTACAGCAGAAAGCTGAAGCCGATACAGACTTAACTACATGACAATTGTCCCCCTTTAAAGCTACTTGAAAGGTGGAAAGAAAAAGGAAAAACGGGATGATAAAGGGTTAAACGGCCTCTTAAGGGGATGTACATTAAGAGTGGTTATCATGAAATGTTCCCAGTGTAACGTTTCAGAGACACACTGAGACTGAGGTGACAGCAGAGGTGCCTGCAGTGTGTATCTACAGTAGCTGACCACACACATGCACCTACAGCACAGGGAGGGCATCGAGGGAGTGACACCGCTCTAAAGAGTCCCACTGACCTCATCATGAGTTGCACTCTCAACAGGAAGTCCCCTCTGTTTTACACTTTAGTTACAGTACACTGTGACCGGCAGTAAATCTGCTCAAACTGGTTCAGGAGCCTTTAAAACCCGGCTCACCAGGTCGGCGTGTTTTCCCCTCACTGGCCTGTTTGGAGTAAATATCCGGCATTAATATCCACATACAGATCTTTTGCCAGAGGATTATTGAACATTAATTACATTAGCATTTTCTCTCTGACAACAAGGTGGCTTCTTATCTGTGATCTTCAAACTGCGACTGGGAACTATTGATCTGGGCCATGTTGTCATTCAGATGATAATTAGG
Source organism: Terapon puta (assembly GCA_028564955.1). Lineage (NCBI taxonomy): Eukaryota > Metazoa > Chordata > Actinopteri > Centrarchiformes > Terapontidae > Terapon > Terapon puta. Next base: position 23,117,734 of record JAOXYL010000100.1, on the reverse strand, counting down.
AGCAGGTGAGAGGTCAGCCTCCAATCCGTTTGAACATCTGGATGAGAGTTCCTCAAGGACAATGGGAGCCGCAGGATGCCGCCACTCTGTCGAGCCCCGCGTGTCTTTATGTGCCTAAGTCCATTATACAAATTGTCTAATTAATTCCCACATTCCAGCAGAGTGGCCCAACAATCAATGGAGACAAAACACTGGGAGAGGAGCCCAGTCAGAGCCCGGCGTACGCTTACAGTTGACGCATACAGAGCTGGAGGTGATGCACCTGCTGCAAGGTTTCTCTCTGACCTTTCTCCTCAAAGAAAATGACAAAAAGCTGCAGTTCGGCTGAAACGTTTCCTTGAGAAGCTGGGAAATGCAGTTGCAGAGCGAAATAGAGCGCTGCTGCTACAGTGAAGGCATAACAGGTGTGAGCGCACATTTTATTTCTTCAGACTGACTTTTTTGACTATCTTATCTCCCTGAATGGAACGCCATTAACATTAATCTATAAAAACTCGACTCTAACAACATACTGTGAGTGTGCCACAGCTGTAGAGGTGGTGCTATCACAGGTTAGCCTTATCTATAATTAAAACTGTATTTTAAGGACATGCAAATGGAGATATTAGCAGACCTAACATATATCCTTCTCAGTGTGGTGGGGACAGAGTTCAAAAGAATCGTTTTACAAAGACCCTGCTTTGCAAAAAGTAGCTCAATGTATTCTTTTTCATGAGTAAATAAAGGTAATCTCCATGGGTGCATTAAATTCTGTCGCCGCTGCATTTATGTTATCGTTAATGCGATGAATAATTCCGTTTGCACACTGCAAAAGTGCTTACAGCAGAACTTTGGAAGAATCAACAGAACAAATTGTGTAAGAAATTCCTAAATGGTCTTGTTCAGAGTGTTTAAGTGTGCAAAAGATCTCCTGCCTCTCAGCGTTTTGTACCAAGCTGTACCATGGCACGCTTGACCACTTAGAACAATGGCCTGTTAATCCACAGTTCAAAGGAAAGCGGAGCAGAGCAAGACAACAGATGTTGCTCTGGTGAAATTTTCCAAAAGTACAGATAAGCACCGCATATAAAAGAGAGGCGGCTGTTTTAGTCTGTAAATTTATATTGGCTGTAAATTGTAACATAAAGAGCCTGTGGTCCTGTTAGTGAGACAGTGTGAGCTCCTGTCGCTACAGGAAACAGCTTATCGTGGTTTCTGTTAACATGTTGCAATGTAAATGAACAGCTAAACTGTACTTGATCCAAATGTGCAAATGCAAAACATAAATGTAAATCAGTGTGTGTGCCTGGGGAGGATGCAGACAAACAATGCAAATATTGCCCCCTTGTGGTTCCTGTGCACTCATGGGTGCTGAGGACGGCTGGCAGCCATCTGGGACAGCAGAGCCGCGGTGCCTGCCGCAGCTTGATTTTCAGGACGTAAAGTGTAAGTTGATGCAGAAGAGGACGTGTTTTTCAACTGAGGCCGATATCATGTTGGAATCACGAGGGGGGAAATCAGCGTTATTAGATTTTGTAAGATGTGGAAAACCAAACTGCAACCAAGCCTCCAAATGAACTGTCTTCCCTTCACATACGCACATCTCTCTCTCCCTCTCTCTCTCTCTCTCTCTCTCTCTCCCTCTCTCTCTCTCTTTCTCTCATTAGAGCAGAGTCAATTTCAATGTCACTTAAAGTCACGGCTGTAATTTATTGGCTCCTTAATACTGACGGACAAAGGTCGTGAGCAGCGCTGTGAGGCGTTCTATCAGGTTTATCTGTGCGGGTCATTAACCTTGACCTGGTGTAAATGCACTTCAGTCCAGGAAGCTCCCCCGTCCTGCATGCACACGTTTCCATGCCCCCAAGAAGTTCCTCCCTGCGACAGCCACTCAGTCCGCTGGCCCGCCAGCTCAAGTGCTTTAAACTTGCCTTAATTGTCATATGGCAGCCAACGCAGCTTTCTTAATTGATCTGACCTTTCACAGTGCTTTCTAATTTCCAATCCCGCTTTCATTGTTCCATCTGGCACTTTTAAAACGACATCTGGTTGACTGTACTTTACCCGGTGATCTCTGTACAGATATTTTTAAACTTAATGTATGCTTCAACAGATGTTAGTTTTTATAGGTGAGCGAGGAGCCGGGCGGCGCTCTCGACGCCGGCCCGTGTCCATAACACTTCCCCTCAACAATTCAAATATTGACACCAGAGATTACAAGCCAGGTCGCCGGCAAACTCTGCGCTATTATGTCGGGCTTCTTGTTTTTGTTCCCTATTAGCTAAACATCAACCCAGCACAGCCCTCTCTAATCACTTTCCATAAATAAAACATTAGCTTTCAGTTTATGAACAAATAAACTGTTTTGTTGCCTCGCAGGGTTCACTTTTGCGAATATGTCTGATGTCAGTGAGAAGGCAGGGATGTTTGTTTAATAAATCATAAGCGGGATGTGGACATTGTTCACCGTGGACACTGAGGGGAGAGCAGCTCACCCTCTCCACATGGCTTCTACTCAGATCTTTTCCAGTGGATTCCCTGTCAGGAATGTTAAAATACTCCCTTTACCATCAAGACCGTGGCTCCTTTTTTTCTTCGCTCAAACCGTCTGATTAAAAAGCCTCTCTGCAGAGCGGTTATTTGTAGATCAGTTCTACCATGGGGCATCTTCCTCTCCGCACGTTCCAGCTGCAATCTTTCCTTCTCGTGCCGCACGTAATCTCTTTAACCCTTTCCCCTAAACAGCAGCTCTCCGGTTTGCGCTCACTATCTCCCAACATGGACGGCATGTTGCGGACTTCCACATGCCTCCCTTTGAAAACGTAATTTTCTGCTCTGACATTTCTCCAAAAGATAAATTTCCTATAGCCTGTATTTTCATGGGGAAGTGCTCGGAGATGGGTCTACCTGCAGGCTGTTAAATTAGTGCCATATAATTGACTGATTAAACGCTTATTGATCGCTGAGATACGGATGATGGAGACAGCGGATATGGATACTCTTGCCCTTGCATTTTACACTGTCCTCTCTTCATGAGGAGACATAACGCACACTGAGCCAAAGAGAAAGTGAACCCCAACCAAAAAAAAAAAAAAAAGAAAAAAAACCCTGACTGATGCTGAATTTTGAGGATGGAGTGCTGAACTTTCATTAAGATTACTGAGAATTGGGATTGTAACATTCTTCCATGCAGCCACTTTAACAACTGCATGTTGGAAATGAATACGTTGTGATTGTACAATTTTCTGTCTATTTGATAACCAAATGGAGCAGTGTTTGGTAGCCTCACAGGGCTGCAGGAGACAGGGATTGACATGCGGCAGCCTCAAGGTCAGACTCTGCTGCTCCCCTGAAAGCCTCCAGCCACTGATAGACACGTCTTCCCTCCTGAGCCGTGCTGGAGTGAACACACCACAGAACATCTGTTCGCAAACAGCCCTGATGGAGCCGTACTGACACCGAACGCGCACCCGCCGCCCGCACCTCACCACCCAATTCCCCGGCCGGGGCCAGATGGCGGCCCGCGCTGCCGCTCCCTCCTCTCCTCGTCCAGGACAAATCATGAGGAAGAATGGCCTGCAGGTACCGCCCCAGGCACGCCTGTGCCACTCACCGCTGACCACCCTCTGGTGGCTTCCAATGTTCCCTCCTGTCAAAAGACAAATTGTCCAACAGACTGCTCTTTTATGAATTCACCCCGCGGTCCATTTCTCAAAAGAGGTTAAGGAAAATCCTTGGCCTGAGCTGCTCAACTTTGAGACTGAACTCTGTTCTCTGAAAAGTTAAGAGACCCGGAGACAGAGCAAAGCACGAGGTGCTGGGGCCACTCCGACTCCTTCCACAATGGCTGATTGTTAATCTGAGTCCACCTGGCACAGAGAGCTCACTACCATCCTGTGCTTGACCTCTGAATTATGTGCTCTGCTGCCATCATAAATAGGAACTTAGGTGAGGAAGAAGAAAGAACATTTAAGAGCCCATTTTGGAAATTACCAGACAGTTTAAAACAGCAAAGCAAATTACTGGAAAATTAAATACAGACTATTCCCATCTCCTGGCAAGTGTTTATTTAGTGTCAGTTTAGGGAAGCTGAACCTAAAATTTGAAAAAGGATAAACACAAATGACTGAGGTTAACCACTAACACTGCTTCAATTTCTTCAACTGTGCGAGCGTACACACACACAGACAGACAAATGCATACCGACACATTTATCCACCGTCAAGCAAACAACCAAAATCATCTCATCATCATAAAAACCAGTCGCTCTGTTCTGTGATTCAGCAGCAGCTGCTGATGTGCTTTGCTCTGCTTACATTCGTGTGATTGTGGGTTATTTCTCGGTGCTGGAGCTCACTTTGAGGGAGGGCTGGACTATTTCAGCTCTGAAGTCATCCTTTTACAGGTGACCCGGTTAGGAATGCCAACACAGATCAGGGATAAGTGTGATTAATCTCCGGTGACATTCTTATGGCACCTTTTACACAGCTTTTCATCTTGAGGCTGCACAGGAGAGACGTGTGGGAAACAATATATCTCTGATGACAGTAAAAATCTGCCTCATGGATAACTGCAATGTCTGCTCATTTAGCCTCGGTGCTATTTTTGGGGTTACCTCAGGTTTGCTCCAGTTATCGTTACCACTAATATCCTTGCTAGATACTCTGAGAGAGCTCTAGATCACATAGATGAGATTTTCTTTCACCACTGCCTCACGGTCCAAACAAAGCTTTACATGTATATAATACTCAGAAGTTTATATTATGTGTAATGGCAACCATGGCACGGACAGTTTAGTCTTTATGCTATAGTTATGATATAAAGTGGGCCCAGGCAGGTTTTTAATAAGAACACAAGGTGGATCACAACAAGGAAAACATACTGATCCATGCTTTCTCATTTTGCCACAGTGGCACCAGACTTGAAAAACTCTTTCATTTTACAGGACTCATTAAAACATACAACAGTCCGGCAACAGCTCTGCAATGTTAGTCCTACTCCTGCTACTCATACCAGTACTTATAGGGTTAGTTCACCCAAGTCACAAAGCATCTCCCAGTTACCACTTGTGGTTTGCAGACTCTGAGATAGTTTTGGTTTTGTTTGTTGAGACTGCTGAGGTTATTTCTGAGAACGAATGGTATTTCATTTGTGGTGCTTAAGGCAACAAAAAACTGACATGCTAGAAAGCCAACAGTGACAGGTCTGTCCAGTAACAATGTCCCCGATAACTGGATAATCCGCAGACCTCAAACTCAGTGACAATTATTAGAACAGTAAAAGCAAGTTCTGTGAATTATGCTGGCATGCAACACGGACATTGTTTCTAAAAAGAACTTCAAATCATTTTGCAATGCAAATGGGTTGAGAAACTAAATTCAGTTGATCCTCGCTTTATTACGGTGGCGGCAGAAGTCTCAAAACCTTGCCAAATAACACCATTACTGTCTGTCTAGATACCACTGAGGGTAGCTGGGAAAGTATGTATGAGAATTAGGTGAACCGACCCTTTAAAGGGTAAGTCAGGCAGAAGTATTTTTATCATTGTCGACAAATCCCATGAAAATGGCCAAACCAACAATGCTAGTCTGTCTTTTAAACC
>JAOXYL010000100.1:23041850-23056136 GCA_028564955.1 Terapon puta | reverse complement strand
GCGCTGACAGATTGGTCTTTTGAACCACTGTCTCAATTAGAGCTTAAAGTGCTCTCACTGAAGACAGCTCTGTTGCCTGCCCTGGTCTCGGCTAAACGGGTGAGCGACATTCATATTCACCAGAAGCGTATACATGTCGGATTTACCGACATGTATATGCTTCTTCATGGGGGACTCAAAGGTGTTGCTGAGGCCTAACCCCGTGTTTATGCCCAAGGTTTTTAACCCAGCTAGGCTAAATCGCCCTATCGAGCTGTCAGCGTTCTACCCTCCTCCTTTTTCCTCAAGGGAGCATGAACGCATGAATGTGCTGTGCCCAGTGTGCACATTACGCACATACGTGGACAGGACGGCTGGACTTCGGAAGTCAGAACAGCTGTTTGTCTCCTGGGGCATATCACGCCTAGGGAAGCCTCACACAACGTTTGTCACGCTGGATTGTGGAGGCCATTTCATTGGCCTATGAGAGCAAGGGACTGCAGCCTCCTTCGGGACTGCGTCATGGGCATTATTCCAGGGTGTTTCTATGGAGGATATCTGTGTGGCTGCTAGTTGAACTACGGAACACACATTCTCCAGATTTTACAGACTTGATGTTACTGCACCCATTTTGGCTGACACGGTCCTGCAGGTGGGTTCAGTTGCAGGAGTGCCTATGTGCTTAGCTGGCTTAGCTGGCTATGTGCTTAGCTGGTCCTCAGGGTACGTTGCTTGTCTGTTGTCTGGCAATACAGGAGTCTCTATATCCCATAGTGAGATACCGAAACAAATGTTGAAAGAGAACTATAGGTTAAGAAATTAACCCCGGTTCTCTGAAACATGAGTGAGGTGTCTCACCAGATCACCCTTCTTGCCTGGAGCAAGGAAGAGGTGTTTATTGCTCAGACTGAAGTGTGGGCATGACGCAACGTCTTATCTAGAGAAGGGAGTCCCTCCTCTGGGGACGGATGTCACACCCTACAGTTCAGTCTGAGGACTGGCGTTATGGAAAATTGCTTCTGGGGACAAGCACAGGGGGCGTGTCCCATAGTAAGATACCTTACTCATGTTTCAGAGAACAGGGGTTAATTTCTTAACCTATAGTTTCATTCAGGTGATGCAGCTTTACAGTTGGAAGATTGAGCTTTTCTGTTGGCAGCTGCTCAAGTCATACTAGTTTAAAAAACCCTACAATTAGTAGTGTGTAAATTTATGTTACAGTAAGAGATTGCACTTTGTGGATTGGAAGCACTTAATTTTTTTTGTAGAGTATTCTTCTGGTAAAGCTACAGCACTTGTTTGGCTCATTGTAAATTTGAATGGTGTTAAGGTCTGAAATAAAGCAGTATGAGAACTTAATTATTCATGCACTCTGTGATATAGTATTTTTGCTTATCATATGAAGGCATGAAGAATGACTCTTTACATGAAGGTAGTAGCTTAGTGAGAACAGATTGTTGGGGGAATCACTTTTTCTTATTCATCAAACCTTAGTTTTTGGAAATTTCTGCAATTAATTGGATAAAATTACATAAATATCCTGCATATTCCATCACATTTTTTAAGAAAACGAGCTGCATAATCAAGGATTTTTCCTGCAATAATCAACATATTGGTATTGCTTACCTATGTTTCTGAAAAGCTTGACAGTGTTCCCACTTACAGAAATACTGCAAATGTGTGTGTAGCAACCAATGTTCTTGGTTACAGTCTTTTGCTACGAAGACTTTCTTACAATTACTACAGATAGCTGACACTTTATTCCAAGTGGTTAATATTTCTCTTTACAAAAGCCTCTGGTAAATCACTCCTGCTTAAAAACTGGCCTTTGAGGAGATGAAGCGGGTAAAGCTGTCAAATTAGTAAATTAGTTGATAACATTTTTTACTTTAAACTGAACGTAGCAACATTAGCTAGATGAAAATGCTAACAGTGAGTGAAGTCCAGTATTAGAAATAAGTTGAGTTGTCTGTTTTGAGTTGTCATGACCACAAGTTCAGATCGACAAGTGCTATGCTAACGTTGTGGCTGTTCCATACACTCGAAAAAAACCCATCAGTCTCCTTTTTTCTCTTCCCCCACACCTTTATCAAGGTGAGTAATTTGTGTCTCAGGCTGGCTCAGGTAGGGCGGCACCATACAGTTTTTTGACCGCATTTTTTAGTATCCGAATACATTATTTAGACATGTCCGTTCCTTTTTTGCAAAGCCGCTGTAACATTACTTTCATTCATTCAAAGAAAATAAATACGTTTATTTTAATTTCTTGTTGGATCTTTTTTCATTTTCCTGGAGTAAAAGTGCGTCTGACTGCAAGCGTCACCTGAAGCCAGAAGGCAGTAAGGTAATCTGGGATAACTGCCTTAACATATATATGTACTGTATATGTACATATATATATATATATATATATATATATATATATTTATATATGTATATATAACTATCTACATATGTATATATGTGTGTATATACATATATATGTATATATATGTGTATATATATATATATATATATATATATATATATATATATATATAAAAATACAGACACACACATGTACATATCTATCTATATATATATATATATATATATATAGAGAGAGAGAGATAGATAGATAGATATGTACATGTGTGTGTGTGTATTTTTTTTAAGACTTCAATCAGTCAGCTATTCTTAACGAATGATCATCCGTGGGGATATTAGGAAGCCATAGAAGGGAAGCCTCCACTTTAATATTCCTGTAGAAATAATATTTTATCATCCATTTACTGTATCTGCCTCGCCTGTGGCCAGCAGCCACGGCCTGGCTCAGCATGCACTGAAAGAGACAACCCAGACCCAAAACCCAAAATTCAAAGTGAATTTTAAGTACTCAACAATAAAGTTACAAAAACAACTTAATTGATAGTTACAATGTTTTAAGTTTTGTTTTTGTATACAACAAGGGCAAGAGATAACAAGCATAAACAAAAATGTCTAATGGTATCAGCCAATTCTGTACAGACATAACGGCATTCCCAGTGTATACATCTACTCAGCTCTAGAGCGAAATAAAGGTGAAATCAACAATTAATCTGGGTCTACAAAACAAATTATGCATTTTGGCAAAAGAGGCTGGAGGCATATTAACCACATTTTACATTTATCAGAAAATAAGTATTATGGTGTACAATGTTTAGACTTAAGCTCCTACAAACAAGGCTCAGTGTAGACCCAGTTATAGTTATAATGTATACAGTGCTTTTGTCTGTGGATCCAAAACAAAACTTTCTTTGTTTGTGTTTGTGAGTCACTTGAGTCACACAAAAATAAAACTGGTACATCATTAATATAAGGTCATTTTACATTATATTGTCAAGGATGACTTTTCCTTCCACATGTCAAAGGCAGCATAAAGTACAAAGTGATTATCATTGTGAAGTCCTGGGTCAAAACATCAATCATGTAGCCTGTTAAAATGAAAATGTATAGATCTGCTCTGGTATAAATCTATAAAAGCTCTTGATGAAAAATCTCAAAATAAATAAAAGACCATTTTGATATAATATCATACTCAATATCATAACCAATAGCTGTTTTAGGCATGGGCAAACTGGACAGCCGCCCGGGGTGGCATTTTTTCATGACACAAGGGGGGCACCATGAGTACTTGGATTAAAAAAAAACTGCGCTGCTACACCGTCATTTTGTGGGGAACTGATAAATCAGCGCCCCCTGCTGCTGCAGGTGCCCTTGCTCGTTGAGAAGGTGCCGTGCACAGAAGCTATGTGTGAGAAAGGAAAAGGGGAGAGGGGCGGGGGACAGTTCACCTCTGGGTCTCTCCCAAATTGAACAGGAGTTCAGTGTAGAGAAACCCTGACTGTTAGAGTAATTCTGGCAAGTTTAAACAGTATGTGCTCTCTTTTTTGCTCTGGACAGTTCAAAACAATGCAAAAGTATTCATGTGTAAAATGTGTCACTCACATTTAACAAACAGCATTTAAACATAAGAGTTCAGCAATTAATAAGTAAAAGGTCAGAAAGACAATATGGAATCAAGATAAAAATAACGTCCGAGTTCCTTTAAGTCACACCAGGTGAGACGCGTCATTGATGCTTTGCTACAGATAGAAAGTGTCAGTACGGTCACGGCTCTGAGCGATGCTAACAGCCATGCTCCTTCTCCTCCATACTTGAGCTGGAGCTGTTGTGGCTGCTCCCGTTGTTGGAGCCATCCGGGGACATCGAGGACAGCAGGGGATCGCTTGGGGAAACTGGCGACATGGTGTTGTCCCTTACCAGTTCCTTCATTTTACATGTCCTGGAGTTTCCGAAGGGGCCGTGGTCCCCAGCGTCTGCTGGCATCTGGTCAAAGGTGATGGTGCCGTTGTTGAGGTCCAGTGTGGTCGGAGGAGACATGTCAGGAGCTGAGCTGTGCTGGTAGAGATCGGACGGGCAGTCGCCCATTACGGGCTCCTGTTTAATAGCTCGGGCCATCAAATCCGAGGTGCAGACAGAGGAGGAGGATGACACCACTGTAAGACCATGAGCGCGGGCCTGGATCTCCAGCTCCTAAGGGATTGCACAGATAAACAAATGTGATGCATTTTGTTATTTCATAAACTTGATGCTACACTGAGAGAGATTTTTATCAGCTGCTCTGTGAGTCAGTCCCAGACAAAAATAGTTGAGACCTTTCACTCAAAATCACACACATACAAAGTACTCATAGTCAAAAGAGGGAAACATCTGGAGAAGCACAAAGTCAAGAGGATTCATCAACTGGGAACCGTTAAAGTTGGAAAATGCATTATAATCCATCAAATAACTTCAAATATTGTTCTGGCTACATAATATTATGACGAAAATATTAGTTACTTATTAGCAACCCCTAACTTGAGCTGCTGATAGAAGAATAGAGGAATAAAATACCACAGAACGCCAATAGAGTTTACATTTGTAAAGTAGCTACTGGGCTCCGTTTACGTACTGTTGTGGGGCTTGTTCCACCAAAGACGAGTGACCCACCTGTATCCGAAGCATTAGATGGCGATTTGCATGCTCCAGCTTCCTCTGTCTGCACTCAAGCTCCTTGGCTCTCTGCTGCTCCCGCTGCAGCCTCCTGATATAGTCCACCGAGGCTTTCAGAATGGTGCCCTTATTCCAGCGCATATCTCTGGGGTATACAGGAGACAAAGGTCTACAGTCAGAGTCAGCTGACCGGCTGACCCGAACAGCACAGGATTCTTTACGGCCCCTCTGAGCAAATTAGCCATCACACTTAAAGGACACTTGAACGTGTGAGTGTGAGGATGTTAAAAACAAAGTTAATGAATGGGGAGAAAGATGGCTAGACAGATTAAAACAAAAAAAAAAACTTACGGGTCATTTGACTTGGGTATCAAGGTTCCCAGCTCTTTGATGCGATCATTGATGTTGAATCTCCGTCTTCTTTCGACTAAAATGTGTAAAATTGAACTTTCAGTAAATACAGTAGTTTAGTAAATCTTATTTACAGGTCATAAAACCAAAAAAACCAACTAATTTAAGATTCACATTTTATTCCAATGGTTTTCTTCAGTTATTCTCAATTATTATAAATACAATTAAAATTTTAAAAAATCAAGCTGGTGGTAATAAGTGTTAAAATTTTAGTAAATAATTCAACATATTTGATCTAACAGTATCAAACAATTTTTGTAAACAAAAGTTATCTCAGGCAATGTAGGCTGTTATGGTATTTTAAAGAAATTAAACTTGTGAAAATGTGTGGTCTCTCTTTAAAATTAAATTGTCATTTTGCCATTGACCTGCATGACGTAACTATTGAGACAATCAGGATCCAGTTTGGATTAACTCACTTAAATTGTGGTTGTCTTTCTTCTGTCTCTCTTTAGCCAGAGCACGAACTTCGGCCTCTGTGAAGCAAAGGGAAACATGAATGTCAGATCTCAGAGAAAGCTTCGTAATTTCATTAAATGGATAATAAGGCACAAAGTTTATAAAATGAGTGTAATTACAAGTTAGTATTTCACATACTGCTGAATAAATCTGTGACTTCATCTACTAACACATTTGAAATATGTTCATTTATTGTTCTGTGCTGGATAATCACAGCTGTTAAGAAATCATTTACAAGTTTTCAGTTGCTGTTGTGATATTGTGTGCGATTTAGTCATACACAAAGTTCTTTATATACAGTTTCAGAACATCTGATTGCAAACAGCACTGCAGTTTAAAAAACATAATCTGTTTTTAATTTTCTTCATTTTGCTTACCTACTGGAAAGCCCTCTGGCCTTTGATAGTTTTCATACTGGCCACAGGATCCAGGCTTGTCCAGTACTTGCTTCATGCCAGGAGCTGGAGTAATTATTTGGCAAATAATTGACTTAATAGTATCTTGTGCATTTCCAAATTGCACACAATATTGACACTGTCCAACAGTCATGCTTTCAACTTCTACATTCTAATGAAAAATGTTGATTTTCTCCTGGGTTGTGACTTAGTTGCAATACAAAGGATCATTTACAGTCTGGGTGTATCTTAGACAAATATAAAATACAAGCTTCTCACTTTAATCATATTGAAGGAAGATTTACTTTGCCACGAAAGTCTGCAAACAGTCTGGTATTAGTCACAGAAAGTGACCTAAATTGACTGCCAAATGATTTCATGGTATGAATTTACAACGCTTGTGGTATTGTCCACAGCACAACCAAATCATATGTAAGTACATTATATTAACATTAACAGAATAAACACTGATAATATAAAGTGTATGTGAAACATGTGTCAGTAGTGTACCTGTGTATTCCCTTTTAATATTGGGTGGACAGGAGTTGCTGATGGCGAGGCCGGAGAGTGGAAGTCCTTGGTTGCCGTACACATCTAGAAGGTTTCCAGAGACGGGGAGCTACAGTGGATTCAAAAAAATATCATCAAAAATGATATTGTAGGTATCAACAGTAATAATTCATCACAATTCTTTACAACATTCAGTATATCATTCAATAATTACCTGGTTGTTCATTTGGAGTCCTGGGTCCATAAGTCCAAGAACATCTTCATTGTAACTTGACTCCAAGCTAATAATATCATCAATGACATCATCCATCTGTACAGCACAAAAGCATATTTGTTTCAATAAATACAGTTTATTAAGTAATCTAACTGAAGTGAAATGAGAGGTGTTGGGTGATGAGCAGACATACCTCTTTCTCACAGTTGGAGCTGAGGGTGAGCAGGGCCATGGGACTGTTGGGTGCGCTGCTGCCAGGCCCGGGTGGCATGCCGTGCTCAGGGGGCTGGCCGGGGCACTGGTTGCCGGCTTTACCACCCAGGGTGGTGGACAGATAGTGCCTCACCTGCTGCCTCTGCTGGATGTGGTACTTGGTTGGATTCTCCAGGTGAGATTGCACCTGCACAAGCAAGCCGTAAACATTACAACCCGGAATTTTAGATTCAGTATCCAGTATTCAGTTCACAAACAAACAATGACTCATGAATAAAAGAAATGGACATCAGTAATATTTTTTGAATAGGCTTAAACGAAATAAAAGAGAACATATTTCAATGCTTAAAATAACAATGTAGTGAAATGAAGTCAAACTAAATCATAATCTTTCCAAGTAACTGAAGTCAAGTTTAATTGCTGTGTTGCAGTTAAATTACTAAACTTGGTTGTTTTATACTGATCAGTGGGCTTAAACACCACTTTAAAAGCCAGCATTCAACAAAACACACTGCAAAGTTGAAATATGTGGTTAAATACAATGCTTTCTCCTTACGTGACAATTGAAATATCAAAACAACAAGAGAAATGAAAGGGACAATCTCAAATTGCAGTGCAGATTATTTTGACAGCATTATTCACCCTGCCACTGGCTGATTTGATTTACTCGAGATAAAAGGGACTCTGCGTAGAAGTGTAGTTGTGTCACAAGATCTATGACAATCTGAATTTATGCAGCACCTCAACAATTCATTCAGAAGTACACAAACAATTCTGCATTCGTTAGCTTTCCTGCGTCACCGCTGAGTTCCTACAGCATCGATGGTTCTGGGCTTTGTTAAGGAAGTGGAAATAACAGCCTATGAGGGATAATAATAAAGTTTCCAAAAGTGCATACTGTCAAAATAAATGATGTTTCAAACACAGAAAAGAAAGCAAAAATTAGTTTTATCTTCAGACTCTTTTTTTTTCTTTGATCAATATTAAAAAATATGCAAAAAAGTCAACCCATCTCACCTGATAGTGGCTGTATTCAAGCATCTCCAACATGTTATTTGAGCTGTAATTAATGGAAATAATCTACATACAGTATATAATCCCTTTATCTTGTTAGCCTTCACTGTAGACAGCAAGCTAGCGTGTGCAAATCTGAGGACAGTCTCTGGTCCTGCCTAATTTATCCAAGGCTTAAGGCTCATTAGTTATGCAAGTTAAGAAAAGAGGAGGACACTGAACTCATCTTCCTACTGCTGTGTTGTTCCAGCTTAACTATGAATTTATGTCTTTATAGAGCCCATTTGACGTCACCACCTCCAGCTCACAAAGGACTCTTTTTACTGGTTGGCCAGCAGTCTGCGAACTGAAGCTTGCTTAAGGCCAACTAACGTTTAATCTTTAGTTCTGCTCATCTAGTATAAAACATTATTTGTTCTGAGCACCAGGAAGACAATTCAGGCCACTGTTTCACTATAAACTAGCCATAGGAAAACCCAAATGTATGGTTTGTTTACTAACCCCACTAAATTTTTGGATTTTGTAAAGGTTAATCCCCATTAACTGTCCATTGTTATGCAGTCACATTTGCAGTGTAAAGAATGGCTTCATGAGGAAGTATTTTCTGGTTTAAGGTTTCCAAGAATCACATTGTCTGTGACAGATATGCTTTCTTCAAGCCTAGGTCAACTCTCTTTGTATTATAATGCAATTGATATTAATAGAGCAGCAGTCAAAGGGAGTTTGTGTCTTATAAAGCTTTTAATAAGCTTTATTTTTATGAATCAGTTGATCATGGTGCCAAGTTCAGTCATTGGTGCTCTGGAAGGGCCCAGAGGGTGAGATGTTTGACTTTAAAAAATCTGTGGCCAGAGATTCATGTTGAAACCGTAGCACTGTTGATCATGAGCTATCAAATGATATGATTCCCTTTAAAATCAGTGTGACATGCAGAATGATGGGCGGAAGTGAGTCTGCAATATATCATAAGATAGTAAACTTTACCACGAAAAATAGGTCAAATCATCTTGGGAGTACAGTTTGACAGACAAAGAAAGAGTTCACCGACATTAGGAAAAGAGAACAAAACTAAGACATCATCATGGGACATTGCCTGCTGGTCCTTTAAATAATAGTCTTGAAGATTTTAATTTTGTTTTTTACAGCATCTATGATTGCAAAATGTGGTTTTGGATGTCACTTCAGTTTCTGTAGAAATCTGATTTTATTTGCCAATGTAACCACTGACGAGCAAAGATAGCAAAGACATAATGCCGCTTCACGCAGAGGTGAGTGGAATAAAGTAAGTAACGCACAATTATTATGATACGCAAAATAATAAATGTAATTTATTAAGCAAAACAATTCATAATTGTACAAAGGAATGGTGTAATAGTTCACAGCATGAAATAAATAAATTAATTTAAATACATTTAAATGAAGACACAGATTGTCAACAAGAAATAGGAATTTCGAGCAGCAAGTTCTGCAGAATTCCAGCTAGTTAGTTTTTAAAAGATTTTAAAAATGTGGTTCAGAATCAGCTGACCTGACAGTGGTGGGGAGGCAATTACATAGTGTCTGTGTTAAACCAGTAAAAGCACATTCCCCCTTTGTTTTGAGCCTGGGACATGGTACTTTTGAGAGGAAGTGGTCTGCAGATCTGACTAATCTCAGTGCACAGAATTGGGTCACAGGTTCAGAAATATAAGATGGTGCCATGTAGGTCTTTGAATGTGATCTGGGTGGTAGATTCTTAATTATACTGGAAGCCAATGGAAGTGGGCCAAAATGGAGGTATCCTACTCTTTTCCCTCACTGTTTGTCAAAAGCCTGGCTGCTGTGTTGGACTTGAAGTTGAACAATTGCAGACTCATTTAAAAAAGAAAATTATGAGTTGCACTAATGTGGGCAGGAAGAGATAAAAACATGAAGCCTCTGAACAAAACTTACTGCAGTGTTCGGTGGAAGAGGCCGAAACAGTTGATGGTGGAGGATTTACAAGATGATCAGTGGTGTTAAACAGAACTGTAGATTTTTGCTTTTTTTTAGGTTATGAGGTTAATAAAATACTAATAAATACCCATGTTCAGTAATAAATTATAGCAGACATTGACTCTCTCAAATGTAGGAGGTGAACTTGTAAGTTTCCCTCCTTCTAGATTCTGCTCTTCAACATTTTCATTTTAGTTGGTGAGTATCATCACTTTCTTAAAGTAACGGCTTTGACTGGTGTTATGACAATGCAGGGGCAATGTTATCTAAAGTTGATGAACATAGAACATTAAACAGTCAGCCAGATTAATTACATTATGAGACTTTATTAAGCTCCTGCACTGGGCAGAGAAAATAGAAGAAAAATGTAAGAGTGAACTGTTATCATCGGGAAGGAACAGCTATTTGAAGGGCGATATTTAACATGACAGTTTTGTGACTGAAGACAAAATCTTTTTGTTACCAGAAAAGCCACTGCAAAAACTAAATCAAGGATTTGTCCCTGTTCATGTGTGGGGTGTGATACATGATGTCTCATGTAAAAATATTCACACTTAAACAAAACTAACTTCAGAAGCAAAGCAATCAACACACAACAATAAAGACAATCTGGCGCAAATTAAATATAAATCATGTGAAGGTCAAAAGGTCCAGGGACATTTGGCACAAGGTAAATACAATCGGCAAAATATTTTAGTTAAAATTGCGCCTGATCTCATTAAAACTGAAAAATACAATAATCAGCTGTGTCTCACAGTGGAGTGTCCCAATCTCAGAGTAAGTCTATTGTATGAAAAGGCAAACCCTGATTGTGATTTTACACCCAGGTCCTAACACTGGAAACACACAACAGCTTTTATCAGTTGATCATAGGTTCAATTATCTTGTGCTGAATCATTAACCCTTCACCTACTGAGGCTAAAAATGGTGATTTGGTGATTTAAAAACTGTAACAACATAACAACAATATTATAATCATAAATAACAACAGCAATATCAATATAACTTTACACTGCTACTTTCATTCATAATAAAATATTACAACACATTAAACATTAGCAACATGGAACTGCTTGAAGCAAGAATTGAATTTTTTTTTTACATTACTGTAATATATACCACATATCATATATTGACAGAACAGATTCTCAGCTCTCTGTCAGCGTTGGAATTTTTCAGATTGAGCAGACTTTCGAGTTACTGTATTGAGAAGCTGTGTAGTGGTGTCGTGATACTTTCGTTGTTTTGCTATGAATGCCTGGTTGCGAGTACCACATGTGATGAACCACATATGTGCGCGTACCCACATTTCTCAGCTTTTTCAACGCCGTTGAAGTTTTTTTATATTATGATTATGCTAATAATACTCCAGGCATAGAAACATGGCGCTGGCACTTTGGCAGTAGATAAAGGGTTAATACAAAGATGGATAGTATAGACAGTGACTCAACAGACATTTATTTAAAGGGAAAAAAACTCATCATCATGTAGAAATAATGACAATGGATGTACAAGAATAAGAGAATGGTGCATATAGATGTAATAATTCCACATCTTCCTAGCTCGACATGACATCAGAAATGTTACCTATATCTCTGTTCAAGGGGCAAAGGATGAAACAGGTAGCAATATTCAAAGTTATTACTGACCTTTTTCTTTGGCCAACATTTATCCACACTTTATAGAGCACATGCAGCCTCTCAAAAATGCACCACTAGAATGATTGCATGTGGATTTATCTAATTTGTTTGTCATGTTAGTAAAGCTGTGTATTTCTCAAGGGAAAAATGCCTGCACGAGCTCTGGATTCAGATTTAAACATTTGTGACGAGAAGCTTTTTTTCCATCTCTTTTTTCCCCTGATTGTTGTGCATGCACTCAATCCGTACCCAGCTCTGGCTTGAACCTGGGCCTTGATTGTTTGTAGCCACCACTCTAGGAACCCCGAATGACAGACTATTGTAAATATTGCTAATTCATTGTTAATGGGCAAATGGTGTTACAGATTTCTTAATGTTCCTTGAAAAAGAAATTCTAAATATAGAAGTAAAATAGGTATAGTAGGTGAAATTAAAAAAGTTGAATCACATTTGTCTGTCACACAAGAATAAAAAAAATGGTTACCTAAAACCAAATTCTGTCTTTTGGAATATGGGACTAAACCCTATTTTGACGTCATTTGAAAAAAAAGAAACGCATTTCATTTACCATGACCTGTGTCCCACAGCAACACTGAATACATTGTATGTAAATTGAAGAATCCATTATTTACACTATTTAAAGGTGTATTTAATTTCTGTCTGTGATAATGCAAATCTGTCCGCAACTTATAAAAAGTTAATGTGCTGCCTTGGACCCTGACATTATTTCTTTATTTCTAATGTGTGTAGTTTTAATGGTCCCCAGAATCAAAGACTTTTTCTTAGAATTAAGCTGTTTGTGAGGATCTTCACGTGTGATGAAGCACTATCAGTCGTGCAGCTAATTATCACAGACGTCTGCCGGTGTATCTCGTGCAATGCTGCTGGAACACAGAGTATCACGTCTTTGTCTGGATTATTGGAAACTCTTGGAGCTGGAGAGGTGAACACAAACGCAGTGGAAGTGCCCCTTGGCTGGACAGTGTCTTATACGATAAAACAGAGGAAGCATTCTTTGTAAAGTCATAGTAGAGTGTTTCTTTGTCTACCCGCTGCAGTGTGGCCTTTTCCTTTAGCCAAACCTTTGGGTTGCGAAGGAACTACTAACAAGAGATGTATTTAATTTATCCCTTCAGCAACCCAGGCTCGCGCTTTATTCATAGACTCTTTGTGAGACAGAGGTTTATTACCTTCTCAAGGAGAGCACATGGGTCCATGTTTTAGATTTTGCCTTGAGCACCAGAAACATTTCGAGAGATAGTCGTCACTCCTTGACCCCTGAAAAGAAAAAGATCCATTCATGTCTCTCGGCCAACTTCACTCTGTTTCTTACTTCCTTGGTAACCAGCTGCACTTGGGGGCATTTTGTCAAAGGATGATGCTAAACATTTACTGTCTGCTAAAATTTAAAGAGATGGCTACAGTAGAGCTACTGAGTACTTAGACCTTTCAAATCACATCAAAAGCAGCACAGGTCAATAACACAAGTGCGCAAAGGTTGAATGGAAAGATAACTTACATATGAAGTATAATATATAAGTATAATATAACACGTAACCATATAAATTAGAGTCAGCCATAAGCCCTCATCCTCAACAACTGATACAGCCACTGATCCTCTGGATTTCATTATTTAATGGTGCTGCAGGGATTTCATTTAATACAACATGAATTTAGAATTGAAAATGAAGTTCACGAATTCATTGCCTTTGGAGCCCTCCATGTTTACTATCCTCCAGGTTTGCTTCTTCCTCTTTGTTGCCAGAGAAGGCACCTATTGGTTACTGCCAGTGCTCATGTCATTGAACATTACTATTTGCATGAGCCAAAACTTAATCCTTAAAAACAGTAAAAATCATCAATGGTAAATGGAATCATTTGGGAACTAGAGGATATGTTATGATGATCAACAAAAACAATGTTCATAAAGATGCACATGAAAGGAAACTGAATCCAGGTTCAGTCAGATGAGCTGTGACAATCTGTTTCATTTTAATTGGGGCTACAGCTAACATTTTTTCCCACTAATGGTAATGGTAATATAGTTGTTATCGTTTGTATTAATCACCAATACTGTAAAATGTCAGAGAGTAGTTTTAAAAGCCAATTTCCAAATTGTCAAAAGTGACTCCTTCAAATATTTTTTTCTGTCATACCAATGAAATTAAAATCTAAAGCAAAACAGTGCAGAAATATTTAGCATTTGTGCTTTTTTACTTAAAATGACTTAATTTATTAATCATGAAAATGGTTATAAATGAAGTAATTATAATTAAAGCCCTAATTTAATCTACTTAACACTATATAATAATGGGACAGATGTTGTTCATTTAATTTCACAAAAGAGAAATGCTGATTTAGGAAATGGAAGAAATGTCACATAATTGACAACTAGTCATACCCAAAATTATGATGCAAATCATTTGAAGGGGCAATGCACTCTGCCTATCACGCATTTTAAACG
>JAOXYL010000100.1:22989408-23013667 GCA_028564955.1 Terapon puta | reverse complement strand
GTGTGTGTGTGCATGTGCGTGTGTTTGTCATAAGGAGCGTGCCCTGCGTACTGCACAGAATGTCTTCCATTCAGCGCGTCAGCTGCAGCCTCAGTATGTGGCACCGCTCGTCAGCTGCAGGCCTGTGTGGGTGACAGCTGTTTCCCTGCCCTGCTCGGGCTCCGTTACATTCACTCGGAGCCCTTCCCCTTTTAGATAATTAATCTACCACTTACTGTACACGGTAATTGCCATCCCATGTTGAAATTAGCCCAGGGATAGAGAACTTTGATGATCTTGGCAGTGCGGCTGCCCCTGTCATGCCCCGCCTTGTATTCTCTACAGATTCAGGCCTATTAATACTGAACTTCTGGGACCGAACGGAGCAGTGCGCTAAATTGTCACAGTCCGCCTGTCTGTTTTCTTATTAAACTTTCAATCCGGGCATCACGTTGGAAATGGGGCCCACACATCAGGAGGAAGGGCATGACATTGGCATAAAGATAGTAGGAAGCCCCTCCAGACAGCATCATTTCATCAAACAATTTCCAGCACTAAATGTATTTCCCTCTTTTGTCCCCGAGGGTTGCGTGAGACCCATTTCCCCATCTGCTGGCTCTAAAGGGGCACTGCAGCGCGCACAATAAGTGTGTCAGCCGCGGCTGCGCTTCCACAACAATTGATTGTACTCCATCCCAGGGGGGGGGCGAAAGTGTAACAACAGCTTGAAAAGAATGAGCCTTTAAGTGAGCGTGGTCTTGTGTGCAGCACATGACCTGCGCAGAGAAATGGAGTGACACTAGAGTGACATAAGAGAGGATGACGGGCCGGGGTGTGAGGTCATGGTGTTTACAGCCGCGGTGCCAGGCTGGAGACAGGGAGAGGGGGAGAGTGTTTGATACGCGTCATGTATACTGAGTTACATAGGTGATGGATGGTGCTTTATTTCTGTGATACATGTGCTGTAAGAAGTGAGTTTGCCTTGCTTCAGAGTGGGAGCATTTTTGATTTTAGAGCCCATGTGATCTTGAGGTTAATAAATACACAAGGCTTAACGCTGCAGCCATGAATATTTTAATAAAAACAATGGCCCAAATGACCGTGTGTGATGTAACAGGGGCTGTTCATGGTGACAGACCCTCAGAAAATGATCACGTCACACTGCAGCCTGCCTCAGTTCTTCTGTGACGTTTAGCATCTTTCAGCTTTACTGTATGGATTCAGTGTCACCGCCGTCACGATCCCCGTCTCAAGATGACAAAATCAGCGATTTGCCGGGGAATTTAGCAGTGAAAAAGGAGGCTGGCCTGAAGTAATAACACTGTCTGCCCCGGATTTTTTTTTTTTTTTACTGTTATGGTTCACTGGCTCTCATTAAGGCTGTTTGACAGGCAGAGCTAGTGACTGGCTAGAGAACATGGTGGAGAATCTATGAGAATGAATGTTGAGCTAAGAGTTGCCTAGTGGATAGAAACGCAAATGAATGCTTATGTGTAAATAGGCGGCGGTTAGCTCAACTACACCATGTTAACTTTAAGCTTATAATCTACATATGTGGTATTGGCCCATTGCCCACAAGTGGCCAGAAAATCAGTTAAGAGGATTTAATGAGAAGGTATGCGTGATAATGACACACACTTTTTTTCTATCTAAGGACAATTCTGAGACATGGACACATGCAGACAGTCGACTTGAGGATCCGACAGGCTGCTTATTGCAAAACTCTCAGCGTTAAGGCAGACAGTTAATTCCCAGTTCTCCCTGGGGTGCCCTCTCTGAGCGTCGACTCGCACGGATTGATTTTAGCTGCAGTCGTTGCCCCTTCCTACATCTTCACCCCGCCGAAAACCCCAGTATAGAGCGTGGAAATCAGCTGGGATTATCTGCTGCCTGCAGGCATTTGGCGTGTGTGTGTGTTCATGAGAAATATGTGTGGCGATGCCTGCATGCCCTCACATCGAAATATAACCAGTCTTTGTATTGTACTCCAGTCTGACTACACTGCATAGACTACATTTTAGATAATTCAATGTATTTTCTTACATCTTACTTTTGACTGAAGGTTAAAGCATATATTTAAATGAAAATTGTGATGTTGGATTTATTTTTACAGAGTTTTTTATGTTTGTTTTCATGACCGCGTGTGAGCCCAATGCAGAAATTTGTGCCGCCAGATCATCAGAAACCCTGTCTTTATTAACGTTACGTGGACCAGAACACGCAGCTCTGCCTAACACACGTGGCGATCATGTGCCCGGTGAGCGGCGGCCTTGTGTCCGCCATATGTTTGGCTGTCTCGCCTGTTGTCGCTTCAGGCAGCCGTGGCTGCGCACATCTGTTGGCGGTCATCACGGTTAGCTGGTTATGATGCATCTATACCTTCAAAATGGGCCTCTGGTGAATAATCCTGCATCAGAGCAACATCAGTATTTAATCCTGTGAGGACGTTTCTAAAATCCAAAAAGGCTTTAAACGACAGGAGAGGAGCGAAGACGTGTGACAGCGCATTTGCTGTGCCAGCGTTTTTTCCGCTTCATGTCTGTACATTATTATTTCTCCCAAATAGCCGCCAGTGTATGTTAAGAAGCTTAGAATATCTATTGTATCTGAAAGAAAGAGTGTGTCAGGAGAATTGGCAACAATCACAGTCACCTTTGGGATTCATTTTCCACACATTTAAAGGGATCATTTGACATTTTGGATAACAGGCTTATTCGCTTTCTTATGAAGGCTTAGATGAGGAGATTGGTATCACTCTCACATCTGTTTGCTTAGCACGATGCTACAGCCGGCAGCGTGTCAACAAAGCTTAGCACGAGGAGTGGGAATAGGGGGAAACAGCTAGTGTCTAGTCCAAAGGTGACTAAATCTGACGGACTGAGTCTTTACAGATAAAACCTGATTGTAGCTCTGTACTGTCCGTTGTAACATCACTGGAGGAACATTTCATGCAGTCTTCATATAGCTGTGATATAAAACTGAGGAATCTTCCATCTGCGGCTCCATATTTTCGTGCTTTCTGTTTATTGTAGGATTGCGCAGAGTAATGCCGTCTTTCTTTTTGTCAACACTGTCGAGGACGCCGCTGTCTTGAGTAAGCTTTGTTGGAACGGTCACTGCACAAACTGGGGGGGGTGCTGTGTGAAAGTCTGTTTGCAGAGGAATGTGTTATATGCAGGGGGATTTATGTGCAGAACCTATTGTGTAAGATAACTAATAATATAACTAATAATAAGCCAGTAGTGCTGCTTTTTTTTTTCACTTTGGACTTTTTTTTCATGCTAAGCTAAGTGTGTCTTTGCCTAATTTTCAGCGATAGGAGAATGAGATCCATCTCCTCATCTAACTCCTGACAAAAGAAAGCAAGCACATATTTTGTACAAACTAACTGGATGAAGATGGACATTCCTGTTCATCTTTGTGAACTGTTAATTGTCCCTGTTTTTTTAAGTTGTGCCACAGCTGCCTGCTCAGTGCAGCCAGCTGACTGCCTGCAAAGGCACAGTAATTGATGTTATGTTCATCCCCAACATGTCTGCTTCGGAGCGGATTTACACTTGGATGCATTACTGCTCAAGCTATTAGTCGCATGATTGGTCAGGACGGGCGTTAACATTTTGTTTATTATTTGTTTGTCTAGTGGAGGGTGACTGATTGCAAACAGAGGATGCTGGAACTGTTCGCCACTGCCTGAGCGGCTCCACAGCCTCCTAACTGCAGTAACAGTTGATGAGGCAGAAAGCATCATTTCATTTCCTTGCCAGGTTTTGGGGAAATTATTGATGAAAGGATTACTCCTCTCACCTGAAGTCTACACCCTTGTTCTGTGTTATTACTGCAGATGTAGCAGTCACAGCTATGAGACAATTGCGCTGATCGTGTCCAATGAAACAGCGCCATGTTGACTGTGGACACTTCTTCAGCATTCTTGGAAACTGGAGTTACATAAACAAACAGCAGGATATTGTTTCCAGATGAAGTGCAACACGTCGGCGCTGAGAGCTGTTCCATCTCCTCCTTTTCTTCTGTCTTACTCTGCTCAGCATTCCCTGACTTGTTTACCTCAGTCAGGTGTACGGGCTTGTGTTCCTCACTATCTTATTAAATGCAGCTGCACAAAGGAAGCACATTTCCTCTACACTTTTACATCCAAAATGTTTCTTCTCTCCTCTTTCACTTTTAGTTTTGTCCCGTCAGTTCCACCATCCCCGCTGATCCAAACAGGACCAATTATTTTTAGTGTTCCTGCTGAATATAAAGGGTGGAGATGTCTGGTCTCCTCAGGAAATTGCTCCCACATCCCAGACAAAGTGGCAGAACTATTTCCACACCCGCTTTCAGACAATGAAATTGAAATACACGCTGAAATCAAAGAGTAAAATAAAAGATGACGTCACTCAGCTTAGCTGAGCAAAATTGCAAAGGGGGTCAGTTTTGGTGAGACTCCATGTTGTGATCTTTGTTTCAGAGAAAAGGAAGAAAATCACAGATTCGACGAGAAAACCAAACATTCTCACCATTATGTTTCTGTGAGTCACCGAGGAAAGCAGTCATATCACTTTAGAGGTTGAGTGGCCAGCTGGGGTTTGTTTCCGCGTACGTTGTGTTTGTATACAAGTGTGTTTATGTAGAGGGGAGACGGATCCTCTGCGGCAGGGCCTCGTGGTTCTGTCCTGCCCTCCCCTGCACTCTATGAGGCAGTGTTTTGGACCGGGGCCCAGGACCAAGCCTGAGGCACACCGCTCCGCTCCAGCCTCTCCAGAGCGCCGACTCTCACTGACATTACATCAGCTGGGGAGACACAGTAGACCGAGTGTGTGTGTGTGTGTGCGTGTGTGTGCAGGCCGTCGATGCTCCTTTCAGCTTGTTGCTCTGAAGCGAAACAAAGTGGTCTGCAGATCAACTCTCCCCCTGAAAAACTGAGGGGTGTCATCAGCAGAGGCAGAAAGTGTCCGTCAGGGAGAAAAGGCAGCTAACGATGGCTGTGCGCATCATACGGGGGATGGAGGACCTGGTGGCATCGGGCAGTCAGTTCGTCTGGAGCCTGGCACATCAGACCCTGAGGAGGTGGTACGGTCGAGGGCTGATGCCTTGCAGACGCTTCCTAGAAGCCTGGTTCAGGATTGGAAAATGCTACCAGGTATGGCAGCTCCTCGAGCAATGGCAGCAGAAACGATTTCTCTACAAAAGAACCACCAGTTTAAATATAGCAGCTTTTATTGATGGCTTATGGGATTAATCACTGAGTGCCAGATGGATTTCTTTGATAACCCATAGAGGTTTTTACGGCTTGTATTACCTATAATCTCCCTTCAGTTTTCCTGATGTGAGTCAGTACTTTTGCTCATCTGGCTCATTAGTGTATGCATGTGTTTATTTGTGTGAGTGTTGAGGAGGCACAGGCGGCCTCTCGGTGAGCCGCAAAGCCTGGTTTTTAACAAGGGTCTCTCTCTCCCAGCACATATGGCAGTCATTAGAAAGCAGCATGACCGGCCGTTTGATCTCACTGTCTGGCTGAAGAGGAGGACTTTCAAAGATGTCTTTGAAATGCATTGTTGTGGGAACACCTGAACGCTGTCTGTGTGGTGAACACATCCCACGTGCATGCCCGCAGTGTAAACTTTAAAGTTTTCAGATCCCTCTTTTTTTTTTTTTTTGCTTTTTCTTCATCTTCCTGTCAGATGAAAATGTCGTCATTATCGTGTGATGCTTGGTACTTTTTCAGTAGTTTTCAACAGTCGTGAGCTGCATCATGGATCCTGCAGTCATTTGTGTAATCTACTCTACAACATTCAGATCACCACATGTATTAAGGTATGAAGGTACAAACACACAGAACAGTTGGTCCCTTCAGAATTACAAACAAAGTGGTGATAGAGCAATCTAGAACATTTACTTAAGTGAAAGTAACAAGACCACTCTATAAAGAATTGGCAACAAATTAGAATCAATGTTAAACATATTCATTATGCAGAATGGCCCCATTTGTGTTAAATGAATGATACTTAAATATTGAGCATTATACCACTGGTGTTGTTGTTGTCTTTTTTCATTTGGAGCTAATTCGTTCATATTCTTTCCATCGATAAAAAATTACCCTTTCTTCCAGCCATACATTTTCTATAACGTGGTACTATGGCTGTTGATAAATGTAGCGAAATAAAAAGCACAACATTTTGTTCTGGAATGCAGCGAAGTAGAAATATAAAGTAGCACAGGATGGAAATATTCATGATACAAGTGTTCTGTCCGGTCACCCCAGCTGCTGGTCACTTGTGGTTAACGGGTGGAGTGTTTGCAGATGTGGTTGGAGCTGCGGGGTGGGCCCAGCTCAGCCAAAGCAGGTCAGTGTGGCCGGGGGTCATGTGAAGGGAGCACCATCGGGGCTGTCTGTCCATAATGACAGGGCTTCAGGGGGGTGACCTCCCCGACACAGCCGTGACCTCTCTTTTTTTTTTATCATGGGGGACCTCGCTCTGAGGCTCAGGCCCTCTCCTCAGCTGAACCGAGGGCAGTGATCTCTGTCTGCCTTTGAGAGAGAAAAAAATCACATTTTCTTGCAGCTTTGCTAGCGCTGCTTTGTTCACGCAGTTGTGAATATTCTATTGTAGATCCACGTATATATACCATGAGTGTTTCATGAATGAATTTCATGTTTCATGAGTTCTTTTAGAGGCGGTCGAGCATTAACACATGGAGAAGAGACTTGCACAGATTTGAAGAGGTGAGGCTAAAATTCAGTGGCTGGCTGTGTGCATGAAATCAGACTAACTGAAGGCTTTTGTCTTTCTCTCCATGTTTTGATGTCACTGCCTTGCAACAATGCAGCATTGATAGCAGGCTCTTAAAAGGATTTCGCCCCGGACAGCCACAGCAACTCATGGAGGGGTTACTATAGTGATTAATCCCAGATTAAACTGGAGAACATGTGTAATTAACAGAAGCAAAGATTTTCCCTATCATGACAAATTAATGAAAGGTGTGATTTCCAGAGAGGTTTGCCTCAGTGGTTTTATGTTTTTTTCGTATTTTCTGGACAAAAGACAGAGTGAGCGTGGCGCTGAAGTTTGGCGTTAGCAAAGCAGCACGTCGCCGTGTCTGTAAATGAAAAATTTTGTTGAAAAGTAGCCACAGAACCATAAATCTCACTGAGGTTTTGGGCGTTGAAAAAACTACAAAGTGGAAAAATTGAGTAGCGAAACGACAGCCCTGTTGTGGTGCAGAGAACAATATGTCCCTGAAGTTTAACACCATTCCAGAAGGCGTCTTCGGGCCCTGTGGCCACGCGGGACGCCAACATGACCCTCGCTTTCCACCACAGAGGCCAAGCAGTTGGAATCCACATGTCTTTTATTGAAAGTCACAGAAATACATTCCTGGTCAACAATAGAGAAACGCACAGTCTTGACATTTAATTAGTCTTGGCGTTCTGCTCATTGTTACTGAAACTTCAGTGAAATACGGCAGATTCTGTAACGTGGAGATAATACAGAAGGTTCACACAATGATGGAGCAAGATAGCATCTTTTTATAGCATGAGCAGCGCCTTTTCTGATTCTGTGCTGCTTTTCCAACTTCTCAAAAGTGTAGACCTTAAAGCCACTATATCTAGAATTTAAGTTTGATTGTACAGCTGCTTCATACTTTTTCTGATAGAATATTTATAGAATTTGTGCCTTCGGTCGACTAAAGCTTACTGACAGGCACTGTGTCAACCACTACCCTCTATTTATCTCTGCCACTAGGAGGTGCCAAAGTCACACATTTTAAAATTCATGTAGCAGCTTTAATTATGTGAATATTTTCTATTGTATAAGCCCTGTTTATGCAGACCGTGACCTTGTCTTTACTCATATGATGGGTTGGTGAACCATAGCCAGTTATTTTGTAAAACGACCCCAAGCTATGGGGTTATGGTTTGAAAGATGGAGTAACACAACTGAGAAGCTGATTTCATAAGCAGCAAAAAGGGTCACTGAATCAATGTTTTTTGACAGCGAAAGACCAGTAGCTTATGTTGGCAAATGTTAGCTAATGTTAGCAGATTTTAGATACAGTAGATATTAATGTGTACTGGCTCTTACTGTGTCAGTGTAATGGCTTGTGGTATATTTATATCACACATAAAAGGGGTTTCAGTCTTTTAAGGAAGTCACAAAGAAAGCACATAAGAACATTTCCCAAAATGTTGAATTATTCCTTTAACATAATATTTTGATGTTTTGATACTGGATTCATGCATGTCTTATATCATTTGAAATACTGGAATATTGAGATTACATTACACCAACAGCAATAGATTACATCATCATCAAACACCATATGATCGCAATTTGTAGTAAGGAATTAAAAAATATTTTAAAATATCAGAATATGAGTTTAAATGTCAGCAACAGCTATGCACTCAATATTCATCACCGCACAATAATATTTCTACCTTGCCGTGCTCTGAAAGACTGTTCTGCTGACGACAATAGAATGAATCTTAAAACCATTCATCTTAAACAATACAGTGGGAATTCAATTAAACTCTGCACCAGCACTTCATTGTCTTTCGATTTTGTTTCTTAACAGCAGAGAAAAATGTGGGATGTTGACATTTCGGGGATTTTCATCAGACCGGTGTTGTTGCAGAGGAAGGATATGTGGGAGAAAGAGACAATAGCGTTTGTGGAGCCTTAATGGCAAAAAGAATCCCAGAATCTATTGTATGATTCATGGTGCACTGATAAAGACTGGATTTATGGCGTTTTTTTTTTTTTCTTTTTTTCTTTTTGCACTTTAAACACGTAAGGATGATGACTCGCAATGGCTTTGATGTTTTTGGAGCGTGGGTCCCATATGGACGCTCGCCCAGTGGCTCCTCTTGCTCATTCACTCAGCACAAAGACAAACATGACACTGAGGTGAGTCACTGTTCAACTCAAGAGAGAGACAGCAGCGATTTTCTCCCTGAGCTAAAACATGGCTCTGAGTGGAGAGGCGCAGGTGGAGGTGGGACAGCGGGCTTTTTGCGGCGTCTGTGCTGTTTTGCAGGAAGCGTCATGTGTCGTGTTGTCTGTCTTCCTCCAGATGACCGAAGGCCGCCTGTGCCAGGTTCACCTCCTTGATGACAGGAAGCTGGAGCTGCTGGTTCAGGTAGAGGACACTTTCCTCTTGCCTCCTCAGTCACACATTTTGCTGTATATCTTTGAAGATTATGCTCTTGCACTGAAATGGTGTAGGACAGTGTGTATAATTGATTGTAATAGAAAAAGTACTCATTATTTCATGTGGATCCTATCTTGCTCCTGCTTCTTGTCCAATGGAGCTTGTCTATTTAATTTGTGATTTCTTTTTGTGTTATACAGTTTCTTGCACATGACTTTTGAGTTAGCGCACATAATGAACTCCTGTGTTTTATTCTACATTTTCCAGCCCAAGCTGTTGTCCCGTGATCTGTTAGATCTGGTGGCCTCCCATTTCAACCTGAAGGAGAAAGAATACTTTGGATTGTGCTTCATAGATGACACGTAAGTCCACTTTCCAAATGTGATTTTCAACAGATCATAGAAATGCGCAACGCTCCCGCAGCATGTGCGCGTTTTATAACCTTGTATTTTAATTAAAGGGGCCGGTTGATTTAGAATGCTTGTTTAAAGAAGCTCTCAGAGAGGAAAAAGAAGAAGAGAAAAATATTGTGATAGCAGTTCTCCAAGATATGATTTATTTAATTTCATTTCTTTTATGCTTGCTCAGAGGCCAGAATAACTGGCTCCAGCTGGATCGTAAAGTCCTCGATCATGACTTCGCCAAGACTTCGGGGCCTTTGGAACTCAAGTTTCTTGTGAGGTGTGTGCTCTCGCCGTGAAAGCTTTCCAAATGTCGAATACTGATGTACTTTATCAGGACAGTCAGCTTATACGGACGATCGAAAAGCTCAGTGCTGATCAGTCTTGAGTTATGAATAACAGGTGTGTGAGTAAGTCAGTGCATTGAGAACTAGATTCAGAGCTTCCTCAGAGGCTGGTCCTGACCAGCAGGTGGCAGTGATGGACCACAGTGTGCCAAACTGTGTTGAACAGTGAAGCCTATGAATAATGAGCCACTGGCAAAATGCACTGACATTCTATTTCAAGTGAACCTTGTTGACCCCTCAAAAAAAAAAAAAATCTTTGCAGGTTTTACATTGAGAAGATCACCTTCTTGAAAGAGAACACAACAGTGGAGCTGTTCTTCCTCAACGCTAAATCATTAGTGTTCAATGTAAGTGTTTTTTTTAATACAATAACGTGTCTATTTTTGTATCTTTGTAATCAAGTTTGGCGTATGTCCTTCAGTTCCAGATCATCGCACACAGTGATCGATTGCCTCATGAGGAGATGCTTAATCCAGATATTGATTTCTATCATTCTTGGTGGCTAATAGACTCATAAAAAAGATAGATTTTACTGTGCTGGAAATGAATGGACAGATGATCAATATGTTGCACATGAACTGTTGCTCATACTGCATGTCTGTATTACACAAGACTAACTAACTAGCTTCATTTAATTTTCCTGCCACTGGTAGTTTTTCATCTGTTTTCGGGATTTTATCTTTATCCTTTATCTATATCTCTATCTGTATACAAACCTCTATCATATTTCACTCATGACAGGCCTGGCTTTTATTCGCATTTATCTCAGTAATCGCTCTAAGAAATGCATCGTTACACTTTAAAACTCTTCAACATCACACGCTGCTGCTCATTGAAGTCAGAAGCGCTTATTCAGAGTGCTGCCTTCAAAACTATTGGAAATATAAGAATTTTACGCAAAGTTAATGTCATGCAAGCCATGCGATATCATTTAATGCAAACGTTTGTGTTAAGTGTAGCTTTTAAAATCGATACAATAAAGTTAAAAGTTAAGCAGAGTTCACTCACTTACATGAGAGTTGTAGTAGGATCAGTGTTTCCCTTAAACAAGCCGATAACACAGGTCAAGTTAAAATTATACCATTTGTGTTTTACTGTTAGTGCACAGGATTAAGACCCCCTTATTCTAAATAAGGGTATTACAATCATGTGTGTAAAGGTTGGTGGGAAGTAAAAATACGCTGAAGAGTGCGTTTCAGGTCAGGTACACACGAGGGGCACGTGAATGCAGCACATGATCGTACGTTGCAGTGCAGTTTTTTTCGCGGGGAGAGCAGACTGGTCACCATGGGAGACGGAGACTGTTGAACCTGCTTTTGGACCGTACCACTTCGGCGAGGGGGTCGCGGCTTCTAGCAGGACGTCCGGCTCTGTTTTCTGTGCACCAGAGTGTGTTTTGTCGCCTATAAAAGTGTCCTTATAAATGCGGTTTTGCTCGACGGTTTTAAATACACTACTCGGGACAGTTTGAAACACCGTACCCTCTCTGCCGAAGTGGTTCAGTCGGTAACGGTGGGACCGAGGTACGGGACGGGAAGATTTTCTCTCAAGTCAAGTGTGTCGGGCAGGCTGCGTCCGGCGTGTTTTTGAGGGGAAACTGCTAATTTGACGCTTTTTCACGACAGGAGACCATCGAGGTGGAGAGCGAGAATGTTTTCAAGTTAGCCGCATTCGCACTGCAGGTAAGAAAGAGTTTGCCGCAGGCTTTGGGGCGCTCAAATATTGTCAGTCACAGCAAATGAAGACGGTCGGGGGGCAACATTTGAAAACAGTTGTCTCCTGAGGCTGCTGTGGTCCGGGCTATTGTTAAAGAAACTGACCCTTAATTTTAACGCTGCACTCCAAAATGACCCTGTGACTGACTGTCTGTCTGTATCTAGAGTTATTAGCTCCATTCACATGTCGTGAACTAACATGTGTTGACGTTTAATCGAAATTTACTCCCACCTATTGTGCTGGTCATTCAGGTAACTAGCTAACATGACCGCATCAGTTCTGCGTTTGCTTGGGATAATTTCACTAACTGCTTTATTTTCTGTTTTCAGGAGGCCAAGGCAGACTTTACAAGGTAAGAAGTTTTCAGTGCATAATTAATGAACCAGAGTAATGTAAATGTCTTTTCAGCGGTCACATGGACTAATGCATTGATGTTTGTCCTGCATTGGTGCACACACTCATCCATAAAGCTTGTGTGTATAGCTGGATGCAAACAGCGTGTTTGTATCTGTATTGTGATAAAGAAGCAGGGTTTGCCTTGTCATGGTGTTTGGTCAGTGTATGAATGATGGCTGTGTGTAGTGAGTTAATGTTCAGCTTTGACTTGCTCAGATTTGATTTAATGCTGGACTTTCCTCAGTTAATAATTGCCCCGATTTTGCTCTTGTGACATTGAGCTGAACCCCTGCTGGCACGCTGCCCGTCCACGTTGCCTTTAAAGCCAGCGAGGGCGGCCGCACTCTGCAAAACTTTATAAAAGCAGTCCTTTGCTGAGAATAAATGTCCCAACAAACATGGCCCATGGCACTGTGTACGAGCTCTGGCGGCTGACGCTGGTGGGAGAGTCTGTACAAAACCTGCATGATCTGTTCACTTGTGAAGATAATGTTTTTGCTGTGCTCTCAGAGGCTTGACCTGCTGATAAGGTGGTGTGTGTGTTTTTTTTTGCCAGCCATTAGTAAACACTGCTCTGTCTGAGCGAGAGGCCGAGCCGGTTGAAGCAGCACAACCTGTGTGTTGACCCGCTGCTTTGCCTCCAAAGGCCTCTCTGTCCATTATGTGAGCACAAAGATTTGTGCTCTGTAAGGAATAGCGTCTGTTTGTTCTGAATGGCGATACATGCAATGCTGAAAATGCAGTTTGACCTCTTGTCAAACCATTGCCTTTGTTCTCTTGCAAAAAAAAGGAAAAA
Organism: Terapon puta; assembly: GCA_028564955.1. NCBI lineage: Eukaryota > Metazoa > Chordata > Actinopteri > Centrarchiformes > Terapontidae > Terapon > Terapon puta. The sequence continues at coordinate 23,000,882 of JAOXYL010000100.1, read as the reverse complement.
GGAAAAAACAAACATGGCCACATGTGCTCATTAACTGCCCCTCTATTTACAGGCATGATTGACCTGATAAATGCTTATTATTATTTATTGCAGTTTTAGCAGGGATTTATTTATGCCTCTGTGTTTTGATTTAAAACTACTTTAGCCTGAAGTGCAGTCTGAACTTTCTGCTCATGTGGGTGTGGGGATGGGCTGTACTTTGTCCTGACTCTGAAAGCACAATAAAAGACAACCTGCCAACAAATCTGGTATGATCAGTGAGGGTGGGAGCGCATCCAAATCAGGCTGTCTTCTTCTTTATTTGCACAGACACTACTTTCCCCCAGCTCCATCTGATTATGGTTAACATGCAGCATTTGTTCTGTGCCACTTGACAGTAGAGATAGTAATATAATTGGCTTGTTTCTTTGGAGCTATGTGTAGGAAACAACCAAATAAAGTTGTCTTCTTTACTTAACTTTAACATAGCACTCCCCGATATCTAACAATGTTTCTATACTAATACCTTCCTCAATGTCCTGTGGCAGTATTTCTCATTCCTGTCTATAGTGTCCTTTTATTTCTACTTTCTTGAGAAAGGAGGCCCGGTAAATCCCCTCATAAAGCATATAATATAAATGTGTGTCCTCTACAGTGTATCAGCAAAGGGCCCTGGAGCAGTGAGATTAGCTGTGGAGGAGTTAGGGAGACCTCCTCCTCCTACAGCTCGCTGCCTTAAGAGGGATGAGCCAGGCCCACTGTCCAATGGTAGACAAGTTGGCGTCAGGAGGACTCACTGTAGTCATGTTATTGTGGTGTGTGGGCCAACCCCCTACTGTGCTTTGAATTAATGCACCATCAGGTTTCGCATTGTACTAGTATCAGAATCAGAATTCCCTCTGCTGTGTCAGTATTTCATTACATGTTGTTTTTGTCATACTGATTCACACATTATTGCTCTTGCTCTCAACACTTGCAGGTGTAATCCATAGCTGAATGCATCAAGTAAACAAGAGTTACATCCCCTCTCTGAGGGTTGATGAAGGAAGGATTGTGAAAAGTCACAGAATTGGTTGATGTTTTTGATTAAGAGTGAGTAAGCGGGGTTATTTCTCATACAGTAATCAACATCAAAAGTGAGATACAGACATAGACTATGACACTATATATTAACTGCTTGTAATTTTACATCTGCTTTGATTAACACAATGTCAGTCGTCATCTTCTTGTACCCACATGAACCAATATAACATGCAGACAGTTTTAGTCCTCGCTTCTATTTGCAGGTGTAGCCTGTAGTTAGTGGTTCATTCACAGCAACAGGCTCTCTCATTGTGCTCCCTCCACAGTCACCACGTCTCAGCCCTGTGGAATAGCTGACACATGAGTATTATCTCTCCCTGCATTGGGTAGGCTGCGCGGGGCTGGCCTGGGCTGGGCTGTACAGGCTGTAGGAATTGCCCCCACGCTGCAGGCTGCGGGGAGATAACAGATGTAGTAATGAATTCCAGATTGCTGACAGGGCAGCGCGGCTGCAGAGTAGATCACCCCGACAACGCCAGGCCCCAGCTCCCCATAAAATGTATGCCATCAAAGTGCCGTGGCAGCAAAACCCAGTCAACCTAGGAGAGGTAGCTACAGGGAAGAGTGATTCAAGTGCCTCTGCCCTTGGAGTGGTTCACCCTCGTTTTTGTTCAGTAAGCTGGTTCACTTAACTGGATCATTATGGTTCTGTCCTACCATGTCAGCTTCTCTTAAATTCCATTATTCTTTAGGGGAGGCTTAAAATGATGTGATGCTCATAAAAGTCAACTTAAGGTCAAATGGCTATTGCCCTGAAATCAATACTTATTTTGTTATGTTGAGGTTATTGTTTTATCTGGTACAATACCTGAGGATGTTCTAATAGTTTATATCGAGTACAGTCTGACCTGCACATGTGATGCTGTCTCAGAGGCCAAGGGCTGTTTTCTAAGAGCACTGGGGCTCGTACAGTACTTTTCAACACAGGGAGAGGCTGCCAAGTGCTCGTGAATGGCTTTTGTTCAGGTCTCCAGTGGACTACCCGCCAAGTCAGAGCCCTTTGTGCCCAGCAAAGACTGTATTCTCAGTCCTCCCTCCCACATCACGTTGGAGGGGCTCAGAGTTAACTGTTGTAGACCTTGACAGTGACACACACCACAGTGTGTATCTACAGATAACACGGTCAGTTTCCGGGTTTATTATAAGACCTGAAGCCACTACTTAACATTTATGGCAGTTTGTGAATGAGACCAACTATGCCCGCTGCATCTGTCCTGGTTGGGTCATTGGCGAGTCTGTAAAGGTGAAAATATAATGTAGTTTATTTTCAGCATATAGAATAACTGTGGTGTGAATTACTGTTGAGAACCTGCATGAAATGGCTTTTATATTTTGGAAATGATTGCTTGCCAAGCTCCTTAAAAGGTTTCCTATGATTTAAATGCCCTGTGTGTGCTTTTAGACTCATGTCTTGCCAGACTTTTAAATTAAGTCTGGCAAGACATGAGTGAGGCAAGTTTAGTCTTGGCAAAGAGTGCTGCTCTTTATTCTTTAGATAAGAAAGATGAAAACAATATCCTGACACTTCACCTTTTCTAGGTTTTGAAAGATGAATTATTGTTGCCATGCCTTAAGATAGAAATTCAAACCACACTGTGAAAGCACAGACATGTGGAGAAATGTTCTCTACACACCAGACTTTGAGCTGAGATTCACATGTAAACATCTGCCTTATGATCCCTGCTGTCTGGAGCGGGATCATAAAGATGTCTAAATGTGGATGTTCTCACGTATAAGAGGGGTAGTAATTAAACCATGATAATATGTCTCCTCCATCAAAAGTGTCATTTTTGTGTTGTCTTTTGTCTCTCCCAGCTTTAAAACATAGATGGATAACTAGAGAGGACTTGTTATTATCACTCAATACATTCATGGTTTGTGTTAAAGTAAATGATTTTTCTTTTAGTGCTGAGACTGCCAGATCAGACCTGAAGCAGCTCCCACTTTTGCCCACCAGAGTGCTAAGGGAACACCCATCTCTCAATTACTGGTAAGTAAGCTGTTGAGATCTCTGAAAACAAACCCTAAGCTACTTGAGGGTCTGTGATAGGGGGTCACTGTTTGGGGATCACACACAGCCCTGTAGATATTTGTGGTTCAACCAATAGCACAGCCCTTCCTCAACAATGTATGCTTACAATTCAGCTATCAGTTAGCCTCAATGTTCAGCAACACCTGGTAGTACAAAACAGTCATTTCCTAGGAAGAATAGCAGCAGTAAGGTGACTACAGAACTGCCTGCTACCTGGCAGACAGTTTGCCTGTGATGAGGTGACAAATGAATGCCTGTGTTGTGTTAATTACGTTTGGCCATTAGCCCTGAGAAAGGGCAGGGAGGTGCTGACAGCCACTGGCTAAGGGATTGCTGTCTGTCCCTTCAATCCACACTGCTGTTTTTACTCGCCTGCCTGCCCCTCTTCTTCAGGCTTAACGGTCATCTGAGGCTGCTGCAGCCTCCGAAGTGATACATCAGTTTAACATCCAAATTAGAATTATAGTCTTATGCTGCACGGGTGAGCTCATGAGCGTGTCTGTCTCTCTCCATCTCTTCCTGTCTGTTAAGCCACAGTGAGTTTGAAGCGTTGCTACGCTATTAAAAGAGATGATTACAGTGGGAAGTAAATGGGATGCATTTGCGGGCGAGGTAGATGAGAGCCATCAGCAGGCCAGTAGGCCAGACTGCATTTTCTGCATGAGCAGACAGAATGTGTGTCAAAGAAAAGGCCCTCTCACAATCCCTCTGTGGCTGGAATGTGTAACACTTGATGGATTATTCATTAAATGTTTTATCTATCCATTTGCAGTGAGGACAGCGTGATTGAACATTACAAGAAACTGAAGGGACTGACCAGAGGACAAGCCATTGTGCAGTAAGTTCAATACAGCTGTGATTGAAATGATTAAAGTTAGGCAGCTCTGTAGAGTTTGTTTGTGCCTCGTGCACCTCTGCCTCTGATACCTCGGCGCTCCAGCAACTACGTCAGGCCTCCCTCTTATCCTCGTGTGTCCGCACTGTGGTGGCTGTTGTTATAAGAGGTGCCTGTCACATGCCAGATTGTGTCATTAATTAGAGGAGCTGCTCTTTGAGTGGGCAGCCAGCCAACCTTGGGAGGATGTCAGTCCTCCCCTGTGTTTTTCCCGGGACTGTAACTCAGAGCAACCCTGGGTCATTTACGCTTAGATGATTTGTGCCCTTGAACTGATCAATGGACTCTCTCTGCCTCTGTCACGGCCCTGAAACTAATCGATCTGCTTGCCACTGTGAATGACTGTGGCCTCTCAATGTCTGTAGCTTAAAACCCACTTTGTCAGTTGTACAACAGCCACCGGTTGACAGTGATGAAGTGTAAGTGGCTGAATTCCTGTTAACCTGTCCTTCTTTCTCTGAAGGTATCTGGCCCTGGTGGAGTCCCTGCCGACATATGGAGTCCATTATTACCAAGTGAAGGTAACAGTGGTGCCCCGAGTCATACAGAAGCTTAACCTTTGAACAAGCTTCTGTCGACATGCTGTCTTTATTTCTTTGTCTGCATCTAATAGAACACATCAATCTAACCTTTATTCAATTAATTTTTATAACATTGAGCTTGGTGCTTGAATCATGAGGCATTTTCCTGTTTAAATGAAAAGCTAAAGCAACAGCACATGTGCTGCATGTTACTGTAGGAACACTCAGGACTGTGCTCTGTCTGCTTGGGTGGGATGAAGAATTGAAACTGGCTTAGTACAGAATTACACCTTAAAGGATTCAAAAGAATGACGTCAAGAATCCAGTAAACCATAGAACCATAGCACGTTTGGTTTAGCCAACTTTCCTTGCTTTTACTCACATCCTCTAACTTTCTCTAACAAACCCAATTAAATTAAGATGTCTGAGGAGATCAAACAGTGGCGTTAAAATGACTCAGACTTGCAGAGATTTTAGAGCCTGTAATGTATTTGATCTCTTCTTGTGTTGCTATTGCTGTGAGCCTAATGGGGTAATTGCTTTGGTAACGGGCCTCTTTTTTTGCTTCTTCAAACTCCCACCAATAAAGCTACCTCCTAATGAGCGTTGGTGCGGTGTGTGCTTTTATGCAGGACAAGCAAGAAATACCGTGGTGGCTGGGAGTCAGCTACAAAGGGATCGGCCAGTACGATTTGCAGGATAAACTGAAACCAAGAAAGGTATGTTGACCTCCTTTTTACTGATGCTTTATTCGCCTCAACTGTATTAGTTTTCATTTGAAGAGTTATTTTTTTAAATGTCAACTGTTGCTTATTTTTGGGTCGAGATTTTCCTCTTTCACAAATTGTAAAGCCCTCTGGGACTAAATCAGGGTGTGGGCTTTATAATTAAACTCCACTTGACTTGATTTCTTCTAAAGTGACATTTAAAACTCCCAACAAGTAGAATACATCATGTTTAAAGTAAATTAATGTCTTATGGAAGTACTATGCATACTAGTTGGCATGAGTGAAATAGTGAAATTGCCAGTTGAAAACACAGCTTCCATCTGCGTGTCTCTTGTTAGCTGGTTAATGATCCATCCACACTGTAAATAGGCAGAATTAAGACCCTGGTTCCCATGCCAGTCAGGAGAAAGACAGAAGGGGCTAATGTTTTGAAGTATCGGTATGTGTCGTGTGCAGTCAAGGCTGTAGGTGTAAGAGTAAATACAGCACATTACAATACTAGCAACAGCAGGATGAATTGACAGGGATTAGAAACGAGTTCAACTTGTTATGTTTAAACGTGAGACGAACAAGTACTTACTTTCTTTGCAGAAAGTAGATTATAAAATCTTTGGAGCAGTATACTATGCAAGTAAATTAAAATATCCTTTTTAAACAGATCAGTTTTTGTAACTCTGTCATTTGTAACTGAATAAGACACAGATATTGTGTGCCACACGTGTCAAAATGTACCTTTTCAAGCTGTCAGTTCATAATAAAAGTAGTAGCAGTAGAAGTAGTATTTTGAATTCATTTTGTTTGACAGTGTTTTATCTCTATGGTGGATATTAAGTTGGTCTGTTGATAGTCCATCATGTGCCCGTTATGGTGCATCTGTAAAAGAGTACTGTCAGTACCAACATGTACTTCTCCCGTACTACAGTGTTTGAGTTTGTACTTGTGTCTTTGATTTCTCCCCCTTTTGTTTGAGAGGTGTTACCTAACAGTGTCCCAACCAAGCGTTTCTCCCCAGCCTCTCTCATTAGTCTCGTCGTAGCTGTTGTTATATGGCAGGAAGCTGTTGATATAGCAGGGTGTGCTGTTACACGGAGACATTAATGGGCACAGCCACAGTGTGTCTCTCCCCAGCCCTCCTAGAGGAAGGTGTAATTATGGCTCTCTGTGGGAAGCAGCAGGCCCCTGGGACAGGGTCTGGCTCTCTGCCAGCTGGGTGGGTGTTTGGAGTCGGGGTACAGCAGTGAGGGAGTTGGGGTGCTGGGAGGGCTCAAAACAAGTCTGTGTCTTGTCCAACTACTCCACGCTAAGAGGGACAGCCCCAAAAGACCCTCATAAGAGTTTCCTGTTGTGGGAAAAAAATGCCTTTTTTTCAGTGACCTTTTTTTGTTTTTCTTGCTGCTAATTGAAAGTGTAAGGCTGTTTTCCTTTAGCCTTGGAGGGAGTCTTCTGTATCTGGTGAATATTGATAGTGCTTCCTGCCTTAGTTCACAGCCCCTGTATTCAACCCGGCCCATCCCTTCTCTTCTGTCCAACCCCTCTCAGCATGCTACATTCATTATGGTAATCTATGTGTGTGTGTCTTGGAGGGAACACAATTGAAGGGAAACAATACAGAACCATTATCTGTATCGGGGGCTGGGGGCTGGATTTAGAGGAGGCATTGGTGGGAGGTTGTGTAGTTTTTTGTTGTTGTTGTTGTTTTTTCCATATATAGTTTTTTTTATTTAGTTAGCTTTAAAATAGCTGCAATAGCTTAACCTCACATTATCTTTTCTGCATGCATGCCAGTGTCATCACCCTTTATTGAATAGCCTGAAAGTCAGCAGCTCTCTCTCCCTGCTGTGTTTGGGAGAAGTGGCACATTTAGTAAGTGTGTATGCCATGTCATCTCAATTATGTAAAAATGACGTGTATATAAGCACCGTGTGTGTAGATAAAGAGGTTAGATTATCTCTTCCAAAGATCTGGTAGGAGAAAACGTATAACATTTTATTCAGGCAAAGAATTAGACATACAGCAGTGAGATGTCAAGACAGGCTGTGGGAATGAAGCAGATGGCAAGTCAGGACTCAGTTCTTTTCTGAATCAAACCAGGAGACTTTTCTGTCTCTCTTCCTCAGTCAGTGTCACTTGGGCTCTCTCCCAGCGGGTAACGGGACACTCTGTAAGACCACATGCTGGTCCAAGTATATGATGAGCCAGCAGAACCTAAATAAATCTTCACTTCATTATGGGTGACAGTGTCAGCCTAACTGGTAATAATGACATGATATTGAAAGACCTAAAAGAACTGTAAAGTGTCTTATCAAAAAAGGAAGTTTAAATGAAAACTGAACAGATCCTGTCTTCAGTCGCTTTCAATTTGATTAAACTCACCCCATCATGAGTCAAAACAGGATTAACTTTTTCTTCCGGTATCTCCTTGTCGTCAGGTTTTTAAATGTTAAACAATGCCTCATGCTGTGGAAATATACAGTGTTGCCAGCCAGCCAGAGCCGGTATGTGACGTGTTATTTGAAGGGTGGGGCAGATCTTTTTCTGTACGGCCGTGTGAGTCAGGGCCCTTGACACATTTTCATCCATGTATGATTTTGCAGACACGTGGCCCTGGGGGGCCTTGGGTCGTGGGTGTGAGCTGGATCTGAACAGCCCAATCCCATCTGAAACCACAGGCATTTCTGGCTCCCTTCCACCTGCCTGTAATGAGACGTTTGGCAAAAACAAGAGAGATGAAAATACTAAAGATACGAAGATGCAAAAATCCTGTGTATTCACACAAAGTGCGCTGTTAAGCTGCTGTGTTTAATGTTCTAAGAAAATGGTTAGTTTAGTTTTCCCTAGCGAAGGAATTGCAGTGATGACTCACTTGCTATGTCAACTTGCTTGTATGCTCAGTGATTTCTCGGATGTTTTCCTTTTTAAGAGTGTTACTTGAAGTCTTGAGATTGAGGTGTGTCTCAACCCTGAAATATTTTGGCAGTGCCTTCAGCAGCAGTCACAGGAGAGTCCTTTATTAGTTTCACCTATGTGCTGGCTCTCAGGTGTGGAGTTTCTCTAATAGGAGGACTGATCCGGAGAAAGTGTGTCTTTATCACCCAGACCTTTGTGATGTGTTTAATGTAAATGAAGCTAGTGATAGCGACTAGGAGGTGCTAATTGGTGCGGGTCTGCTCTACAATGGGATGAGATTTTTTGGGGGTGTCCTGCCAGCTGGTTCCTATTGTTCATTCAGCACCAAGCTCTTCATTTCACTGGCAGTCTGACTATGTAATTGATAAGGAGTGCAGTATGGGCTGGAACAGCATGTGGATCGATCCACCATCATAATGACGATACTGTTAAACTTTGACTTGAAACTGAACACTAACATTGATACTGATATGTCACCATGGGTGGTAGCAGTATCATTTAGAAGTAAAAATAAAAGTCATCAAAAATAGAAGCTTACTGTAAAAACATATGCAGTTTCTCCTGGAGGCATGGGTCCAAATCCCACCTCTACACTTCTTCCACTACAACATTTAAAAAAAAAAGAATTTCCCTGTTGTGGGATTCAACATTAAATGTGTATCTTGAAAGGGTTGGAAGAGTTTCAGTGCTTGTTGTGTAAAATCAGTGCACAGTGTTTCCTTTTGGCTGGTGAAGTATTTTCCTTGCAACATTAAGCCAAAGAGAGCCCCTGCTATTAATGATTACAGTATAGTAACAGATTCCTAACATGTTTGCCTTGGTGGGGGAGATACTTGTTGTACATTCACTCTATGTGGTATTTACAATATGAAAGGCAGAGAGTTTCCCAGATGGAAGTGGAGCATTCACAGTCTGTGTAGTATTGATCGTTTATCTGAGTGACGGGAAGTAGAGCAGAGATGAAATGTCTTCAAACAAGGAAAAGCCTGGCCTAGCAAATACTTGTGTACAACCTGCTCATCTGGTCTGACCAAAAAGGAAGTGAGCTGTGTGGGAGAGAGGGAGAGAGAGAGAGAGAGCGGTGGAAAGCCTTAAAGGCAGCGTGAGGTATCTGTGATGTCAGAGGAGGGGGGGTGGTTAAAGGGGCGTAGCCAGCTCAGCTGAAACTCTTGCAACACCTATCTGGCTCCAGACAGACAAGAGAGAGTATTGTTCGAGGAAGCTCTAGCCCTGTGGGAAACTCAAAAGTCAAAGGATTCAACACAAACCCCAGTGAATTCAGCAGGGATCTGATAATTCTCTTTACGGTAAGCTTTTTCATTGTGTCCACCTAGTAGCTGTTATAAATAGTCAGAGAGTTTTAGTGGTGTTTCTTTCTCTTAATTTTTCTCAGCAGTGTGGTGTTGTACCTGCTCTCTGTGATCTTGATTTATGCACTCTGTGTGAGCCACCGTGTTGTAAAGGAAGAAATGTAATATGTTATAGTTGTTTGCTGAGTATGAGTTATGCTCAGTAAATGTGTTTGTGCCAGTGGAAGTAGAGACGTGTCAGTTTATTGCGATTTCTTACTGTAGGCACAATTTCTCACTCAAGGTTATGAGGTGTGTAAAATGTTTTTTTCACTTCGGTTTAGGTTCTTAGGTTGTTACTCCTCTATCAGACAAACAGTGGTCATAAATCGTCTCCCACATTAATCTCAGCTCAATCGTTGTGCAGCTCCTTTTCTTTTTTTTTTACCAATATGAGAGCAGAGAAGAGTTGTTCATAAGCTCTGAATCAGTGTAGTGAGCCAGTGGAGCAGATGTTTCATTGTGACACAGAGAAGTCCTGTCTGTTTACTTCACAGCAGAATGAAATAAGAGGCTGGCCTGCCGCCTGGCACAGTTTTGCTCCCTGCAGTTGCAGCAGCATCAAAATTGCTCCAGTGTTAGCCTGCACCTACACCTGACTGTCAGACCTGCTGTGCCCCGTTCAGTTTCACTGTTATGTAGTTTCTGCTAATGTTGCAAGTTGACAAGAAAAAAACATTTCTAAAAGGCAAGCTGCTGTGGTTGAAAAAAAGTGAGTTGCTTTAATACCTGCCCCCCAGTTCTGTTGTCTTTTGGCGAGATTCATCCTCCCATTATGGAAATCTTCTAGCTTTTCTGAGTGTAAATGCAAATGTGTGTTTTACAGCTTTGGTGAATCAACAGACATTTCTGTTTATGTACTGTAAATCCACATTTGATCAATAGTCCTGTGTTGGCTTATGTACTCATGATGTATAATGTCTCTCTACCCCTCCCTTCCCTCACTCTGTCAATCCGTTTTTCTCTCTGCAGTTGTTTCAGTGGAAGCAGTTGGAGAATTTGTATTTCCGCGAGAAGAAATTTGCAGTGGAAGTGAACGACCCTCACAGGTCAGAGACGCCAAAACACTTCATCTGTCTTAAGTGATCTTAATGGGTCCTTTTAGCTGTTTTTGAAGTGTTCCCATTTTAGCTCCTGCTCTCCTACTTCCTATGTCCTTATCATACACCTTACACACGGTGAAGGGCATCTGCAGCCAGTGGCCCATTTAGGACTCTGTGTTAATAGCTGTAACCTATCTGTTAAATGGCAGTTTTCAGATCTCCAAGAGCCATTTTATCATTTCAAGGTTGTTGTAAGACCTCTTAATGTGACACTTCCAGCCCCTAAAGCTGTTATTAAGTCCCATTGTCTGTTTCCAAATGAGTTTGATGTTTCTGCTTGTCTCCTCTTTATTTTTTTTTTATTACACAAACAACTACACGTTGAACCGGATGACGGTTTTATAAGAATGCAGTTCATATCTTTGCTCAACACACTATCTTTTGAGCAGATTTGCTTCTTGTTTCAGCACAAGTACTGAGTGTTTGTCTTGTTATCATCTTCTGCAGAAGGACAGTGACCAAACGAACCTTCGGACAGACCGGCCTGGTAATACACACATGGTATGCCAGCCACTCTCTGATTAAAACCATCTGGGTGATGGCCATCAGTCAGCACCAGTTCTACCTGGACAGAAAGCAAAGCAAAGTGAGTGTCTGCTTTATCTGATTCACTTGACTTTGTTCACATGTCCTGCCGGCTCAGATTTAGTCAGAAACAGTGTAACAGTCCTTCTACGTAGTTCGCATATTGAGCGACCCGCATATGAGAGCAACAGAATCAGGGTCAGGCCTGCGTGTGTGTGTGCATATGTGTGACAGTCTGATATACACAGAGCGTTCTTCACTGGTCATATTGTCATGTAACGTCACCTTATTAGGAACCCCATTTGGGGCGATGGCATTTATCGTAATTTCAGAATCAGAATCAGAATCAGAA
>JAOXYL010000100.1:22933746-22946247 GCA_028564955.1 Terapon puta | reverse complement strand
TTTTATTATTAATAAACTCCACTATTGTCATCCAGTGTCTCTCACTCTTCCTTCGATCCACCTAACATCATTTGTTACTCCTGGTCACCCACTGGGACGTAACAGATGTTTTCATCAACTCTGTGCTCTGTGACTAATGTGTCAGGTGTATGATGCATTACTTAACATTTGATGAGGTTCAACATTGCAGCTGTTGTATTTTCTTTTACATTTTATTGCTTATCGCTTTATATGTTTATATCTGCATGTGTGCTGTTTCCTGTCCTCTCCACGGCTTCTGCCTTTTGAGAGAGCTATTTAACAGCTTTTTCAAATTCAGCCATCACCTTATTGGCCTCAAAAAGATCAGACTGAGCGTTAGCCAGCTGGATAATAATTACCCTTTTAGTGAAATGTTCATTCACATGGATTCTCCCAGTGAATAAATAAATTAAATCAAATTAAACCATGACAATGCCATAGACTTTAAGCAAAAGTCGGTAATTTGTTTACTTTTAGACACATTTGCTAAAACTGTCACTGTGTCCTGACAGTATTTCACACCCGAATGAAAACAACCAATCACAACAGAGCATCTGATGGAGCAACACTCTCTGCTCCTGCGCTGCGGAGTCTGTGCAGAAGCAGTGACAACAATGGAGCGACCAACCAATGAGAAAACAACAGTGAAAAGATGGATAAAAAGGAGAAGAACAGTGATGAAAAATGAGGTAAAAATAGAGAATTAGACCAAGGCCTGCAAAGTTATCATGGATTAATTCAAGGGGAGATTTATCAACTGTAATTTTTTCTTGGTATTTGTAAATTTTCGTGCTCACTCTTGCAGGTTTGTTCTTTGCCCAGGAGATGTCAGCGCTGTCACTTAGAGCGGAGAAACACGAGCGGCGTGGGTAATGGACTGGATGCTGATGGGGAGTGATGACGATATGAATAGGAGCCGTGGATAATTGCCTGGAAAATGGATCAGTAAGTATGATTATCCCTCCTCCTGAGCTTCTGTCATGATCTTGGAAACAAAAAAAGGAAGAGCTGAGCCACTTGAGATTAATATCTATCCTCCACCTCCGTCAGGCACCAGGTAGAAGCTGCACATTGTGATAATCCCTTTAATGTTAATTTATGAAATGTAAGATAGCATCGCTGATCATCCGGACGACTCTCAAGTGCCTGCAAGGTGAAATTAAATACTCGGTCTTGATGTTCTAATATAAGTGTAACAGGACAAGATAATGTGATCTAAGACTTCCTCTTTGCTGAGACACTTTAGTGGGCCTCGAGCTCTGCGGGGATCAGCGAGGGCTCGGCGAGTCCCGGCCGGATCGATCGCTCTATCTTTGTTGTGCTTGGCATCTATCTGCCATCAATCAGGCAGCGGTAGACACCTCCCAAGGTCAGAGCCCAGGTTGTCAATAGTAGACATGATTCAGCACTTTGTCAACAGGCAGCACCGCCACAGCGTCTCTATCAGATGCATATTTATCCAAGTGCAAGGGTATACTGTGGCTGACAGATAAAGAAGCGCATTTACTCGAAGCGCCGAACGAAAGCGATGAGAGTGAAATTCAAGGCATGATCCCAGCCAGTAATGTTGGACCATGGACCGGGATGCAGAGGCTCAGAATAATCAGCTCCCAGGATGGATGCCGAGGTGGCTCCTCTGCAGCTGGCAGGCCGGAGGGGGGGTGCCACTTAGTGTACATTATTTATCCAGATTATTCACAGGGCTGCAGTCGGCCAGACATGGCCGCGAGCGGGGAAACTCGTGCTGATCCTTTGCTGACCGAGCCAAATTCACAATGTGTGCAAACAAAACTCGCAAATAAAAGCTCCTTATCCGGCAGTCATTAAGTGATTCTGTGTGGGGGGACGATAATTTCTTATCGCACATATGCCACAGATTTCGGTTTTATTTTAGTTTTTTCGCACCACGTCATTGCAAACTTCAACAATCACTAAATATATACGAGAAACCGTCTGGGTTTGATATATTTCTGTCTTTGTGGAGGAGTCATATAGACGTCAGCGGTCACAGACTTGGCCCTGGCTGAGCCACTGCAGGATGCGGTGATTCTTTGGTGTCTTGGAGTTTCACAGCTGTTCTCCTAACCTCTGGCGTCCTCCCAGCCATCCTGCAGCACAGCGACAAAGAGCCTAATGAGGCCGGCGACGGCTGTGAAATGAGGATGCGGCGTGTGCGTGTTTCCCTCCCTGCCTCGCTGGCCTTTACGTTTCCGGCCTTCGCCCTGCAGCACCTGGGCCGCGGCAGGCTGAGGACGCTGTCACCTGTTACGCATTTTCATCCTCGTGGCCCGTCACCTCTCTCCTGTGGCATCAGCTGTCAGTCGCCGTCAAACCAGCGCTGCCTCAGATAGCGATCAAGTTCCCCCGACTGAAATGTTAATCTCTCTCCACCGGCACGCAGGTACGCCACAGTGAGACCAGAGATAAGTGCGTTGGGGGCCGATAATGCACAGTTTACATCGCATTTTCATTCGGCTCCCAGGCAGGATTCTGATAAACTCTCATAAAACCGAGCAGGGGTCCAGAAGTATTAAGTTCTTATCAAGTTAAATCGCCTAATATCAACATATTGGGCTTTCAATACTATTCCCCCGCCGCAGAAAGCTTGTACAGCATGGAAGGCAAATGAGAGCAGGAAGGGAGCGCTGGTGCTTGAGCAGCATGCTGCTGTAGAGACTGCAGGGGCTAAACAGGTTGGAGGAAAAAAAAAAAAGTTTATTGGTTTGAGAACTTAAGGGAAATGAACAGCACATGTTTTGCTGCAAAGCTTTGTCTAGAAGCAAAGACACACTGTAGTTAGAACTGCTTGTGCTCTGAAAATGGACGGCATGAGAAAATGTAATGCTGTTTAAATGAGAAGTTTAAAATGTTGCCAGATAAGATGATGGATACCAATAAATATGCCAGCAGCCGATTAGCTTAGCTTGGCTTAGCGTAAAGGCCAGAAAGAAGAATAATCGCCCTCAAAGCACAAGAAGAAGAGCACTTTTATACATATGCAGATCAGTCAGTTTAGCCAATCAGAATATTGTTCCTAAAGTCATTCAAATTAGCTGACAAGGAATCCCATTCTGTGTAAAATGAATTTCAAAGCTGTCTGAAGATCAGGACACAAATCCAGCATTAGGGTGGACCAGAGCAGGCTGGCGTGGATTGAGTTGTGAACGGAGGGGAAGAGCAAGTAGCAGAGCGAATGAAAATGACAGCTCCATGCCCCCGTCACCCTGGCAGAGGGAAGACTGATGAGCTGCTTTTTCACAGCAACCTCTGTCTCCATCCGTCATCTCCTTTTAAACTGATTTGCCGGAGAGAACATGTCTCTGTCATCAATTACAGGGGATTTTTACCACAACAAAGCTGATCAGATAAAAAATATTGCAGAAGTTTGCTCTCCTCCAGTGAACATGTCAAGCATCCCTCCCTGCTGCGAAGCCGCATGAATAAACTGATTTCCAGGATTTTCAAAGTCGTTGTGTAACAATCTGCCGCAGAGCTCAGATTAGACTTGTTTATTCATAAACTACGATTTCCCTCCTGCCTTTACAGTAACACGGAGGCACACAGTTGTGCCAACATCAGTCATGTGTATTAGATGAGCTCCAGCGGTGCTTTCACTATTAATTATTGATGAGCCATTATTACAACCAATTACCTGATGAGCTGATGATATAATTTCATTTCTGACTCACAATTTCAATGCATTAACATGGTAATTTAATATTCAATGAGTTGATGTGCAGATCCATCGGCAAAGATTGAGTTTATTTTTAAACTCATATGTTTTCCATCTTATTATGTATGAGTTTGTCCATAATTTAGAGGCTTGAGGGGAGGGAAACTTGTTTAATGGTATTGTCATCAGTGCGATGAGGCTTCGTAATTGAACTAACCCGAGTAAATATTAAAGCTGCACCAATTGATATTTTTTTGATAACGGTGGATAAAAATAATTAAAGGCCTCGCTGATGATGACAAATCAACCAGCCCTACACGTTCCTTCACCTCTACAGAGCACCTTAGCCTCCTTGAATTCATTGTTTTGGTTTTACATCCTGCAACTTTATATAAGAACCAGATATAGTCAGAAACACGAATTCAAATTAAAGCTAAAGCTGCTAGCATGCTGCCGGGGAACTGTTGACTTGTTTGCTGTGTTGAGTGCTGTGTTTACAACTTGTTCTGGTTCTGCAAAAAAAAAAACAAAACAAAACAACAAAATGCAGCTTTAAATAATTGATTGTGCACAGAAAGCTCAACAGCACATGTAATGTAGTGAATATCATGCATGCCGTTTTCATAATACGACCATGCACGTGTCTGTTGGAGATGAGACCTTGAAATGAACGAACCTTTAGACCTACACATGCCCTCTTCGTCAAATCGGATGTTCTTTTTGCTCAGCGCACCACAGAGTCATCTTTATACCTTAAGACCTGACTGATCCTTTATTAGGATAACGCCATAACACAAGACAAGCTGGGAATTTGAAGGTTTCGAACAGTAAATCCACTTCATTTCAACTGACTGTAAGAGCAGTATCGAGAAAAAGATATATTGGAGAAACGACAACAAGCCTGTCCTGTGCTGATGCAAGAATGAACGTGGCAGAAAATAAGCTCCAGTTACCGTATTTTGTAATTACCTTTGCATACATGTGCCAGGATGAGACTCTTGTTGGGATACGTGACAAGAGACGCAGCGTAAACACCGAGATAACACCTTCAGAAACTGAGTAATTGTTTGAGTTGAGCAGCAGTGACAGGGTTGCAGTTTCCTAGCGGCCCCCTGACTTTCAATGAAAGATGAGTAAAATTGGACAAAGATTGGATCTGACAAATTGAGCAGCCGAGGTTGAAGGAACAACATTCTGTCGGGCTGTGCTGATTAGATTTGTAGCTGTTGCAGATGGCTACTAAATGACTTTACTATGTTCCCGGTACAGCTGTTGATTGCCATGGGAAAACTGACTGTGGGTACTTGCATAAGTCAGTCCTCATCCCAGGTGTCTTGAAGCGTTAGAGGAAAAACCCAGTGAAGTATTTATGTAAAAACGCACCTGTCTCCTCACACACAAACATACACTCCCCTTCTGTGTGAATAACCAGGACAGTTTTTCCTGATTTATGAAAATAAAATTCCAGCATAAGTGTTTAAGCCATTCGCTTTACCTCAGTAACTGTCATTTGGCTCTACAAATATGCAAAACCTCCCTAAAACTGTGGTGCTATAAAGGTTTTTCTTAGCATATGGTTGTGGCCTCATTGTCTGTCAAAACTTGGAGCAGATGTACTGAGATGGCAAAGCTTGAAAGGGATGACTTGAGTCATGAGGCACAGTTAGCGAAGCAAAAGGATTTGAGGACAAACAGAGCTTTTCTTAATGAGACACAATCAAACAACAGGGGGGGGGGTCAACCAACACCGGTGTGTGTCCTGTCGAGTGGCGGGGGTTCATGATCCTCGGGCAAATGGGTCGATATAATGAATGAGAATGAGCACATCCAGCAGTTACAGTAACATTAGTGGTGACTTGATTTAAGGTTTGTGGCCTCCTAATGAGCGTGAGTCACTCTCTTTTAGCTCTGTTTTTGGTCTCCACCAACCCCCAGGGGAAACATCAGACTCTGTGGTAGATATATGCTTCATCAGCTAGCTTGTATAACTTGTTGGTCTTTAGAACATTTTCATTTATAAGGAGCTGAATCTTTGTATAAAGATTTATAAAGATGATAATTCTCTTGGTGCATCACTTGGAGCATCCCCTTTTACATTGCCTGTACCTTCTGACACACTGTTGCAAGCAAATATAGCTCACTGCTGCCAAAGAGCTGACTTGCAGCAGATCTACAGGTAGCGATCGGTAGTCAGCACTGCAGTAGTTTAGGGAAAGATTATTTGGTTTTCCTGGCATGACTTCCTGCTATGAATGCTTTAATTGTTCAGTCATGCTGTGATTTCCTCCCTCCTGCGGCACCGCCTCGTGCACTCCGTGAATATTGATGAGTCCGGCAGTTTTCTCACCTTTTTCCTGCCCTAACCTGCCCCGAGTGCGGATGCAGGTAGCTCGGCTTCCTGCTCAAATTACCGCGGAGGGCCCCCCCTTCGGATGAGTAAAACTGAACACTTTCTGTCTTTTGGTGGAGCCATCGGGGATACGAGCAAAATTACATGTGGGCCAGAGTGAGATCACAGTGAATTATTTATGTGCTTCCTGCCCTGTGCCCCACTCATCTCGCTATGGCATTGCAGGGCGAGCAGAGTCAGGCCAGGACATGCCTTCAAGCTGTTATTACAACCTAGTGCTCCTCAGGCAGCCATCATAGCAATCGATACAGCCGGGGGTTTTTACGGGACTTCAAAAACAACAGAGGACGAGCTGAGTAAAAAAGAAGTTTGTAAAACGTTACGGCGGTGGCTTCGCAGAGCCGTATCTCTCTTCCTCTTTCGTTGCGGGCGGCGAAGTGATCGTTTCGCCGCTGTTTACCACCGTCGGTCAGATTAGCCATTTATGGTGTGCAATTCAATTATTTCCTCCAAGTAATCTATTGCATTTCAAAGATCATTGGACAGCAGTTTCCCCCCCGTCTCTGACATTGGCACGGATACATTGTGGAGGTGATTGGATTGCCGGATGTGGGTAAATTGGTTTGGCTGCGAGTGTTGTGGCCTCGGAGCAGGGCCGGAGGACAGACGCTGAGGGAAGGAGATAAGGGACAATGGCACCTGATGAAGATGATGGCTAAAGGGGAAGTCTTGGGATGGAGCACAACATGTTATGTTTGTCTTCTCACGACCGCGACTAATCCGATTACCGTCTCCGAGCACTGCGGGATGTCATTTGAGATGGGCGCAATAACAGAGCACAGATGTACGTGACCGGGGCTCACGGCTCTGTTTCGACGTCTGAGTGCTTTGCTCGCGAAGGTCTGGCTAATAACTTATTTTGCTGCGAGGTGCAACGCGACCCAAGGTGTTATTTCACTCTGCGAGAAACGTTCTGGAAATGGACGCTAACAGATGAGCAGGCCTTAAGCAAGCTGGAGCAGATGAAGTTTTCACTGCGCCGGGAACAGAAAATACAGTTTATTCAGCTTGAAAGACCGAGTCCAGTTTAATTCAGGGCCGTGATGGGAGACAAACTATGGTTTCCATCTTGAAAGTCAGATCTGCTACAGTTCCAGCCCCCAGCTGCTTGGTAGTGCACTTATCTGCACTTAAACATAAAAAAACCCCACCATTTCCTCTTTTCACTGCAGACATGACTGACGTTTTAACACGTTGTGAAAGGCGACTAACTGTATAAATACTGTAAAGGTGTGCACACACTCTCACCCTTGCCTGAGGAAAACCATCTGTGGTCGAAACTCTGAAAACAAGAAAAAGTTAAGTCAAAATGTCAAAGGCACCGGAACTAGTCTCAGTCCTGTCCTGCACCCAAAGTCTAGTCTATCTTCTGATCTCTAGGTTTTATCATTTTGTTTCTTCTGTTGTATATAATCTGTCAAATTCATCTGTCACAGGACAAAAAGAGGTTTGCATAGCCTGCACCAGCAAGTACATCATTGTCATGGTCTGCACACACAGCAAAGCTTGAGAAAAGTGACAAAACAGACGTTCAGTCATTTCTGAGGTGCTGACATTTCTATTTTGTGTTTGCTCCACTTTCTTTGACTGCCTGTCAGAAAATCTTACCTTTATTTGGTGACAGTGTTGAAAGTGAAATGCCCTGTTTGATCACTGAGCGGTGCGGAGAGCTTTCAGATGTGTTAGCGCACTTAACAAAACATTTATTAGAACAAAATTACAAGAAATATGAAAACTCTTTAGAGATTGACACTGAAGGATCTCAAGAAGTTTTTTTGATGGCTGTTTCCAGTTTAACTAAATGAGACGCAGGCAGCAAGGACAGAGTGTAACATTGAGTATATCACGTCTAATTATAGAAACGTTGGTGTTTCATTTTCACTTATTTTCACATGTTTGAAGAGAAAAGCGCAGGTCTCTAAAGACGTATATCTGTTTTTTAAAAATAGCGTTCAGTTTTAATTAACTTGCTCTCAGCTGTTGAAGACTCACTATGGAGCGTTTGTTGCTTCAAGTCAAACCCACATTGTTGTACAAAGATAAGACGCCAAAACTACACAGCCAAATCCCATCAGATCTTTTAACAAAATGCTTGGCCCAGCACCCCGCACAGAGGAACGTTTCCAACATGGATCACATCTGCTGAATTTATTAATCATTTTCATCTGATTATGAGCTATTCGTCTGAAGAGATGAATATGAATAAGGGAATCAGACACAGAAAATTAACTGCCGCGGCGAAGAACATTTGCAGGAAACCCGATAATGAAACCTTTCATTCAAAATATACATCTGTCAGATTCTCACTTGGATCTTCTGATCTAAATCTGGTGGCCACAAAGTGGCTTCTGTGTTTTCTGATCTGACACCACTTCAGGTTTGCTTTAATGATCATCGAACTACTTGGTATAGGTTAAGAAACCAAGCTGGTCTTGGTTAAAAGAATCTGACACTGATAGTCAGAAAAGTAAGAGAAGAGCTCCAAACAAGGTAACTTTTTATTGCGACCTCCTCCCCCTGCAAACATTACACTTATAGCCATCTTTGTTAGCGATGATGAGCCTTCCTATGATCATCAGAGGGCTTTGTCACATGAACGTAAGCATGTTGTTTCTGGGTGTTTGTTGAAAGAACTAATTCGGTCGGTTTTCTCATCGATTAACATGTTCTCTGCAGTGTGGCAGTGAGAAAGACAGACAGGAGCCTGTGTTAAACCTCATTTCTGGGATAAGGATTTGGATGTGTTGGGGTTTAACAGACGCTTTGGCCCACCTCAAACAAAACGCGAGGCGCGGCACTGCAAAAAAAAATCATGCTCAGCTAAAATTGTTCTTATCCATGAGGGAAAAGTTTGAGAAATTCTGAAAAAAACAATGACACATAACAGCAGAGTGATCCACAGAGGAGGAGAGAGTGTGTAGTGTACAGACACGTTACAGTACATGCCTGACAGCAATCATGCATGTTAGACACACACACACAAACACACACACACACACACCAGTGGGTACAGTGAAGCTCCAGCTCACAGTTTATCCAATTACGGCTGCAGAAACACTGGTTACAAGGGAGTCAACTCTGAAATTGCCTGGTGTGATTCAATGTGGCCCACGCGACATGTGTAAAATTGACAGTGTGATTTCTGACTGGGCTCCCAGCAGAGATTACCTCCCACAGGACGCTGCTGTTTCAGAGCCCTGGGCTGTGTGCCAGAAGAGGAGGGTGAATACTGTCTACAGTGTTGTGGGCTGTTTGCATCGGCGGCGAAAAAAAGCCCCTTAAAAGCAAAGCGAGTGATCTTTATGAAAATCAGTATGCTAGAGGTCGCACGCTGCAGCGTTCAGCGCACTTAAATGGATGGTGTTTGATTGAGATTGATGTAGTTTAGGCCGACTGTCGAATGCACAAAGGCATCCTGCGGCGATGACGATCATTTGATCAAACTGCGATTTAATAGAAAAGGATGTCAAATCTGCAAATTGCACGACACACTGTGCCTTTTGAAGAATTTATAGTGTTTTTTAATGCGGATAAAAATGCAGTCCGCTACAGGCAACGCCATAAAACTGACCAGAGCTGAGCCTCAGTTGTGGTTGTTGGTGGTGTGAGTCTATTCAAGCACTCCACATGTGCATTTACTGTTCAAAATTATTTTATGCTTTATTTACAGTTTTGGTCAGAGGTAGGCAAAAGCAGATTTTTCATTTCAGCCAACTGTTGCAGGCACCATTTTAACTAAACAGACATTAGCTGTGTGAGTTGATCCTTGAACGTTGCATAAGGAGAGGCTGTTAGAATGAGGACCAAGCACCGTGTTTGGCAAAAGAAGTGTTTCGAAAGGACGATTCCTCATTTCATCTTTTGGCTCTGCGTCACTTCTTTGCAATTATGATGCAGCCGGGAGAAAGTTAAAAGAACAGACAGATGAGAAGTTCGGCTGTTATGAAACGCCAGCCTCAACCTGGCATATAATAATTCGGCGGCACATCTTCCGCAATCTTCTCTAAAATGTATGAGTTGCTGTTCCAGCGGGCCTAAACTCCTGTCGTCTTTGGTAATAAATAGAGAATGTGCTTTGCTGTGAAGTTGACGTGCGGCAGGCACAACTTACTTGAAAAGGCGTTTTTTTTTTTTCTTTTTTTTTTTTTTCGCCTTTGTAAAAGTCGCAGTTGCCATGCAGAATATTCATCAGTTTGCCTCAAATCTGACGCCCCTTTTGATGTGCCTGAAGCTTACACTGATTTGCTGTGAAGACGTTCCTCTCATTAGAAATTCTTTAAACTCGCAGCCTCAAATCGCATTAGCCGAGCGCGGCAGAATCCCTGGTGATGCAACCCCACACAGTTGCTGTATGAGTACACCTACTGCGAGCGGCAGAGGAGCTATTTATCACCGCGCGCCCTTAGGAAACAAACCAGGAAGCGCACCCAGGAAGTTGCTTTGCTCCCGCCTTGCCTGTTGACCCTCTCAAGGTCAGGGGAGCCCGACATGCATATTGATGATGGAGACGATTGGCCCGAACCCGTCGCGTCTGCCCCCCGAGCGAGCGGTAATCAATGCGGGGAGGAAAACAAATTAGCTTGACAAAATGCGTGGCAATTGAAAGCTATCAAAGCACGAACGCTCGCTCGCACGCGCGGGCGCTCTATCAAACGCTCGACCCTCCCTCGAAGGATCTCCGAAAGCGTGCGGGGGGTCATGCGGAGGAACACACAAGTCCGATAGCTGCAGGTTTTTTCTTGTTTTCATCGGACAAACACGAAAAAAACAAAGTCCCAATAAGTGTTCCAGCTTGCCGAGTCAATAATGCATGGAGCCGGCTTAATAATTGATCACACACTTCATATAGTTTCACTTCTTCTCTGTGTTGAATAATTGAGGGGGGAATTGTTATCTTCGGGGGTACCTCAGGGGTTCCTGCTTCCCTGCAGCGGCTGGAGATGTTTTACACATCCAAGCGCCGGTTACGACAAAGGAGCCCGGTGTTTGGTATTACAGGGCACCTCCCAGCTGGGCCCGGTTACATCACCGCCGCAGCGACACGACGGGCGCGATCTGCGAACGGGTCAGATAAGGTAATGTGACATCAGACGCTGAAGTGGCGTGGGACATACTTTACCCGCCGATAACAACGCGTCACATTTATCATGCGGCTTCTTTCCTTTCCCTTAAATCAGTTTTTTTTCCTCTGCAGCTCTTTTTCCCCGAAACTACTCGGCATCGTTGTTTTCGCCGTATACTACTAAATGTAAATGTAAAACTCATTAAAAAAAAAGAGAGATCCTCCAGATTATGAGTCTCACCACAACCACGAGCCCTGCTGCGATCCGTTGTTGTGTCTTTCGCTCAGATTTGCACAGCGCTGTAAAAGTGCGTCTTCTTCCTGTGGCTCCCGGCTGCGAAGAACGTAATGATGGCCTCCTGAATTTCTCTGAATTGTGAGAGTCTCTTTTGTAGAGCGTTTTGCATTTTCTCCACATGCAGGCAGTTAATTAGCTCATGCAAGTACATTTTCACAGTGGGAACATTAGTTTGCTCTTTTTCTCTCTGTTGTGATGCGGGAAAAAAGAGAAGAAAAGCTTTTGAGCTGTTGTTCAGTTCAGTTCTCAGTTGTTATGTAACATAAACTCTCAGGGAATGTTAATAACCTTGAAGGAACCTTTAAAACATGCCCAAATCTGCCTCTCAGAATTTGTATCTTATTCATCTGTAAGGCAAACTCCTTTCCTGAGAAACACCCACCTACACTATATATATATCCACAGAGAGGAAACATTGTTAATTAACGTTAACACTGAAGATGTGTGAGAAATATGCACTAACAACACATTTACTGTGTTTTCTCATCAGTATTCTCTCTTGTAATGCAATAAAACAACAAAACCACCTCATAGCAACTGAAGTCTTCTCTCAGTGTTATCTGACTTAAGGTTAGCAGAGGATTGGGGTTGTACTTAAATCCCGAATAACTCAACATTGAAGTGGAGCATGATTTTTACTTTATTAGCATTTAAGCAAAATTGCAATCTTTTCTAAATCGTCCCCACACACAGACTTGCACTTCCTTAACAAAATAACACTGAACTTAATGCAGTCAGCATTTACATCCCAGTAACTCATACTCCAGCTGATGAGATTTCAAATGTTGAAGAGACATGCGGCTATAATCTGGTTGTGTCTGATGGAGTCATGTTAGTCATGTTTTGAATTGAATCACACGTTTCCAAGTCCTGTCAACCTGATGCTCTCAGTGAGTTAACCGCGTGTCCTTCATCAGCCTTAAATGCACTGGCCGCTTTCCCATTTGCCATTGTGTGCTGCCTTTTCCTGTCGCCGTGCTCCAGCCATTCCAGCCTGCCAGCATCTTGATGTCCTTTACCTGTGCCTCTGGTTTTCA
>JAOXYL010000100.1:22837884-22852313 GCA_028564955.1 Terapon puta | reverse complement strand
AGTTGGAAAGTTGTTTTATTCATGAAGTGGAGTGACAACAAGGAAACAATCCTCAAAGGGGTGTGTATCCTCACGTATTCACATTACATCCATCTATAATAAGACATTTCACAAGTACCTTTGTGAAACACGCTCTCATATACCGACTACAAAGCATATTGTGCTGTATATGACATATAATATGACATATGCAAGATGTATAAGAACACATTGAACATGGAATAAAAAAAGCTAAAACACTGTGCATGTATGTGTCTTTGCTTGTGTGTGTAATTGCAGGGTGATGTAGTCCGCTTGTTCCACGCTGAGCAGGAGAAGTTCCTCACTTGTGACGACCACAGGAAGAAGCAGTATGTTTTTCTCAGAACAACCGGGCGGCAGTCTGCCACTTCTGCCACCAGCAGCAAAGCTCTGTGGGAAGTAGAGGTTAGAACAGCATGTTCTCTACACAAGAAGCTAATCGACTTTGTGCTGTTTGTTTGCCATTGTCCTTTTTATTTTCTACGTAACTAAATATCTAGTGCCCTAACCACGAAAGAGAGGAAGCGTAACGTTGTTAACATCGTTTTAGCGCAATAAAAAGAATCATACTGAGACTCACAAATAATGCATCTTTATATCTGTTAGATTAGGATTAGGTTAGATTTTTAGACCTCATGGCTTTTTTTCTCCATGTCTTTTGCCATTGCTAGGTGGTCCACCATGACCCATGCAGGGGAGGTGCAGGCTACTGGAACAGCCTGTTCAGGTTTAAACACTTGGCCACAGGGTGTTATTTGGCTGCTGAGATGGGTGAGGTGTGTGTGTGTCAACTTCTTCGCCTTTTTGTCTCACACTTGTGTAGCATTAATTTATTTTTTCATACAGCACTCATCTGAATTAGTAGCCTGAAGTTTTAATCAGCAAAGCACCCCGACATCGTTGGTAGGCACTCGGGTAAACTGGTGCACTTTGAAGTGAGCGAGGCTGAGACTTGTGGGTGTGTTTCCCAGGTGAATCCAGACTTTGAGGAGGAGAGCGCTGAGCAGCGGTCCTCGGTGAGACTTGATTTCTTCTGTTCTGAGTGCTTAGCAACGTCACGCTGCCACTATTGATCTAATCTGTTCAATTCTGTGCTGGATCTGTGCTTTCTGCTCCAGGTGGTGGACTTTACTCCTTTTAATTTCCAGGTACTGTTCTATAATCTTTACTCGGCCATAGCAAGCACAAACACAGACATCACTGTCATGAATGCCTTTGACATACGTCACACTGTCACTGCTTTTTCACTGCCTTGTTGTCAACAGCAGTGACACTAGATTACCACAGAGTGTCACCGTGCCATCATCTCAGCCGATGCACTGCATGTCGCACTGAAAACCACCAATAGGGGGCAGTGTTGTACAAACTATACTGACCCTAACAGGGATGATGAGTGTACATATAGTTCTCAACCAAGGCCTAACAATCTGCAATGATGACTGAAATATATTTCACTTATTTGCACTTCTTAAGTGAGGGCTAATCTGTGAAACCAACCTCAGTGGTGATCAGTAGGTTAAAGGGAGAATGTGCACACTCGTTGGCTGAGGGTCAGCAGCACATTTTATCAGCAGTCTCTGTTCATTTTGTAAACCTCCCTGCAGCTTGTGTCGCTCCCTCTCACTGTGTGTTTTCTTGCTCCAGCTGGATGCGGATAATGAAGCTTTACGGGGTCGTCTGCGAGCTCCACAGGAGAAAATCATGTACCATTTGGTGCCCGTTCCGGACGGCATGGACATCTCCTCCATCTTTGAGCTGGACCCCACCACTCTGAGAGGTGGCGACTCTATGGTGCCCAGGTAAAATGTGCAGGACACCCACACCACCAGATATGCAGAACTCCTTCTGGAGTCATATGGGTGGATTTAAGGAGATCTAAGAGAACCAACATGATAATCTCCAATCTTCTTGCTACAGCTACAGAGTATAAAACGATTAAACAAAATGAATAAAGATAAGAATGCTCAGGTTATTGAATACTCACACCATGAATGTACAAACATACCTAACACTGCTAAGAGGTGATATCGAACTAAAACGGAGGGAATTTCTGTCCGTGTGTCTGTCGGTCCTTCACTCATCTGACAAACATTCATCTGATCTTACTCTTGACGGGTGTATTGCTGAGAACCCAAGGAAGTGCATTGTCAGGTGCGAAGTTGCTTGGATGGGTGCATTTTCAAGAAAGCTGCAAGCAGCAATAAACGGAAGCCAAACGATCATCCCGTTCCACACGGGCCTGTTTGAACGGGCGCTCTGCTAATATTAGTAATGATCATATCAGAGACGCAGACACAGTCAGAGGCTGCTCAGATGGAAACATGTTTCTACCACGTAACGGAAAATATAACATCCAGGATGTTGGAAAATATGGGGGAAATAGGTGGAATGACAAATATCTGAACAGCAGTGTCTAATCAAAAAGACCACAGTGATGTCAAGACAACAAATCAAACAGAAGAAGTAGTAAACAATTGACTCATGTGTAGAGTTGAAGGGGAATTTGGAAGGCACTTTCTGGTTTAGGGAAGGTTAATTTGGTTTTGCAACTCTGGCCAAAACCCTTTTTTTGTTTGGTATTTTCTGTTATGTCTGCGTTATCATCTGTTTGATCTGATCACTTATTGACTTGACATTCAAATGAGTGATTGTTGTCCGTTCTTTGGTTTTTGGTTGAATGGCATAGGGCAGGAGAAGACATGTGCAAGGGGTATTTTATTTATGCTTTCTCTTTTTTATGCAGGGATCAAAAGGTGTTTACTTTTGTGGCTTTACGGTTGGAAGATTTTTGTCTTGTATGCGGTGTTTAGTCATTTCAGTAATGCTGATTTTTCCTGACACACACCACTAAAGTGGAAAATCTATAGAGGTTTTTTGAAATGATCATTGACACCTGTGTGTGTGTGTCTGTGTCTGTGTGTATGTGAGAGATAGAGAGATAGAGCAAGGAAAGTCCCAACCAGGCATGACACAGGAAACCATTGTTATCAGGCTTAAAGTGGGCAAGGACGGTGGGCATGAGGGGGAAAAACTACATTTCAAAATACAATGTAAGACCCATGTAATGTGTGTGAGCTAAAACTCCAAACAGGATGTTTCACCTTCATGCACAAATGTATCTATCGGCAGCTGAATGTTTAATCGGGAAACCTGTTTTATCCGAGGTTCATTTAAATCGAGCCACTTGATGTAGAAAAATACTGGTAAAAGCTCACTTTTTTATTCAGTATGAAAATTCTATGAGATTTCGTGCACTTTATGCTGGCTGTAAATCAGCACGTTCTGTCCCTAGTATTGTGCGAGAGGGAAGTTCTAAAATTACAATAGCACGTTTGTCCCTGTCACTGCGCATCAGATAAAACCAGAGGCTCTCCAGCTTGTGTCAAAGCCTCCATTGTGTCACATTGTGGCAGGTGCGTGCTTGCATGCTGCAGGCTACCCCTGCTGGCACCTCCCATCCCTACCTGAAATAACCCTGTCCCTCAAACTTTAGCCAGGAGCCTAATTAACGCCTGAGACAACTGGTAAACAAAGGTAAGCCTGTTAGCTGCAGAAGGCGGTTACGCAATGCCTGCCAAGAATATGACTACGGTTAGCTGTCTGTGCTGACGGCCAGACGAGCTGCAAGCGCACACACACACACACGCTCACCTGCTCTCACGTGGAGCGGGTATGAAAGACGTAGCTGGCTCAGACTTTACTATGTGGGAAAGGTTTAGGAGAGATGATACTGTACAGGTCACTACTGGATAATCTGCCATGCCGCACACTTGGCTGAGGAATACATTTTGAACCGTGTCACTATGGACGTCAGTTTACCTCGGGGGCCGCCAGAATAGAACCTAATGTACTAAAACACACTGACTTACTGCTTTATTAGGTGCAACGTGCAATAAATCCTATTTTTGTGATGCACAGAACCTTCCGCTTTTGTTGGCACAGTTTCAGAGAGGTGTTGATTTATGGCGCTGTTATGTTTCTTTATGAGGCCTTTTTAAAATGGTTGTGAGGTGTTGTACTGTGCTATGATTGACTGCCCCTCCCTCCCCCCACCCCTCCCATGTACTGTATGCAAATGAGAATCACATTGCAGTTAGAGTATTTGAAAACACAGAAAATCAAGTAAAGATTCATAAATTTGTTACTAGTTAGACTCTTAAAACCACTGGGTGGAGACAAATACACATCATCGCGTTTCTTCCAACTCCTTTATGTTTTTTTTTTCTGGTACTCTACGTATACTGGACATCCAAGACTGACCTGCTCCCTGCTGACCATCAAGACACACGTACAGCTGAACACAGATGATGGTGATCTGTATAGATGTTTGAAAACTAGCAACTTTCATTGGATTGTCTCACTTGAGATTTTTTAAAAAGCAGTTTTGTTTAAGTTTTTTTTTCCAGTCATTTCACCTTTATTAACTACATTACCAGACCCAAAATAGTGAATGAAAGAAGAAGGGGTATGACAGGTCACGACAGTTATTGGTGGTCGCAGTCAAAATGTATCATGGAACGTCTTCATAAACAACATACTCCTATTGCCCCTCATAGTCATTCAAGTTGCCTTCTTCTCGGACCTCTGCAGGTTTGTTCACATTATGGTTTGTGCACATTGGTTTGCTCTGAGTATAGTGAAGGAAGAAAGGCTGCGGTAAAATCAAAAGGTGTCATTACCTGAATGTGATCATCACATTTCTTGGCAGCTGGCCAGTCAGATTGCGAAATACCCAGTGTCCTCAGTTCATAAGAGGACCTAACCCTAACCCTAACCCCAGGGTAACTATGAGCCTCTTTGTTGGCCTGGAGCATGAATGTGGTCTTTAAATTTCTTAGTGTCTGAGCCTGCCTGTCCAGGAGTCAAAAGTCAAAAACTTTCACTCCCAAAATACCACTTAGATAGGACTAGCAACATTTCAGGTTGTCACTAAAACTTCTAACTTAAGCACTATGACGCCCTTTCCTGTGCTCTGCAGCTTCACTTATCTATCGATTGATCTCAGACACTGTCCCCTGTCCTCATCTAGGAGTTCCTATGTGAGGCTAAGACACTTGTGCACCAACACGTGGGTTCACAGCACCAACAACCCCATTGACAAAGAGGAGGAGAAACCTGTTATGCTGCGGGTGAGTAGGCGGTAGCGAGGTCGAGATATGTAGCACTGCTGAGGGTTTCAGCGTGGATGTAATTAAAGCTAATTAAAGTTTTTTTTTTTTTTTTTCAGATTGGAACATCTGCAGTAAAAGAGGACAAAGAAGCTTTTGCTATTGTACCAGTGCCACCAGCAGAAGTGCGTGATTTAGACTTTGCCAATGATGCAAGTAAAGTGTTGGCGTCAATCGCTGGCAAGCTTGAAAAGGGCACAATTACACAGAATGAAAGAAGGTATGTGCATCTTCACAAATATCTAATGGAAGGAAAACTCAAATCCGTTCTGTTTTTAATATGGTTCGCAATGTTTTACTGCTGGTATTTGACCTCAGTGTTTACATCTGTGCACTTTTCAGGTTTGTGACCAAGCTCCTGGAAGATCTAGTTTTCTTTGTGGTGGACATCCCCAACAGCGGGCAGGATGTTTTGGAGATCATGGTCAACAAACCCAACAGAGAGAGGCAGAAACTCATGAGAGAGCAGAACATCCTGAAACAGGTCGGTCTTCCTCGGACACTTGAACTGCACAGCTTATGACTAACTGCGTATAACTGTGTTAAAATGTTTCCATTTCCCCTTCAGATTTTCAAACTTCTCCAGGCCCCTTTCACGGACAGCGGTGATGGTCCCATGCTGCGACTGGAGGAGCTCGGAGACCAGCGCCACGCTCCTTTTCGACACATCTGCAGGCTTTGCTACAGAGTGTTGCGCCATTCCCAGCAGGATTACAGGAAGAACCAGGTAGGTTTGACACAGCGACTCCGCTCTGACCTCAGACGGCCTTTTCTTTGCAGTAACGGTCCCCTCTCTCCACCTCCTCGCAGGAATACATAGCCAAACAATTCCGCTTCATGCAGAAGCAGATAGGATACGACGTGCTGGCAGAGGACACAATAACGGCTCTGCTCCACAACAATCGGAAGCTGCTGGAGAAACACATCACCGCCGCCGAGATAGACACGTTTGTCACTTTAGTGCGGAAGAACCGGGAGCCGAGGTGAGGCTCACAGGAAGGGATGGGGGCCTTGGCCGGTATCATAAGCTGGCACAGAAGAGGCGGCTGTGGCCAGTTTGGGTCAGATTTGCTTGTATAACAGCTCCCAAGGAATGTAAATCTATGCAAATGTATTCAAATGAGCCGAGGAGTATGAGTGGAGCTGCTTGTGCGTGACCTTGGCACTGCAGGTAATTTGCTGACAGTCAGTGTGTGTTTGTGCTGTGCTGAGGTCCTGTCAAATGCTGTGAGTGATACGTGAATCCAGCTGACCTTTGCTCAACAGAGGCCCTCACAGTTTAGTAGTGCGAGAGAGGGAGCAAAACAAGCATTAGTTGTTTGTCTCTCTGCACTTTCTGGGGTACGCCTGTAATGTGATATATGCTGGAATTGACCGTGCACATCTTATAACTCGGCCGGTGCCTGAGAAAAATAAAGAAAAATGTGTTAAAATCTGTCCCCAGGTTCCTGGACTACCTTTCAGATCTCTGCGTGTCCATGCAAAAGTCCATCCCTGTGACACAGGAGCTCATCTGCAATGCAGTACTGGACCCTACCAATGCCGACATCCTCATCGAAACCAAGTTAGCTTCTCATTTCTCTTAATCTCTTAAAAAAAGTTTGCGAGACTGACGTGACCATTTAGAGATAATACTTGTGCTGCTCACCAGATTGGTCCTGTCGAGGTTTGAGATTGAAACGCCGACAAATGGAGAGAGTCCAGTGGAGGCAGAAGATGAAGAGGAGGTATGGCTGTTCTGGAAAGACAACTGCAAGGAGATCCGGAGTAAAAGCATCCGAGAGTTGGCCCAGGATGCAAAGGAGGGCCAGAAAGAGGACCAGGAGGTGGTCAGCTACTACAGGTGAGGAGTCTTTGATTGTGCTAG
Organism: Terapon puta; assembly: GCA_028564955.1. Taxonomy (NCBI): domain Eukaryota; kingdom Metazoa; phylum Chordata; class Actinopteri; order Centrarchiformes; family Terapontidae; genus Terapon; species Terapon puta. Next base: position 22,845,257 of record JAOXYL010000100.1, on the reverse strand, counting down.
GCTGATTTTTTTTTTAACAATAATCTATTTGTCAAAGTATGTTAATATAATTCAGTTGAATCCAGAACAACCACACAGCTTGTTCACACACTTTTTGAATCTCCAGTGTCCTTTTAAAATATTTCAAATATTGCTCATGAAAAGCTTGACATGGTTACTTTTTTAGATATTTCATTGCAAAACATTTTAAAATCATTACCACCACACAGGCACAGATAAACCTTCAAGAATGATGCATATGACAATAATTCAATTCTGACATGACTGCTAATTACAAAATTGCATACTCTTTTCCTCCCAGGTGTCAGCTGAACCTCTTTGCCCGGATGTGTCTGGACCGTCAGTACCTGGCCATCAACAAGATCTCTGGTCAGCTGGACGTGGATTTGATCCTGCGCTGCATGTCTGATGAGGATCTGCCCTATGACCTGCGGGCGTCTTTCTGCCGCCTCATGCTGCACATGCACGTGGACCGTGACCCTCAGGAGCAGGTCACACCTGTCAAATATGCCCGACTTTGGTCTGAGATTCCCTCTCAGATAGCGATTGATGAGTGAGTTCACCTCTTGAATGATTTAAATGGACCTGTTTTATCTTCCCAAAGATGTAACAGCATCCCTCAAGTGTGACTCCCCTCTTGATTTTTTCCAGCTATGACAACGATGGCACCACCAGAGACGAGATCAAAGAACGGTTCTGCCTCACAATGGATTTTGTGGAAAACTACCTGAGGGAGGTGGTGTCACAGAACATCCCCTTCTCTGATAAGGAGAAAAACAAGCTCACTTTCGAGGTAGAGCCTCTTTTTGGATGGTGTGAACAGATGAGGAGTCCCGTTGGTTTGATAAGTTACAAATCATGGCTTTGAATCTTCTTGTCCGCAGGTTGTCAACCTGGCAAGGAACCTCATATACTTTGGTTTCTACAACTTCAGCGACCTGCTTCGACTGACCAAGATCTTACTGAACATTTTAGACTGCGTCCATGTCAGCACCATTTACCCCATCAACAAGATGGAGAAGGGAGAAGAAAACAAGGGTAAACATCCATTGTGGCCCTTTCTCTCCAACGTAAAATGAAACAATTGTTCCATCCAAATAATTTCTGCAGATTTGATAGTATTATCTGTGTCTGGGTGTACTTAAGCTGGCAGCAATGTGATGAAGTCCATTCATGGAGTCGGGGAGTTGATGACCCAGGTAGTGCTGCGAGGAGGCGGCTTGTTGCCCACCACACCAACTCATCAGCCGGAGGGAGATGTGGTTAAAACCCAGACTGAACCAGAGAGGGAAGACATCATGGTTATGGACACGAAGCTCAAGGTTATTGAGATCCTGCAGGTAGGAGCTGGCTTCTTCACAGCAAACACTTTTTTTAAGCTGTGTTGCATTTCTTTTTTTTATTCGTATTTTATCTTTTCCTTCAGTTCATTCTGAATGTACGGCTAGACTACAGGATCTCCTGCCTGCTTTGCATTTTTAAACGCGAGTTTGATGAGAACAACCCACAAGCGGAGAACACCGCTGCTCAGAACGGAACCAACAATGTCACAGGTCAAATCCCAGGTATGGTGCTACTTGATTTAATAGATTTTTTTTTACAGCAGAGATTGACATTGTCATAGTTGGAAAAGCTCAGGTGTGATATACCTTTTTAATCTACGTCCAGGGTCCCAGTATTGTGCATGCAGACTCACTGGGACATCTGATGGAGCCGAGCTGTTGTTAATGAAATGTATTTCTACAGTGCTATTCCTGCTATGACATGTCAAAATGTCTGTTGTGAAAAAGACCTGTTATAATGAATTCTTTTTAGCGTGACGTCACATTGTGTCTCATCTAAATGCTGAAATTGATTTCTTTGAAATGAACCTTTGACTCTTATTTTCTTAATAACTCCAGGAAATCTTGACTTTGAGAACATTGAAGAACAGGCAGAGGGTATTTTTGGAGGAAGGTAATCCATAGCTTTCCACTCTCCTAGGCTACTCTAAGGAAAGATAAAGCAAGATCAAGTGTTTATAATGTCTGTTTCAATGACCTTTTCAGTGAGGAGAACACTCCTTTAGACCTGGATGATCACGGTGGTCGTACCTTCCTGAGGGTCCTGCTGCACCTGACCATGCATGATTACCCTCCTCTGGTGTCTGGGGCGCTTCACCTGCTCTTCAGACACTTCAGCCAGAGGCAGGAGGTCCTCATGGCCTTCAAACAAGTAGGCCTCACCACTCTTTGATTCTTCATTTTAATACTTCATTAAATGTGCACACAGCCATGCTAGTGAAAAACGAGTAATTGAGGAGTGTAAGGTTCTCTGAGATTAAGCTGATGGACGTCTGCACCTTCATCTGAATTTAGGTCCAGCTGCTGGTGACCAGTCAGGATGTGGACAACTACAAGCAGATCAAGTCAGACCTGGACCAGCTGCGCTCTATCGTGGAGAAGTCTGAACTGTGGGTTTATAAGAGACAGGGAGAAGATGGGATGGACGGAGATGGACCTTCAGAGTCTGACAACAAAAAGAAGGTGCAGCGTACAAGTTTGTTCAACAGTTGAAGTTTATTGAAAGGCTAACATGCCTCACTAAAAATCCTATTGAATTAATGCTAGAAAAAGAATATAATGACACCTTCTTATTATTGCTTAATGATTTACAGGGAGACTCACTGGGTTCAGACAAGAAAAAGACAGAAAGCACCAGCAGTTACAACTACAGGGTTGTAAAAGAGGTGAACTCATTTGTATTTTAATCTTGTATTTTCATGGTGGGGATTTGTTGCCTGTAATTAAATTCCTCCCGCTGCGTGTTTTCAGATCCTGCTGCGCCTGAGTAAGCTGTGTGTCCAGGAGGGAAGCTCGGGGAAGAAGAGCAAAAAGCAGCAGCAGAGGCTGCTGAGGAACATGGGGGCTCACAGTGTGGTGCTGGAGCTCCTACAGATCCCCTATGAGAAGGTGCAGCTGAATATTTTGTCGCACGCGGTAGCTCTTGCACATTCCCCACTGATGTAGTGTTAATTAAAATGAGGCCTCATTCTGAGTTATCTGTATCAGGGAGAAGATGTCCGAATGCAGGAGATCATGAAACTGGCTCACGAGTTCCTGCAGAATTTCTGTGCAGGGAATCAGCAGAACCAGGCTCTTCTCCACAAGCACATCAACTTGTTTCTCAACCCAGGGGTGAGCGCAATACATGTATACAGCGTCCAGGTTTACTCCTAGGGTTAGGCGGATTTCTACGGTTGGTACGGTTCAGTTTCCAACACGCTGCCCCTCTCTCTCCAACTCCCTCAGATCCTCGAGGCAGTCACCATGCAGCACATCTTCATGAATAACTTCCAGCTGTGCAGCGAGATCAACGAGCGGGTGGTTCAGCACTTCGTTCACTGCACCGAGACTCACGGCCGACACGTCCAGTATCTCAAGTTCCTGCAGACCATCGTGAAGGCCGAGAACAAGTTCATCAAGAAGTGTCAGGACATTGTCATGGCTGAGGTTCGGCTCTATGATTTAAAAATTTTTTTTATAAGGGCTGAAAGGGAATTGTTGATATCACAGAGGCGACTGTCATTCAAAATGGAGCAGATAAAAGAGGTGTTCATGATATCAATAAAACGTGTAACAGTAACTGACAGAGACTCTCCCTCGCTCAGCTGGTGAACTCGGGCGAGGACGTCCTGGTCTTCTACAACGATCGCGCCTCCTTCCAGACCCTGGTCCAGATGATGCGTTCAGAGCGGGACCGCATGGATGAGAACAGCCCTCTAATGTACCACATCCACCTGGTGGAACTGCTCGCTGTCTGCACGGAGGGCAAGAACGTCTACACCGAGATCAAGTGCAACTCCCTGCTGCCCCTGGATGATATTGTTCGGGTCGTCACCCATGAAGACTGTATCCCTGAGGTATGAATAATGACTCTTGATTCAGCTCTTGAATATAAAGCCACATAACCAGCGGCGCACATTTAGTTGATTTGACTTTCTAATTTAGCTCATTGAAGTTGAAATGAATGGTTTAAGGGTGTCAGGGTGTTAACTTTGAAATGGAATTGTTTAAATCCACACAATGTCCATTAGAACATTTTTTTGGGAGGAGACCAAAAGTAATTTAACAATCAAAATCTGTATGCGTATCATCTGTATATGATATAGCTGTCGATGCATTATCAGCTAAAACTTAATAAACACATGACGAACAGGCTATTTTAGCTTAAAAAACAGTAATAACTTGCTTTTCTGGAGAGATGATAACTCTTCATAGATGCCCAGCAAACAGTTGACCACGATCAGCTCCTTTTTGTTTTTCTTTCTTTTTTCATTTTCATGTGAGGTTGCCACAGTCTGTCTTTGTCACGATCCAGAGTGAAGTGCTTGTTTTGTTGATCCCCATTAGCGACAAGGTTTAATTGTGTAGGCGCGATCTGTTACAGAGTCCTCCACCGCAACACTGTTGTTAGTTCCATCATCACTGAACAAAGTTTCAGTTTACTGCAGTGGGCGCCACGCTCTGTCCAGGTGCAGCTAAGCCTCAAGCAGCATCGCCTGTTATATGCATGAATCGTTCAGACAGATGTAGGTCCCACCTTAAAGTAGGTGTTCCAGATATCAGAAAATAAAGATAATTAGTTATATATAACCTTGAATCTGAAATGTGCATTATGCATATTTGTGGCTTCTGAGCCTGTCATTAAAATTCAGTGAACCTAACATGTCTGCGTACATGCTGTGTGCCAGATGTGAGTTTACAGTAAGTAACAGTCAGTTGTCTGTGTCTGTGGCTCCTTTGTCCACCACTGAAAAATGTGCCTGATCAAGTTTGTTGGTTTTGATCCTAAAAGGTCAAGATTGCCTATATCAACTTCCTGAACCACTGCTACGTCGACACGGAGGTGGAGATGAAGGAGATTTATACATCCAACCATATGTGGAAGCTGTTTGAGAACTTCCTGGTGGACATTTGTAGGGTAAGCCGCAGTGTGTGTGTGTTTTTTTTTCGGTCAGAACATACTATTATCAGGCAATGATTGATCGATGGAGCGCGCTCTTCCGCTTTACATTATGTCACCGGTTCGGGCGATTATGTCAACCCAGCATGCAGGGAACATATGTTATGTGTCGCCCACATTCAGGAAGTGTGATCCAGTGGCCACGCGTCATGTTAATATATTTTCTGTCCTTGCCTAGGTGTGCAACAACACCAGCGACAGGAAGCATGCGGACACCACGCTGGAGCGTTACGTAACTGAGACAGTCATGAGCATTGTCACATGTTTCTTTAGCTCTCCTTTCTCTGACCAGAGCACAAGCCTGCAGGTAATCTGGAATGTGGAGCACGTGATTTGAAATCCATATCGCAGACATGCTCCATTTAAAGTCTAGAAACTGTGTTTTTTAGTTGTTTGACAGAGATAAACCCTTCTGAGTTGGATTCATTCATGTACTCATTCATCCATTTAGTTATTTAAATCTAGAGTATATACAAACTATAAAATATGATTCTCCCTCTGCATAGATGGCACGCCATATGTATGTAAGTAATGGTGACTCTCCCCCACATTTTGTTTCCCAACCCTTGGGTGTTTGTCAAGAGGCTCTGACTGTGAAGAAGTGTCTTCACTGTGTGGGTTTTCACGTTTTCATAGCTTAGTCAGCACACAGACTCCGTTGTTCCCAGATCTGTGGGTGTGTTGCACAAGGTTTTGCTCGGACGTGGTGCGGATGAAGTCCTCCCTCATTGTGGTCACTCCAATTCTTCGACCTTGATGCAGCGATGTCCTGTCGCCCACAACTTTCATGAACAATATCCATAGCTAATAGATTTCCTTAGCACAGTAACTATGTGCCGTGGTTTTCAGTGCATTTGCCCACCAACCACTGTCTGTTCTTGTTTTGAGGTAGTCCTTCCAAGTTGCCCCCCCCTTAGAAATCATTGATTTTCTTTTACGTAAGCCATTTGCACTTTCTGAGAATTCTGTCTGCTGAGGTTTACCAGTGCATGATGACATCATGACCCTCTTTCTCTTGCAACAGGCCGCCATTCTTGGAAAGATAACAGAGGTATTTATTGTACTCTAGGGCTGTGGCCAGCTGATAGATTCTTTCATCGCGGTGATAGAAATCAGCTGTACTCTCTGCTAAACACTGGTTTGGTGTTATTTGTTGGGAGTGCATATGATCATAAACAACTGGCCTACTTGACCCAAAGCTGTAGACCCTTCCACCGTAGGTGCTATAGTATCCTCACACACATCTCTAGCACAGACTGGTTTCACCGAGTTTGACCTAGTCAGGGAACACAATAGTCACTTTGTTGGTTTAAAAGTCTTCTTTACTCTTTTTCCTCCTCTATCTACTCTTTGCAGTGTAGTTTCCCTGGTATTCTCTACTCTATTTGACTGTGCTTTTTTTATTTTTATTATCATTTCCTCTCCGTTTCTGTCTCCCAGACCCGTCAGCCAGTATTTGTACAACTGCTCCAGGGAGTTTTCAGGGTATTTCACTGTAACTGGCTTAACCCTGTTCAGAAGGCTTCAGTGGAGGCCTGCATTAAAGTGCTCTCGGACGTGGGTAAGATACGGGGCTAATGCCGACCACCAGTCTCGTGCTTTATAAGACAGAGCATTGTGGCATGTGAGAAAAGCATTAAATATCTCCACTCTCCACCTCTAACCAGCTAAGAGCAGAGCCATTGCCATCCCAGTGGACTTGGACAGTCAGGTGAACAACTTGTTTGTCAAGTCCAATAATGTTGTGCAGAAGAGCATTCTCAGCTGGAGGCTGTCAGCGAAGAACACCTCCAGACGGGACTCCGGCCTGACCACCTCCAAAGACTACAGAAACATCATTGAGAGGCTGCAGGTCAGGAGAGAGACATGCATTGTGTTTTTTTTTCTTATCATTTCATTGCAATTTAATTATTTTTGTATGTTCATTTTAATTCATGTAATAATTAAACCAGACACCACATCCAACAGTGAGCACTCCAGCAGGAAGGTGGTTAAATAGTGAAAATCAAACCAAATCACAATCGATAATAATACAAAGCAGCTGGCAGATATTTGTGTGCGTATAAAGGAAGACAGGAAGTCGAAGTGGCTTTTATAAAGTGCATTAGCGAGACATCTTACAGCACTAAGAGTGGCACAGGACACGCAGTTCTTTCAGAAGTGGTAAGAAAGCCATTTGTGCCGCAGTCAATGAGACACTGAGGAGGTTGGATTGGAATAAAGAAGGACGCACAGCACGCACATGCAGCTTCTGTGCAGATTAGACGGATGAATGACGAGTGTTTATTTGTGTCTGTATTGTACTGATGATTTCATTCTCAACCCCAATTTTAGAAGATCCACAAAATCCTTAAAATTAATCATAAATT
>JAOXYL010000100.1:22702966-22715220 GCA_028564955.1 Terapon puta | reverse complement strand
TTTCCCTCTCACTGCTGAAAGTTTGACTTCTCTTTCATTTTTAACTGTCTTCAGTTGGTCAACACATATGTTTCTGACATTAATAATTCATATTTAATTCTCATACAGTAGCAGCCTAAGTTAGCTTTATTGAATTGCTGTAGGCTTAAACAGTGTAACAGTGCTTAATTCAGAGGTGAGTGAAATACCTGCTTGAAATATTATGACGCTATTTAAAGAAAATCACATTTTCATGCTTCTCACAGAAAAACATAATGAAACTTAAGTTTGCCAGGTTAATATACTGATTTATTCTGCATTTCATGTCAGCAGCTCACTAATTGTAGATGGCAAATAGCAGAAAAAAAAAGTTTAAATTATTCACTGTTTAATTTAAATTTGGTCCCAAAAATCAAAATAAAAAAAGGCAGCCTGTTCTGTGACCTGCTGATTTTGGCATCGCTCTTACCAACAAATAAAAAGCCAACAGTGTTATTCACAATCAGCCGTTGCTATGGCTACTTGACAATGGAAGCCAGGCTGAGCTGAGTGCTGTTAATACTGCTGAAAGTAACATTAGCATGGCTCTGATCTAGCACATGAAAGCGAGACGCGCCAGACTTGCTTCACCCAACTGGAGACACTTACATGGTCTAGACACACAATGCTGGCAGAGGATCCCTCCCTTTAACTATGGGGTGGTCACCATGGATACCACATACTCAACACCAATTTCTATTACTCTCCACATGGCTCTGTGTGAAGGCCACACTACCTCAGAAATCCAGCTCAAAGCATCAGAAATGAAAGCTTTGAGTCATCGGGCCCGGTGAACTGTCACAGGATGGAGGTCACGATCAAACTGGCTGTTATTACCTTCAATCTTGTCATGCATGAGCCGCGAGGAAGCTTTGAATATGGTGAAAATTGGAGGCCTGACTGGATTATTTGGGATTTGAATTTGACTCGATCAGACACATAGTTAATTCCGCAGCCCAGCTTCAGTGTGAGAGTCCATGTGTCACTACCGGCTCGCATGTGTGCTCATTCACAAGGTCGTCCGCATGAAGCGGCGCGCAAACACAATCCTATGCGCGCACTACAACCTCAAAATGCCTCAATAATTCAGAGCTCAAAGTTTCTCTGCCTGTTTCTCCTCTCTGTTTTTATCAGATATTCCTTTTGCTTGGTTGCTCTCCTGGGAGCAACAGTGCAAGGCTGGAGAATTTCAATCTGGTTTATTCATTTTCCCCTCTTCCATCTCTATGTCAGTGTGGATCAAACGGCAGCATCTCGTCAGCTCACCTAATCTGCCGTGGCTGAATATCTATTTTTTTAACAGCTGGCACGGCCGTTTTAGAAAGCATCAGATATGACAATTTGCCGGAGCTTTGTGTGTCAAGGAGAAAATCTGGATTCTGACTGATACGGGGGAATTTTATGTGCAGATTTTAACTTTAAATCATAGACTAGCATGAGACAGTCACCAAATCCAATTGTCCACCTTTTAAACTGATGCACCGTCATATGACCATACTGGGCGTACTTAGGCATAGTAATGGTTTGGGCTGGTTGCCAACAGTGTTACGCTAACACGCTAACACAGACATGTATAACAAGTTTTTATTTATCAAATATAATTTTTATCAGCTTAGTTTTTTTTTAGCTTAGTTTAGCATGTCAAATTAAAATCAACTAGCTAAATCTACTGAGCATTAACATTTTTGCAGGTATTTGGTCAAAAACCAAATTACTGGACAATGACAAATTCTGACGTAATGATGGCAATACAGGTCAGGTAAAGTTAAAGTCTGACCAGAGTCAATGGCCTCATCCTCTGGAGACCATGAATGTTCACACAAAGTTTCATGACAATGAATCCATTTGTTGTAGAAATGCTTCAGTTTGGTACACAGTGGCCACCAGCCAACAAACTGGCAATGCTATTCCTTGAGCAATGACTAAAAATAAATGCCTTGAGATATTTTTGATATATATACAATTTGTGCCCAATTTACTTGATGTAGTAGAAATCTGCTGAGATACTTCAGTCCGCACTGACTGAGGCCACCTGTAGACTTGATAAATTGTGGATTTAAGCGACCTTGCCACCAAGTGTTTCATAGGCAGACAAACTAAACCTGTTGGGAGATATGAACGTTTGGTCTCAGCCCAGGTTTCATAGCCACTCAAACTGACCACTGAATATTACACACTCAGTGCAGCCAAAGGTACCAGCTGATGGCCGGAAAGAAGAACATCTCATTCCTACGTTAACTTTAGCTTCACTCCACTTTGCAGAGCTTCACTTCATTGTCCCTTTAAATGAAGCTTGCCTCGCAGCAGCACTAAAAAATAAAACAAGAGATGCAGATATTATGTAAAAGCCAGTGAACCTCAAAAGCAAGTAAACCAAACACTCTGAGGCAGCAGACCAGTTGGCAACAACTTTGTGAGTAAAAGCAGAAAAACTGTCCCTAATGCCGCAGTTGGCCGTCGTTCCTGGAAAGACACTTTAACTGATCTCATGGTGTCGCTGTTAATAATTCATTGTTTACTGGTGACAGGCACATTTCCCTTTCAATGGACCACCAGGGTCCTGCAGCTGCTTGTGATGTAAATACCCACAGCAGGAGAGCCCAGAGGTGAGCTACAGGTAGTGCTCAAGTGAGTGTGTGCATGTTTGTGTGTATATGCAATGGGAGGGAGCCGGTGTGGGGTTGTGAGCGCGTGGCTTAAAGTGAATGTGCATTAGAAAGAGGGCGAGACAAACAAAGAGAGAGAGAGAGAGAGAGAGAGAGAGGTGATGTGTCAGAGAGAGAGAGAGCGAGAGTCTGAGCTGTGAAAGTCACATGAGGCCAGGTCAGAGTTCACTGAGCTGCACGCTCACCGCAGCCTCTGCTGATGGTTTCCCAACCTATGAGCTCATTTCATCTCGTGCTGTCAATTCCACTCTGTTTGTGGTCAGATACTCTAGAGGCCGATTTGATCTTAAAGCCAAACCCAGCTCGCTGCGCACTGATACCAACCGTGATATTCCTCCAGTAGTGACAAATGAGCGAAAAACACAAACGCGGCCCTGCCAAAGTACGCCCGTCTCTCCCACCTCTTCTGTTACGAGACATTATGTTTAATCTCCTCGTCGCCTATCTCTCCCCCGTCATCATGAGCTGTGTGTCACTATCCAGACCTCCATCGGAGAGGTGCTTGCTAATACTTGAGTGTGCTGCCGGGCTGCCTGCTGGGATAGGGGGATTATCTGATCACCTGTTCCACGCTGTATTCTCTCACTCTCCATCCGGGAGAGCTGCGGGTTTTAGTTGCAGGTGGTGTTTTCCCCTCTCAGCCCTCCCCCTGTTGTATATTCCCTCATTACCTTTCCTCACCTGCTAAGTCGTGACAGTCCTCCAATTACTCACCATTGAGGGTCGCTGTTGACGCCCTAAAATTTGCATGCATCCCTGCAGGTATTTCTCACGAGAAAAATTCTGACGCAAAGGTAAGGAGACCTTCCCCGGCCAGAATTGCTACCCCAGAGCCCAACAAAAGATCCTTTCATCCTTTCTTATTCGAGAGGGAAATAGTGTGTGTGTGTGTGCCCTGGAGATATTCCTCCACATGTTCCTCTACCGGGTCATTTCCTACTGTAGTACTTCCAATAAAGACAAGCTAGTGGCATAAACAAGGAGGCCAGATGGCAAGCTTTTATAGCGGAGTCACATTTTAAGTCTGATTTCTCAAAGTGACGTTCTGTACGTCGCAGTCCAAGCCGGGGCAGAACTTTTAAACTCACACCCTGAGTCATGCAAACAGTGATCCCCCTCTCGATGAGAACCAGGCCAAAACTCTTGGCCACCGGCTCCGGTCTGTGCTGCTCATCAATCACCTAACGATTTAAATGTGGGACACGACAATCTCTCGACACAGAGGATTAATTTTTTCCCCCTCTTGTTTGACTTTTTATGAAGCGTTTATGAAGAGGGCTTTGCCTGTCATCGATATCTGAAAAGCAACAGATCCACCCTCAGATATAAGTCCTTGAGTTTGTTCCGTCTGCGGCCTGTTTTAATGACCTGGCACAAGTCTGACCTGGGTGACATGCTCACATTGTCCTCAAACCCCCTTCCCACTGTATACCATAATTAGACATAAACTCCTGAGGCAGTTGCAGAAATATGTTTTCCTAATGCAAAACCAAAGAGGCGGCTTTGAAGTTACAAGGAAAGTATTCTCCAACTGCGGGTGAAAGGGTGTTTTTTTTTGTTGTTTTTTTCTCGTGTGAGTCATGCTAACGTGCCAAACGTCTTAGTAAATTTCGTGCATCGGGCTAACGCTTGATGCCAGGGAGCAGATCCGCGCTGGAAAGCCCTCTCGAGGTGACACTGCCAGTAGGTCGTATAAGGAGAGTACAAAGGGTTTGAGGGAAGGACAGACATCCAGCCAAGCCTAGAAACCAAAACAGTTTGTGGTTCAAAAGGTTCACGCGGAGTACTGTTTGATGAAGTCTCCTGCTCTTGTTTTGAAAGAAATGAAAGCCAGTGTCATTTCAAACAGCGCGTTACTGACAGGGCCGCTGCGTTAATGCTAAATTGAAAACTATTAAAGGACATGACAGATGGTCTCTAGGAGAGTACGGGGGTCCTTTTTGGCACAGGCCCTCATGTATCTTGCTCGTATATCATCATAGTGGAGGGCGATCCACTGTGGCATTTTTATGCACTATTACTAATTAGAGGTGCATAAAATCTAATGACTTTGTCACCTGGAGCCCTGCGTAAAACATCTGTAGCGTATGAGCATAGGATGACATCTGATCGTGATGTCTTCTCCATCTGTTCTGGGTCTGCTCACATCTGAGCTAAGCTTCACTGACTCCTAATTCAATGTTAATGGAAAATGGAAGTTGTACTTAAAGGGTTGGTTTACCCAAATTAGGAACAGGAAGAAAAGAAAACTATTCATCAGCTGTAGAGGTATTTATCCATGCAGATGGTGTCATTTTTTTTTTTCATTCCTGAATTGAGTCTGGCATGTGGAGCAAGCAACTTAAAAAAAATGACATTGAAAAGACTCAACACCAGCATGTCTTTTTAAGAAGCAGCATCCAAAGTACATACTGTTAACTCTTAAGCACTGTTATTTTAGTAGAAAGTATTTCCAATTAAAACTACTCATGGTGAAGTCTGTGGGTTATCTTGAGCAACTGGAATATATTTCTTGAAAGACACACTGATAATTTTCTGCTGCCATTTTCATTTCTGGGAAAGCAGCATAGAAAATTCTCACATCAACACACATGCACATTACTGGTGAATATAAGGAATAAGATTCAGGAAAACATCTAACATGTTCTCAGTGAGAAGAAATTTAGTTTTTTTCATGTGGTTGGTGGTTACATAGCTTGGTTTCAAAGTTCTTCAGCTAAATCTTACTCTTTTTTTATGCTTACCTCTAATGTAATACTACAGCATTTATTTAGGAATTAGCCTTTGTCATTGGTGATACTACTACCACTCCAACCAATCAGGATCTAGAATTTTTAATAGCCATGGTATACTACGTAATGATAATAATACAGTTTCATCAACAGGGTAATTACACTGTTGAGGGTAAAATAATTGTTACAGTGATAAGTTTCCATGTAAGTGTAAAAATCAGAGAAAAAAAATCTTTAAAATACCACGTTTATTTAATGTTTGTTTTGTAGGAGTTTGGAAACAAGTTGCCAAAACCCGCACCTTCTACAGCTGTTAATTTACACATACAGCACAGATGAAGCATTTATATTGTATGGCCATGAGTTGAGCCTTCAAATACATAAATCCATGACTTAAACTCGATTTCCTGGATTTTGTTGCAACCTGAAGCATCACACACACACACATACACACACACACATACACACACAACAGTGTCCCCTTGCAATTTTTAAACAGTGTTTTGTTTTTGGTCTAAACACCTGATAATTCCTCGGCACTTGTTACATCACTGTGTGTTTTTAGAAAAGCAAAGACGTTTTATTGAGGATATTTAGTGGCAAAACAACATCCGGCCGCCACTCCCATGACATCATTCAATCCCAGTGGGTTTAGTTTATACCCAAACACAATTAAGGATTAATGTATCATAAAGGATTGATCATGTTTATGTAAGGTCCGCAAAAGTCTATTGTAGTGATTAAGGATAAATCCAAACTTGAAACTGTTAAAGTATGTGTACCGTTTAGTGATGTTGACAGTTCCCAAAGAAATTAATTCAATCCAGGCTTTGGCCTGTAGTGCTGCTGGCGCTGTGTAGTCTACAAACTGAGAAGCAGAGCGGCCCAGACATGCAGGGCCCACAGCCCCTCCAGCACTATGGCAGACAACACAGGGACTGCACATAGAGACCAGGACTTTGCACAGTACTTAAAACGCCATATTACTAAGTCTCCCGTCACCCTCTGAACCTCCATGCAGGTGTGTTCACTTTGTGCACCTCAGATGTCCTTCAGCCTGAGTACAATGACCCCACATTTCCTAAGTGTATGTATACAAAGCAAACGCTACAGTTGGAGATGGTTTCCAGATAATTTGGAGGATGGCTGTGCAAACGCTTCCTGCTGCCAGTCTTTATTGGAATCTCGCTGAGAGATTTATGGGTGATACCGAAGTGCCAGTATGTGTTTTTTTGTTATTTCCTCAGGCTCAGACTACTGTATCTCAGTCACAGTAGCACGGCAACAGAGAGATAACATGAGTCAGCATACTTGGACTTGGCACAGATGGGAACAATTGGTTTCGGGATGCCGTGTTGTAACAGCCCATCCCCTCTGTTATGGGATGTGTTTCCATCATCATTGGGTGGCGTGCATGCAAGTCACCCACCAAAGTGCACGAGGCACACCCTCGAATAATGGAACTGTAACCATGACACTGGTATCCTATGAGCTGGTAAAGAGGAAAGCGGCCAAACGTCAGCAGGGAGAGGGGAAGCCAGGAGGGTAGTTCAGCATCCTTCCTTATGGTTTCGTTGAGTGATATGCTAAAACGACCTGAACGATTCCCGGTAATATAACACGCATTTCAGGACGCCTATAAATCATCTTTCCGGGTACACTGTGTTAATATTCTGTCTCAAAGCGATTACGCAACTTCCAACATTTCCAATGTGCTCCATAACTTTTCATTCAAGCTCTCAATGTAGGCAATGATCATTTGATGTGAACAATGTCGGGCGGACACTAAGAATAATAGATAAAATCACTTTAAGTGAAACAGAAAGGTTAACTGAGACCCACATTGTTAATCATTTTTAGTAGCTACACAATTTGATTGCTACCTGTATTACTCTGTCAGTGCACATTGGTCTGTGTTGTGATTTGAATAGAAACATACATTTGAAAAGTAACATACAGAGTACTGAGGACTATGCCTTGAGTTTACTACACCCCTTTCTTTGTATAAATGGAAAACCACTGTGAGTATGAGAAGTAATGTACGAACTGTAGAAGTGTTTTCTTTCTTGTGTTTTCATTTGTATGTGACATCTAAAAGTGAGTCAAATGTTGGCTGTGGTAGAAAGATAATAACAAGAATACATGCAGACATATCTATAATTGTAATAATGATGCATTTCTTATGTTGCACTGATGTTAGCTGGGTTGGCGGACTGGGCAAAAATCAAGTCAGTGCAATTAGTTTGAGATTCAGGGGGTGACTTCATGGTGGGATTGGTGATGGTGTGGGAGAGGAAGGGAGTTTCCTGTCCCTGCAGAAACAATAGTTGTACAGTTTGCAGGATTGGTTCCCATAGAGAGTTTAAGATAACCTTTCAGCTCTGGCGGTGGCAACTCCCAACACCTCCACCAAATCAGTTTATATGGTTGTCATGGAAATGGAGATCCGGAAAACAAAAGTAGCACCACAATTGTGGTTTCACTGGGTGGGTTCATTCCACTGATTGTTGTTGCCTTGAGTATCTATAAATATTTTACTGTTTAGCCTTTGCTTCACTTCCTTTAAGAGGATATCGGTGTTGACATTCCTTTGAACTCATCTGTCTTTGCTAATAACGTCGACAATCAAATCAAGACATGCACAAAAGCTGCAGGTTTGAACAGTGATCACAGCATTTGCCCCCGTGCAAACACCACAGCAGCTCAGTCGCTTTGGAAGAACCCGAGTGAGGTTTCGATTCAAGGGGTCGTGACCTCATCGTCCTATCGAATGGCAGGAACTGAACGGGAGTCTGCAGGAAGTACTGCACTCTTACCTACTACGAGTCCCACGACATCCTCAGGAAGCATCCGCCGAGCAGAGCAGTGCCAAGTCAACAGCGCAGTAGATAACAAGCCGGTGGGAGAGAGTGCACAGATTGTTCTTCATATCACCGGTCTCCAGCTCTGTGAGGGTGCATTTGCACTCAACTTTAAATTTTTTTTTTTCCAACTCACTAGAAATCCAATGTGCTTGTCAATTTTTAGGCAGAAAAGTTTAACTTTGTGGAGGAGAGTTTATGACATGGACTGCTTTTCCCCGAGCCCGAGACTGCCTACCCGAAGAGGACGAGCAATACGTTGGCTGCTGACAGAGGCAGAAAGAGTGGTCGTAGTTATTAGTGTGGTGGTTGTGTAATGGGTTTCTGGTAAGTGTTGGAGAGTTGGAGCAGCTACTGCAGCTGTGGGAACAAAGTGGGTATCATGTGGCCTGCTTTTTAATATGATCAGCACAAGATGAGGGAGCACTTCAACTCAGAAACGTGGAATAAACTGACCGTGCCCTCAGTCTGACAATAAAGTCATCAGAAATGACTGATGGAATTAAAAGGCGCAAATGCAACATATAAATAACACAAATGTATTTGTTTCAATAATTCACTTAGTTATTTATGTCTCTACACATGAAGCTGGACCAGCAGCTGCTTTTCTTAGCTTAGCATAAAGACTGGAAGCTGGGGAAACAGTTAGGCTGGCTTCATCCAAACAATATCTCTGACTTATGTTTTAAAATATATCTCATTAGTTCAATCTGTACAGGAACTGATATATAAAAAAAATATTTTTTATGGGTATTTTGTGTGGGACTGTTTCTGGGCTGGAAGCTGTGGCCATTGTATCAGGAAAAAAAACATTTAATGTTATGTAATGTCAAGTGTGTAGATGTGAGTGATATTTATCGTCTAATCTAACTCTCTAAACTAACTAAATGCCATACACATATACAACATACATATACTGTATGTAGTAATTTATTAGTTTGAAAAGTTGATTGACTTTAATTGACTAATGAACAAGTTGATCTTTGGCCACACTGAAATGTGAAATTTGAAACATTAAAATGTAACAACAGGAAAAACTAGTGTGAACATGAAAAGACAGACACAGTCCTGTTAGTGGTGAAAAACTAGCACATTGTGGCCTGTAGTATCAGTCAATATCTTTGGAAAAGAGTGCTTGTCTCTCCCATATTTTCTTTGAATTTTATGGTCATATTGTTCTGGGATGGAAGCCGGACCACCCAGATAAGTAGTTTTACAGACTTTGATACCTAATCGTTGTATGTGTGAAAATGATTTCTGCTACATGTGCATCTAAACACATCAGCGGTTCAATGATGTAATCCCCGTTTTTAGCTCTCCCAGTGGCCCGAGCAGCACAACATAAACTCTGTCCTAGTTCAGTACCTCCCAGAAAGTTGGTGTGAAGAGGAAGTATGACGCATACTGAGCATGAATCATATACGACCCACCTAGAGGACTTGGTTGTGTTTCTTTTTTTATAATCAGACCCAGTCCTCTGCTGAATGAAATCACCATTCAAACTTGGGTAGATGGATTATTTGTTCAAATTTTTGCCACTCAACTTTACAGTGACAGCCAAAAAAAGACCCCAGACGGCCGGCCTCGGAGAACAGAGGCGTATTGAGAATCTCAAAGTGGGTTGGCCATTTCTCCCCAGGCTGATGTCTCGGTTTGTGATTTTATTCAATTACGGAGTATTTGCCTTTCGCATAATGTCAACACTGATGTAGAGCAGCGGTGGGTAGACATGAACTCACCTGTTCCTCGGCACACACACTGTATTGTTTCCAAGGCGCGCACACAGTTTAAAGGACACAGTAATACGTATGCGCGAGCACGCACACACACACACTCCGTGGCGTGGCGGTGTTTACACAGCTCGGTCAGGACCGGCGTACGCTCCTCGCTCCCTTCCCCATTTGATGTGTGAAAAGTGGAAGGAAATCAAAGCCATTTCCTTCGCTCTGGCCGCTGTGGGTTGCGGTTCCCTGGGGCAGGAGGGGCAAGACTGGCAGTAAAGTATCGTTGAGCCTGCGGAGTCTGGGAAGTGTATGGAGCAGAGCACGTTGCCAAGAACAACAGAGGAAACTGTTGCTCAAAGGCACCAACTGCAGGTAGGGGAAAAGGAAGGTGGTCCAAGCACTGAATTGTAATCTCCGCTCCGAGGAGTTGCATATTTTCACTCAGTGTAATCAGAGTGCCCCGAAATCCCCTTCTTCTACCTAATTTGTTCATTTGCTTGTCTAACTGAGCCACCAAGTGACTCACATTCAGTCACGCACCTCCGGAGATGAGAAAAGTTTGCTCTAAACACTCTTGAATTGTTGAACAAGTTTTATAATACTGAGAGTTTTTCCTGTGATCTAGATTATGCTTTTCTTTTCTCATTTAAATGCTAATAACTTTGAGGACATCATCTACAGAAAGTGCTGGGAGCAAAGCTTTTCTCCTATCTGGTGGCAGCACAAGGTGAGCACCTGCCTGCTGAATTTGAAACATTTCTAAGTCTCGTTGTTGGCGCAACAAGGCAGTTCTAGCTTTGTCTGAGGGCTTTGTGCGTGCGTACGCGCACACAAATAAACGGTTTGTGTGTGACGGGGAGTGTGTGAACTGCAGACATAATACTTTCAGGACTCAGTGTTACGTTCAGATCCCTGACAATGAGGTAGTTGTAGCCGACGTAAAACAATGAGCACATTGTGATGACAAACTCACTTTTTTTTTGCAAGAGGGTCAAGGTCTGTCCTGGAAACGGCACCTCCAACCGTGACCAGACAGCCACAACGTGGAAACACAATATGTGTCTTATTTCTGCAAAAACTAGGGATTACCATGAGGAATCTAATAATTACATTACAGTTACTAATCCCAGTAACAACCTATTACTTTTGAAAATCAGTACTTGTCCCACCAGTAGTTTGATGGGGAGTTGACGTTAATGTCTTTTCCATGTGTTTGTAGGAAAGCATGATGCCTCATATGCAAATTTGTATGAGGGCCGAAAGTGTTGCAAGTGATGAAAAAGAAACGAAAAGAGGACAAAAACTCTCATTCTTATGTTCTTTGCTACCGGTGAGTCACAGTAGCTCACTTTTTGCTAAGCCAGTATTTGGAACATTTACTGAAGTAACTATTTACTTTATTCGAGTATTTCCATTTTTCACTACTTCTTGAATGCAGCACTGGTACCTGGAGAATGTTTGCTGGTGTTTTACTGATACATTTAGTTAATCAATCTGAATAAGTGTCATACAGTTTTTGTCTTTTAACACGTGTTACACAGAAGAGATGTGACGTGTGAAAGTTTGAAGTCACCTTTGAGAGAGTTGGATTGAGTAACAAATGCAGTGGTGAAATTAGTTATGTCATAACTTTCCAATGAGTGTTAAACAATGACTAACTTTTTTATTCCACGTGATGTTGCACACCCTGGTTGTGATGCATATTTCACTTTAAACAAAAGTGAGAAGGAAGTATGATCAAAAATGTTACAACATAGATGAAAAGGAGTAACACAAAGATCTCATTTCCACATTTTCAGCCTGATTTTGTGTTGGTTCAACACAATGCAAAACCACAGAGCAACTTCTACAGAGTGTGCAACAGATTCACGTCTCTCCACACGCAACGAAACTGGGATTGTGTTACAGATGATCTCTTGAACTGTGTAAGAATCACAAATGCTGATATAACACCTGGCATCTGTCCCTACCCTGCAGGCAGAGCCCCACAGAAAGCACTGTTCACACCTCAGCTGGAATGCAGGCCCTTTTGCAGAACATTAAAACAACTTCATACACCACTTAGATAGATGTCAACGGCAGCCAGGGCCGTACACTGAAAAGATTTTTATCGCAAATATTACAGTTCAGGCCCACTTAGGAGAAAAAAGTCTTTCTGGGTAATGTGCATAACTTACCTTGGACTCCCATCAAGCAGAAAAGATCGATTGTTGGTTATCGAGGCTGACAGCTGACGTTTTATGTTTCTTTCAC
>JAOXYL010000100.1:22689613-22702866 GCA_028564955.1 Terapon puta | reverse complement strand
GCAGAGCCGACGTCGAGGCTTCATATGGAAGAAAAGTTCAACGGGACAGCTTCTTTTGACCCCATTGAGCCGACACCTGAAAACCTGACAAACTTTCTCTCCAACTCTCTGACGGGCTTAATGCTGAATCGAGCGCACGCAATTTAAAGCTGCCGAGTGAATGAGGGGCAGATAATACAGGTGTGAAAGGACACTGAATGGAATATGATTAAAAATGGGAAAATGTTTAATTTTCTCAATGAGCTTTAGAAAATCTTCACAGGCGGTAACTTGGTGGCTTTGAAGTGTCCAATCAGTGTTTGAATAGAGGGGCAAATTAAGCATTTTAATCGACATTTTCCGTGTGCCATTAAATGAATTGCATTTCTCAACCTTTTTTTTCAAATCAGTGGGTACATAACCAAGATAAGACTTTTAATTTCTGATAAGTTGGACCCCACAATCATTACATTGTCTGTGCTCTAAGTCACTGAAATTGACTTGGCTGGTCAAATATTCAATGGAATGAAGTCCGCGTAATGCTGTAATACACTTGTATAATGAAACTTTCACCCAGTGAATGGTGAAGTTATCTCGTCGTTAAAAGTTCAACTCAGGCAGGTAAAACGTGAACTGCGTGAAAGCGGTTTGTTTCAAAGACGCTCACTTGTTGATTGAGAGGAAAAAAAAAAAAAAAAAAAAGAAGACATTTAGGCACCGTTCAAGCCAAATCCTGCTGAACATTTTCCCTCCACACCTCATGTGTGGGTGGCAAATGGTGGCTCGCTGGTTGTCACAGCGATAGGAGATGGAAATACTCGCGACTGATTCAAAGCGAGCAAACACCTCCCTCGTGAAAGACACTCTGCCACAGCAGCTGCAGAAGGGACGGGAGACGTGAGCGTTCACACAGGAGCTGTTTCTCTCATCAGTTTACGTCAAAGCATAAGCTGTTGATGTCCCGATAATTAATATATCCATTAATAACGCCGGCAGTGCCTATGTAATCTGCTGTTTTCCTGCTGGTGATAGTGTCACTAAATGTTTCTGTCATCGGCCCTCCACCACGCGAGATGTTGCTCTTTAGTCATCGACGGATCACAAACGATGGATTTATAATGACGACGTCTCCCTTCACGGTTTATCGCGTGTTCATCTTCTTACATGTTTACGTTTCAGTGTTTCCGTAGCTTGTAGCATAACGCACACGCCCGGCCACGATCGATCATGATCAATGTTTTTTATATTACAATTGATCATGTGACAGTTAGGTTAGCTCAGGTTGCTCTTAGTGACAGTCCCACAGAGAATTATCACCTGGTTCTGCAGGGTTCTGATCTCCACCAAGTCCTGATCATCAGCATAACATACGATAACATCAGATGACATCATGGCCAGAAACAGGACTTCATATTGAAGCAAATGTTCCTCCATTTCTTTGCTCAGTAAATGCACCGTCAGCTGCTCATAAGATTTTAAAATCTGCTCATATGGGTAATGTTTTGTAGATTCTGACGTAAATGTGCTCTTTAATTACCTCTGTGATGGTTATAATGGCTATTAAACCACTGACTAATGCTTTATGGGTCAGTTATAAGCCAATAACCAGAGTTTGGCCTCCATGTGAACGCTTCCTTTCGATTGGTCAGGCTGTTTGAGCGCCTCTCTGAATCTCAATCTGGAACAAAATCACACAAATTAAAACACACACTGGACGATTAAAGTCCTTTACTGGTGACTTATTGCGTTTACGGCTGCAGATGCTGCAGCAACACCACAATCATAACATATCACCAACATTTACGACCGCAGTCACACCAATTACAAAAGATCAACATCAACCTGTGGCGACCTGACACGCGCTCTTATCGCGCCTCATCACGGACACATCAAGCAAATCATTTATCGAGTCATTAGTCACACCTTTTAGAAACAGCCAAAGACATCATAGGGGGAGTGATATCGCAGCGTTGCCACTTTGTGCACTTTGGTTTCAACAGATATCAGATCGTGGGGGATGACATAGATTCCTCCACAGCCTCACACGGCATGCAGAGGTATTATGCTGTAGTAAACCTCCTCCCCCCTCCTCCTCCTCCTTCTCCTCCTCCAGCTGGCTGATGGGCGGCTCGGCTCTGCCTGCCCGCCTTGTGGGTGTGTTTAAGTCCAACGGGCCTCCGCATCCACCTGCTCGCGCCCTGCCTCCCTCCCAGTCAGGAGCGCCCAACTTTCCCGAGGAGCACACGCGGACCTCCGTGCGCCACGGGGACTTTGTTTTTTTCCAGACGCCTTTCTTTCTTGTTTTTTTTTTTTATATATATATATATATATATATATATATATATTTCTCCTCCTTTCCTTTTCTCCCACGAGATGTTGCTTGTGCGCCCGTGCGTCGCCAGCACCTCCTCGCCTCGCGGTCTCGCGCAAGGCTGAACTACAAGAAACATTTCCTCCCTCCCTGCAACTGTCATTTCTTTTTTTTTTTCTTTTCTTTTTTTTTCGTTGCACACCGAGGCAACTCCGGGGCCAATAACCGCACAGTGCGTCTGTGTGTGCGCGCGCGCGTGTGTGTGAGAGAGTGTGTGTGCGCACAGGTACAGCCCGCCCTCCTGAGCAGGGACCCGGCAGGAGGCTGCGTCGGGATTTTCTTTTTTTTTTCTATTGTTAATATTGATTTCAACTTGGAGGCGAAAGTGGGCGATCTGTTGGGATTGGTTTGTTCAATGACTCGCGAGGTTGGACCTGAAGTTGTATTCGGAGAGCTGTAACAACAAGGTGAGCCCATTATTCAACCTGCTTTATTATAAATGGTAAAAAAAAGATATATATGTAACCTTTCTGCTGCTGCGCGCTTTTTAAAAAAAATGTCTTATCTTATTATGTTCAACCAGAGTGAGTGTTTTGTTTCATCTTACAAACAGTGGGAGTGATTTATTTTATTTCTCTCCACCTGATTTCTCCGGTGAATGATCATTACAGTTTATTGAAGTGCTGCAGAGTTTGCTGTGCGCTCTCATAGCGCAGCAGGCTGTTTGCAGATCTGTCATCCATGAGGTGGCCAAAGCTGCCAGTCTGTTACACACACAGCTCAATTTATACCCTATTTCAAAAGCTGTGATTTTTTTGTGTTCATATTTTAGATTTCTTACATGTATTGGGCTCGGTCGTTGTGATTTGTGGTGTTTCTGCGATGTTTCGGACGGTCTCCAAGTGCGAGTGGATCCTTTATTGCGCGCTGAGAGGAAAAAAAAACACAGCAAGACTGAGGAGGGCGGTTATGTTGCAACTTTAAACACTCAGCCCTGACCAACTTGTGGTCATTTGTTTTCACTCTAAATTTCAGTGGTTACATTTGTGGAGCCTGTGACGATTAATAACTCTCAGACAGTGTGGGCACCAGTGGGTGTGATGTTCTTTCTCCTCTGCAGGTAGAAACCTGGTTGGATTAGTCTGATGGATTTAGATGCTTATAGGTTTCCATAAACTGTCCTCGTGTAAACTTCCATTCAATTCCATTCAACTGTGGGCACAAAATTACAGGTGAAGAGGCGTAGTAGATATTCCATCAGACTTTATAGCACGGTGTGGTTGAGCTCTCCGTGTCTCTCCGTCCCCTCGGTGTCATTTATGAGCCGAGCCTTGTTTGATTTCATCTGCTTGTGTGAAGGACTTGGCCTCTGTCTCAGAATAAACAGCTGGATGGTTTACAAATTGTCGGTAAATAGTGGAGGTTTAAACAGCTGTCTGTGCTCATGAATCCACTTGTGCCAGCCAGTCTGAGGACTCTTTGGCTCGGCTGATGTCTCCAAACGTCTGGCGTTTGGAGCGGAAACATGGAGAGAAGGGATGTGTATGTTTTTGCACGTTTGTGCAGATTTGTGAGTGTGTATAGGGAAAAAAAAAGGTTTCATCTGTTTTTATGAGAAGACATCAAACTGAATTTTGAAAGAGGGACGGTTTAATTGACCAAGAGTGGACTTGATGGAGATTGGGCAAAGGGCAAGAGGTGACCTGTTAGACAAGTCTTTCTAATGGTTTGTGACGTATGTATGGATCATTGTGGTTGCCCCGCAGTCTCTATCATTCATTAACTGGACACCTTATTGATGACCAGGACTGCATTGTTGGAGGACTTGTTAAACTGTTCTGGTCAGTGTTTGTGTCTGTCATCATTAGCAGCCCCTGTAGCAAGAAGTTAATGTTTTATTTCAGATCGCACCAATCACAGCGTGTTTTTTTAATTTTATCTGTCTCTAATAAGCGCGAAGACGTGGAGTAACCTGGTATTAGGTGAACCTATAATTACACACAAGCACCCAAGTGTGGTGTCATGAAGTAGGAATGTGTTTTGGGTGCGTGGAGAGGAGCTCCTCGCGCTTAGAGACGGCGTGATCTTTCCATCACTTTGTCACACAGGCACACGCTCTGAAAAACAAACATAATTTTTACCAAATGGGAAGTGTGTACGTGTCTGTAAAAGCTTGGCCCCTCTCCATCGGGACTCATCAGTTTTGCAAAGCTCCCAGAGATCTGGGTGTAATCTCCGCACCTCGGCGCTGCATCGCCTAAACACGCCGGGACTGGGGCCCCTCGGGAGCCATCGATTTGACACGTCACATAAATTAATAAAGATTAGACTTATCGTGGCAGATTTTTTTTTTTGCAGTGCCGAGTTGAGAAAGCATCTTCTCCCCTCACGCGTTTGTTTTTCTTTCCCCCTGCAGAGATCTTTTTTTTTTTTACAAACGCTCCCTCTGAGTGCTACCGGAGGTTCGCTCGACCATGCTGCTGGACGGTCTGTGGACAGTCCACGCCCTCCTGGCGCTGTCCAGCTTCGCCCTCGGGAACCCGGTGATCAACGACCCGCTGGCTGCGCCCCGCGTCTTCATCTCCTTCAAAGGTAGGCGCCCGAACCGAACCGAACCTCCACCCTCCTGTTGGCGCCTGCCGCTCAGTCCATCACTTTCTTACTCTGCTGTGTTTTGTTCAACTCTGCTGCTTGTTTGCCGGCTGTGTGACGTGATGGGTTGTGCAACTGGAGCGATTGTGGCTGCCGCAGAACTTCCAGCGTCACCAGACTCATGTTACGCCACGGTGCAGACCGCAAAACAAATCATGCAGCACTCGTTTGCTGCCCCCCCCCTTCCTCCTCAGACCCCCAAGCACTGTAATAATCACCAGATGCTTCCACTGGCTTATATTGTACAAACAATTAAGAAGGGAAACAATGGGCGAGCAGATGCACACGATGAAGGTACCATGCGCGCCTCGCTCATGCTCCTTCTGAAACAGTATACATGATTATTGTTTTAGTGAATCAAACGCGGCGTCTTTAACTCCAATCATCTTTATTATGGGATCCCTAAATCGGAGCCACAAAGAGAGACGGGATAATAAGGAGCATGTAATAACTCCGTGGACCATTATGCGATTATTCCCCCGGTGAGGCAGACGTGTACTTTAGGGGGGTTTCGCCGTTTGTGCGTTTCGCCGGCCGCACAGATTAGGCGAGATGGGTTGCCGGGGCTCTGAAGGGGCGCAGAGTGAGAGAGGGTATTATCAAGAGCAAATTGCCACGATCAGCCAAGCAGAGCGACGTCCCCGAGGCCTGTCCTGCTCGGAGATCAGGCCTTTGATTAGCATCCAGAGAAAAGCGGAGGGAGCGAGCAGCAGCGCCCCTGTTTGCTTTGCTTTCCATTTCCCAGCGCTCCCGAGTACAAGTTGACTTAATTAAGTGGACTGGCACAGTTCATTGTTGAAGGCGTTTTCCTGCTTTAATCAAGTAGGATTTAACACATCAGTGAACGCACATCCAGAGCTCAGCAGTTTTTTTTTTTTTTTTTTTTCTTTTCATTTTCCAAATATCATTTTGGTCAGTTCTCCACACAAACGCTGTGTTGTTTTTTCGAGGGCCGGGTAAATTGCGCGAGCCTTTTGCTCTATAAGCTTCTCCTGCGAGCGGACTCATTGGGTGCTTTCGTATAGGTGAATCTTTGGACGGCTGAATGAGTACGAAACGTATGTGAAAGCAGCGGACTGGAGGCACTATTCTTCGGCTGACAGCGGGGTGGAAAAAGCTCGACTCTCCTGCTTACCTGTGTGTGTTTGCCTCTCCAGTCAATATGAATTTCACAGTCTACTGCCGCTGCCTCTCTCGGAGGAATGCACCCCCCTCTCCATTCAATATTATGACTCCCTCTCCCTTAATTGCTTTTTGAGAGGCCCGTGTAGTCCTTACCTTGGCAAGCTGGCTGCACTTCCCCTGATGCATCATGATGGTGTTAAGTTTTTGCTTCAGCTGTTCGGAAGGCAGTTTGCCTCAGAGCTGCAACTTAAATGGAGCACAGTATAACGACAAATGTGGACGATATGCCGGTTTTTAAAGGGGGACTGAGGGGAAGAATGTGTTAATTATCAGCCCCCTGTTTATAATTATTGATCATTTTGGCAACGCGCCACAGTGAGAGGAAAAACTTTGCTGCTATAAAGCTGGATGTTTCTGAACTCAACACATGTTCCAAACTGATTAACTCGGTAGCTGAGGAGCGAGGTTCAACACCATGACCTCCATCTGGGAGGCCCTCACTTCCCTATTAAAGCAGGTAGAGTAAATCACGGGACCTAATTGCTTTTCTTTGGCGTCATGCAGTGAGCTCAGATTTTATGACAATGACAACGCTTCCTGTGATATTGAAAAAAAAAAAAAAAAAGGCAACACAGTCTCAATAGATACACATTTCAGGAAGACTAGTGTTTGTAAAGTCTGGGGGATAAACCTTGGAAGTAGACTTTGTTCAGGCTTATCACGTCTCCTGTGTTAGTAAGCGGAGGAGAAAGGGCAGAGTTAGCAGGAAGAAGTCACAGCCTCAGTTCAGACAGCAAATAGGTGTAATCAATGTCAGATGAGCAAACCGAGTGTTTCAGTGGGGAGAGAGGATGAGGGGAGGAGAGAAGCAAATCCACCACAGATAATCGGTTGACATTTTAAGGTTAGTTGAGACAAGACTGCTGTCGCCAGCAGCTCCCGAGAGAGGCATCATATTAAACAGTGGGTCCAGAACGGCCGAGAATCTGATAGTTTGAGTTAACTCACACAGAAAGTGACTCCTGGGCTGAAAAGTAAGAATACTTTGGGCAAGCGAGTGAAGAGTGAAGTCAAAATGTTTGATTGATCACTGTGTGGGGTACAATTACATATGTTTTTTATTGAATTACTTTAAAAGTTTGTTGTCATATATGGTAAAAACAAAACATGAAATTCTTCTCAGAAATGATGTTGCCATCTTGACATTGAAGTAAACACAATCTTATAGAAATCTCACATCTTTTCAATTCTGATTTGATTAGATTTGACTACATTTCTGAAATTTGTCCTGTATCCCTGACTTTAATTTGTTTAATCTTCTGTCACATGGCAAAAGCTGACACTCTTTGAAATATGGAATGGGTCTTGAAAACTTTGACCCAAGTGATCCATGATATAACAAAGCAGTCCAACTATGCAGATACGTAGGGACGACTGCTCTGTGCACTGTTTCCATTCTGCATAACACTAAATGCATTGTTGTACCGTGTGCCAGATATAATCTATTTGTGCAGCCATAATAAAGCAGAAAAGAGAGAACTTAATTTAGTTCTCTGAGGTCTCTGGAGCCTTGTAGGTGTTTGATTTAGTGGCCGTGATTGTTTCTTGCGTACAGGAGTGGAGTTGCAGAATAGTAAAGCCATCATTCTTGATTAAACTCAATTTAAATTTAGCGGCACCGTTTTTTAAAGCTGTCCATCACGGAAGTGAAACAGTGAATTAACATGTGAAAGGATTGTGTGAGAGCAGCGTCGCTGCGTGAGACTACTAAGTCATGCAAGTGCCTTTGCAGCGCAAATCCATTAAGAGGTCAACTGATTTACATGAGCAGTTTTTTATTCTTGCTCTCGTATCACACTGTGAGGTACAGAAAACATCACAAGTGCTCCGGAGGGAAGTTTTGCTATGCTATGTTTTTCAAGGAGTGTAACGTTACTGCTGTTGGCCCGAGTTCCCTCTATGACATTTTTGAGTTCACGCATTAGGCAGATCCAGATCTAAATCCACGCTTATGGCCCTGCTATTTCAGGCCTCATACCGCTCATAAACCTCTGCCTTATCTTGGCTGCTACAACTTCATTTACTTTAATTAATCACAAAACCTCAGTTGACCACATATGTCTCATATGTGCATTGAGGCGAGGTGCCGCCTGTGCTTTATATGCAGCTGTTTGCACGGGAGGTCTAACGGGTGAGTAAAAGCCTTTAGCGACATTTTAGAGATCTTTAAACAAGGGCTTTTTAAAGTCTGTCTAGATACACAGACAGCGGGTAAACATTGGTTCAGGATAAACAGAAGCACAGCGCCGAGAATCTGCTCTACTGTACATTTTCACTTTGAAAAGGCATTCAGGCGTAATCTACAGCGGAGGGCGGTGTCACGTGAGAATTACCACAGCGCACCTCTCACCTTTTTCACACTCGGCGTTAATGAAATTTAAAACGGCTTCTCCGACAGCAGCCGCGGCAATGGAATTATGGTCTGTCAGTGCAAAGGAAAAGTCCTGTAAATACCATAACAGCACACGGGATTACGGCACACACCCCCCCGCCCCTTCCTCCCTCTGAGTACATACAAGGCCAAATCCACAGAGATGACACCAGAATGTGGGTCAACTTCGCCACAACATGCAGGCTCACCGCTGCCAGTGCAGGTGGCACTAAAGGGAAGCGGCTCTCGCTCATCATTATTCCAAGTATTTCTCATCTGCACGCCCTCCTGTGCAGGGCGAACAGCAGGCTCCTATTTTTACTCCTCAGCAAAGTCTTTAGTCTATATCGGGCGTGAGTGTGTGTGAGTTTGAGTGGGTGGGTGGCAGCGTAGAGGGTTAGAAACTCCCCTTTGGGGTGAAATGGCAGGCGCGGCGGTGGTGTGTGTCGACCTTTGTCTCGCACTAGTTAAGTTTCTGAAGTGTTGTTTTGGCTTTCAGTGCCCGAGAAAACCAACAGTGGAGGATTAAATATGAAAATGTGAGCTAAGAGGTGGTTTGGTAACGATGAAGTCATTGTTTTGATAAGTCAGCGGTTTGCTATCAGTTCATCTCTGGGCTTGCCCCGTTACTGCCGCCTTGTCACTTATACTAGTAAATGTTTAAACGGTTATTACTGTTGTTCACACAATTCATTCCCGTGGTCACTTTCTTCTCTGCGCTCCAGAGGTGCACATTAGTGGTCAGAGCTTTAAGGTCTTATACCCTTATCGCTGGTGAGCTGATTGGCTCTGACACTGTGCATTTTTGAGGCTTTTTGAGTGTTTACTCTCAATATTGACTGTTTGACAGCACTGCTAGGTGGTGGTTTCTGTCACATTCTGCACCCACACCCCCTTTTGCCACGCTCCGAGATACATTCACTTGAATGTTTGCTGAATCCGATCATCTAAAACTTCCTGTTTTCTGAGCCGCCCCTCTCTGTTTCTAGCTGCTTGCGTGATTCGCAGCATACCTCGAGCATCTTGGCGCACCTTTGGGCCCAACTGTAATATTGAAAGTATTGTCGAACCACATGCAGAAGCCACAAACCACTGCCCCAGTAGTCTGGCACCGCTGCTGATGTTTGGCTGTGATCTCTAATTACTGTTTGTGAGGGCTGAGTCCATATATCCCCACGGCAGCAAAGTAATGACTGACAAAGCATTGAAAACCACTATTGCTCTGGCCATGCCCCAGACCTCAGCTTCTCCCCACAGCGGCTGAGCCAGGTTATATTTAGTGTAAAACTCTCTTCTCCCTCGGCAGTCATTTGTAGCACCGTGGTTAACCATTGAACACAGTCGGCAGGGCGGTGACGGCGGTTTAAGTGCAAACGCAGCTTGGTCCGGCACAACTTGCACTCTGGTGTGACCCGGCTGTCACTTAATTGTGAAGTCCTGCTTGGCCAGAAGCCACCATTGGCTGTGTAAAACATTTAAGCATTTGATTTGAGTGAATGTAGCAAAAGCAGTGCGTGTAGCGGCAAAAGGAGGTGGTGGTGCGGTGCGAGGTCTAGTCCAAGCCCAGTGTCCCAGAAACCGTGTTAATCCTCCACTGTGGTGCACATGACTTCATTATCGGGATCCCTTCTACGGGACGTGTGAGGAGGTGTGTGTGTGTGGTTGTGTCTGGGATGTAGCACCTAAAATTCGTGCACGTCTTTACTGTTTACTAGTTCATTAGTCAGAAATTACACGTCATTTATTCTCTGCAGTAAAAAAAAACAATATGTAGGCATTTGTTTTCTAAGAATTTAATGCTGAATTCAGCACTAGAATACATTCACATTGAAATGCATCTATCGCCTTGACAAAATATGTGCTCAGCTAAACTCAGATATTGTACATCTCAAGCTGTCACAGTGCTCTTCATCACACTGAGCCAAAACATGCCACGGTGGTTCTCAAATGAAATGTCATTTCTGACCTTGTGCAGTCCTTGTCTAAACTCGAAGCATGGACGATTACCCAGCCAGACATAATCGTTAAATGTATAAGTCCAGTAGTGTCGGGTTGACAGGTGAGGGATCACGGATCGATGAGCTGTCTGTCCGTGAGTCTGGGTTACCTAAACTTTGCCCCCTATTTGGTGGATGACTGATAGGAATGTGTTTACGTTTATTTCCGGACCAGTTGGTGCTTTATTTTCGTTGGAATGCAGCAAAGATGAAAGTGACAACTGGAGAAAAAAGGACACACACATGCGGTTTGGTCACATTTGAATACTGATGGAATACAATGAATCTGTGTAGAGGGTATTTCACTGTTTCCAAAGTTTCACACAGTTCTGATACTAACTTTTAAAGCAATAATCCACTCTTTTCATGTGGATGAAGTGATTAATCAACATCAAAGTATGAGAGTAATGAATTTAATTGTACACACGCAAATAATTAAAAGTATTATGTGTGCGTTACATGGCGGCAATTAAATGTGGCCCAAATTCTCTCTAAACCTTTGCAATTAACCTGCACTATTAAGGCTGACAGCCATGTGCGTCAGTATTATAGAAGACGGCACTGCTCCTATTCTCACCTCTCTCCTTGTCCGTGATATGTGTGGGACAGACGTGTGATTTTCCTCAAAGAAGATGAGTATGTTGGCGCCTTTCAGCACGTTGCCCCTGAATCCAGCAGTAATCTCGTGTCCGTCGCCGACGGTGCCAGTTTTCCTCTGCAAATAAAATCGCGGTCACGGTGTCATCTCATAGCTGTGTCAGCCAACCATTAGCGCTGTCTGTGCCTCCCACCCAGCGCTGATGCTGCGGCTCCTGGAATATCTGTTTTATTCTCTCCTTCCCATGGCTGTTAAACGCACACAAGCCTTTCTTTATGATGGCCGATGAATCGAGTCATTGTATTTGAGTGTTATAGAATATAGCCACTTGGCACCTTGGCTCCCATGCCATATGGCTGCAAGGCCGTAAAGTGCATCGCAGGCAGCTTGGGTGGTCCTAATGTTTGATAAAAGAGGAAAAGAGTATCAGTGCTTGTCTCTGGATTCTGCCAACATCTGGCCAATGGTTGCTGGAGATATTGTGTGTTTGCAGGTGCAGTGTAAGCAGGTAATGCGGTTCCTATACATCCCCAGGGGATTACTGTGGGCAGGGGAAACTGAAGGTGACAGAGTGTCATCTAAATATAGTCTAACTCATTTTTTTTGAACGCTCAGTTTCCTGTTGCAGTTCTGTCTGTCTTCCCTCTGCTGCTCGTTTCTCTTCCCCCGGCCTGGGAACGGCAGTAAATGCACAGGGACCTGGGTGTTTGGGATTCCTGGCATGGAAGCCCCGCTCTCTTTTAGTATCTGCAGGCAGAGGGATATGTTGTGTTGAAAGTGTGGCGTGCCCTCCCCGGTCAGGGTTTCACCTGTGGAGCACTCTCCTGAGTCAGGTTACGGGCTCTGTCGGTGCCTCGCTTCCAGTGAGGCTGAGACCGTCTCCTGAAAAGACTGAGGACCCAGTGTTGTCTGTCCGTCTTGTCTTTCACAGACATGTTGTTGCATCTGTTCCCCCCCTGCTCAGGCCCCTCCTCACCAGACTGGAAAATACCAGCCAAATTGTCCAGATACCCAGATACTGCGAAGCACTTTCTCCCCACCGGTGCAGCATCTCCTCCCCATGTGTTATTATTTATGGAACAACAGTTGTACTTTTTTTTCCAGCTTCACATGAAATTGCCAACCCTGCAGACTTAGAGTAACCATTGCAAACAGAGCCGGGCTGATGCAATTAAGTCTTTTATGTCTATGCAGAATATGGGCAAACATGTCGGAGCAGTAAATGATCCCACATGCTCAAACCAAGTAATAAGACAGTGCTCGGTTATTTCCTGTAATCACAAAAACTGCCAGGGCAAGGCTTTTCTCTCGCGGTGGTAGCTGTCACAACGTGGGAGCCCCGTCAGGCGTGATTAAACTATAAGAAACGTTTCAGTGATGTGGAGAAAACCGTCACTCACCGTCTTTTGTTATTACACAACCCCTTTGTTCAGCGAACTCTCGCCAGACAATGATGCTGCGTTCTCAGGCTCGACACGTCGGTCGGGCCACGCAGGCGGCCAGGTTGATCTGAGCCCACGGCTTGGTATGCAGCACACCTGCTAAGCCTCAAGGTTGGTCCTTTTTCTAGGTGGCATAATTAAGACTTCCTGTGGGATTTTGTGTCTTTTCTCACCTGAAAAAACAGGGCATTAGTGGAGACTGGATAAACAGGTTGAGGACTCAGACTGGCTTTGTCTGTGTAATGCCGCTGGGGCTGCACGCTGTATATTCTTAGCGCTAGTGTTTCTCTTGTGGCAGATTAAGGTGTCAGGTAGAATGATGGTCCAGATGGATTAGACACATTGGTGGATCCAGCCCAAACCTTGGCCCAAGTTTCGTGAAGGGTTTACGCTTCAGTGTGATCTACTGTGATGTCCTCTATGAAAGTGCTACTGAAGAAAAGCAGAGTGAATTATAAGTGGAAGAGGTCAGTGGAGGTAGAGATGTGCAAGGGAAAAATGAGCTCGGTGGTCACCCAGGTGAACGACTCTAAATTGAGTCCCCACCATGAAGTGCTTCTTTGTCTTGCCGTCTGGACACAGCCCTGACCCTCATCTTCATTCAGCCTCTCGCAGACAAACTGTGTTATCTTAGATCAGCACTTGATATCCGGTGCGTGAAATTGTGGGCGATATTCAAGTTTAAGCGATCTTCTGTCTTGGCTTCAGCAACCCCCTT
>JAOXYL010000100.1:22643241-22654419 GCA_028564955.1 Terapon puta | reverse complement strand
CGTCCACGCTAAGCCGTGACCGCTCCATTGCTCCGGCTGTGGCTGGAGATGGCATGGTGATGGTGGTGTGTGTAACTCTGTGTGTGTGTGTGTGTGTGTGTGTGTGTGTGTGCATGGGTGTGACTTTGGGGAATTTGGTAGCTGCTGGGAAATAAGGACAATGTGCCTGACACCTCTCAGCTTTAACCTCCTCTCCAGCTTGCGGTTGTAGTCAGTCCCCAGAGGAAACGTTGACTGCAGAGCCTCGCTAACGTGGGCAGCCGCAGACCATATTCAAAGACAATGTTCATCCCCTCCATGCATCATTCTATCATTCTATCTACATTGCAGTCTGACAGCTAATTTCTCATGGTGATCTATACGGGACTCCAAGCGCATAAATCTGAATTGGTATGCTTTTTTTTCTCCTTCTGGGTCCACGCTTTCCCAACACTAATAGTCATATTTTTAGCTTGATCTCTCTCCGTCTCGTACTTGTTGACTCTCACCAATCACGTCTTTTTACTCCGCGGTCATTTCCCTGCCCAACTAGGTTGGGAGCACATTCTCTGCTTTGTGCCGGAGGCCCTTGTCCTATTGTTGGCAGAGAGTGTGAACCTCCTGGGACTAGTATTTAGGTCAGGTACAGAACAGGAGAGAGACTTATCACCCATCACATGTTTAGCTCCTCTTTATTTGTTGCTGTGGACCTTTCCTCAGTATCAACAAAAGGATCTTCTAAATCAGGCAGTGTTCAATGTCAGAGCCCTGTAGGACAGAGTATGTGAGCGTTGGTGATTTAGAGACCTCCAGAATTGGCCCACGAGCATATGATGCAGTTGTCCTTTGGGAGGCAAGAGATATTTCCTCTGGAAGACATGAACTATGGTCGGAGGAAGAGGTGAATCCCTGCACATGTTGAAATTCTTCTCAGCATCAGTCTCAGGTGGTTCAGTAATCACGTCGTTCCAGTCTAGACTGTGGCGAAGCAGACTTCTGATTTCACTGCTGGACTGTTAAATATCGCAGCTCTGTGTCTGCTGTTTGGATTGAATCGCCTCGTTTAGGACGGTTCGGCAGGTCCGACGTGTTATCTCATCCATGAAACCTTCACTTTACGTATGCTTCCTGTCCAGTTTCCTGTTGCGCAGAGTCAATTGCTGTTTTATACCCACTGATTCAGTCAGCAGGAAATGAGAATGACGGGAGGAAGAGACACAATTCAGAATGAATTATTATACATATATATATATATATATAATCATTTATAGTTTGTATCATCAATGGCTCAAACTCATTTGTCTAAAACTTTGGTTTGTGACCACAGACCTGCAAAATTAATTAAATTCATTGAACATCTGTACTTTGTCCTAATTGCCAAATGTTAGTACACAAACCCGCTAAATAAATGAGTTTAGCGCTGTAAACATTATTCCGTCTAAGAGGCACATTAGCATCGCAGTTATGAGCAGTGCTGTCCATATGCCCTGCACAGCTGTTAGAACTGTTGTGGCCAAGCTGAAAACAATTAGTTACCCACATTCACACATAATAAGCCACACAAACATGACCCCGTGAACTTTATTCTTTTGGTGCAATTACGGATCGCAGAGACTCTCACAGAAGCATAAAGACACGTCGAATCTTTGCTCGTTATCTAAATCCAGTGCTGGGTTCCATGTGTTTCCAACAAAGATTCGGCTTCTTTGATAGCGCATCACTCTCTCTGGCGAGGCGTAGGCTAAAGGTCTTTCTGGATGAGGGAGGCTGGATTGACTGAAAGCTGTGTAAATATTAGTAAAGAAGAGTGCTTTGGCTGCGGAGCGTGATGTTTCCTTCTCCCGTTCTGTTTGCGCTGACGTGATTTCTCTCTTCTCTTACAGGGGATGTTTACATACAGCCGACACAGGACACAAAAAATCCTGTGATATATGGAGTCTTCTCTGTTTCTGGGTTAGTGCACTGTAACAGACGTTGTATATGCACAATACCTGTAACCTTTGTGATACACTCTCCAAGCTGCTTTTTTCCCCTTTGCATTTTTGAAAAAAAATTCTCAACTTTTGTATCTTACTCCTTCATTTTTCCCACCCAGCTCTGTCTTCAAAGGCTCAGCAGTGTGCGTCTACTCCATGGCCGACATCCGCATGGTCTTCAACGGACCCTTCGCCCACAAGGAGGGTCCCAACTACCAGTGGGTGGCCTACACTGGGAAGATACCCTACCCCCGACCCGGCACGGTGAGTCTCCCCACACGAGAATCCCACAGCAAGCTGGCATAACAGTGACTTCTCCCCGACTTAGACCTCAAATAAAAACCATCTGAGCTAAATGCAGGCATCAGCATAACCAAACTCAAATATTACTTCAAGGCAGGCTCTTTTTTTTTTATGATGTGATGTTAAAGCTTCGGTCTCTCTTTCAGTGCCCCGGAGGTACGTTCACCCCCAACATGAAGTCCACGAAGGACTATCCAGATGAAGTGATTAACTTTATGAGGAATCACCCTGCCATGTACAATGCCGTGTACCCAGTACACAAGCGCCCCCTGGTGGTCCGGACAAACGTGGACTATGAGTTCACCACCATCACTGTGGACCAGGTGACGGCCGCAGATGGCAACTATGAAGTGCTCTTCCTAGGAACCGGTGAGTGTTGTGTGCAAACTTTCAGTTGGATTTATTTTATAGAAATGACATAAGACACATATTTTTGACTCCTTGACTCCGTGAAGTCAGCCTCAACCCCTGAACCCTTTGATCAGTCAGAGTGGTGAATGACAGTGTCAGCGAGAGGCTGAATAATGGTGAAAAAAAATCCCCCCCCCATGGAAATAAATCCCATGTAAGTGGAGGGCTTGTCTCCCCCTGCAATCATTTATCATCAGGAGAAAAGCATTCTCGCCTTTTGTGCTCAAGTGGAAATATAACCGATCAAAGGGTCTGCACCTCGCTCTGTTCACACGAAGTAAACAACAGGAGATTTGTACCTGGAGGGCGAGGGTGGATCAGCAGCAGGGGGGAGAGAAAAGAAACAGGGGGCAAGAATAAGAGGAGGAGGGTGGTGCGTACAGTGCGGATATCCATCACCTTAATCTTGCCCACTGGTGTAAAAGAGATTAAGTGTTTGTCTGCATGCCTCGGACCTTTAATGAGGCCCCGGTATGACAGCAGCCGCCACCACTGAG
Source organism: Terapon puta (assembly GCA_028564955.1). Lineage (NCBI taxonomy): Eukaryota > Metazoa > Chordata > Actinopteri > Centrarchiformes > Terapontidae > Terapon > Terapon puta. Next base: position 22,651,253 of record JAOXYL010000100.1, on the reverse strand, counting down.
TCTGCAGCCCTCACATGTTGCGTATGACGCCTCTTAGCTTACTCCTTTGTTCATCTTTGCATTACGGGGTGGGGGCTAATGGGGTTTGTGTGCGATGGCGGCCACCGCGGAGGAATGCGCGTCCTTTCAGCCGCTGTCAGAAACAGCTATTCAGCCCTGCGCCGGGCTTGAATGCAGAAGTCATAATAAATCTCAGGTATCCCGTTCGGAGGAATGTCTGGCCCTTCACAGAAATCAAACATACCAGGGAGGGCCAGGGGACGTCTTACGGCATCCAGATGAATGGGTCAAGGCAAGCGGGGAGCCGAGGATGACAGGGGCGGTTTGTCATGGTGGCGGCGGCGGGTTACACTAAGTGGAATAGAGCGCCGCGTCATTGAGTAAAGGTTAAACCGGAGAGAAACCACGGAACAGGGGTGAGGAGTACAGTGGAGCCCGTTGATGGGAGGATTATCCCTTGTTGGAGGGCGCTGAGAGAATAAAATGGGAATCCAACGGGCTGTTGACAGGCGCAGGCGGGGGGGTGTGGTTGCAGGTGCGTCGCTGACAGGTGTGTGTTGTGGTCCGCAGACAAGGGAACAGTTCAGAAAGTCATCGTGCTGCCCAGAGATGACCTGCAGACCGAGGAGCTGGTCCTGGAGGAGGTGGAGGTTTTCAAGGTGAGCCTTTGTTTCCTCTCTATCACTCTCCTTTAGCTCACTTTATGTCTCATTTGCACTTCCATCGTTGTTCTCTTATTTTGCCTGCCCCACATTGTGCCCATTTGTCATCATTTTATTGTCCTCGCTTTTTCCAATTTGCGCGTTTCTCTGTATATGCTCCTGCTATAAGGATAACACACTGTACTCACAAGAAATTGTTTTCTCCATCAAGGTCCCCACTCCGATTACAACAATGAAGATCTCATCCAAAAGAGTAAGCATTTCCGCACAACCAATTTTCTCCACCCCTGCTCTCGCACAGAGAAGCGAAATCATCTTCTAGGGAAAGGGAATGAAGTTAATGCAGCTTAGAAAGGCCACAAGCTACACGCACACAGATGTGCTGCTTCCCTTTGTAATTCAAAGAATAGCTGTTAGTCTGAGGGAGACAATGGACAGAAAAATATGGAAAAGACACTAAACTTTTAATGTGATTAAAATAGTTGGCCTCCTCTGGACGCTATGACATCAGTCCAGAGACAGAGAGTTTGTGTTACACGCAGCCTGCCAAGCTGACGAATTTCAAACAGCTGATCATAAAATTATGACGGTAACCTGATAGGGATGAGCTCAATATTTTCCCCGATGATCCAGAGCCTGCTGCTGTTTCAGCACAGAGCGGGACTATATTTTACACTTATCTCATTACATCCATCTGGGTTTGTGAAGTCTTTGTGTGGAGGCAAATAATGGCCAAAAAGGTGAATCATATAAGTCACCTAATACCCTGTTATTTGAAGTAAGCAAATTCAGACTGATTGCTCATCCATGGTATCCCAGATGTTCAGGTCTGAATCTCATATCTTGAATGTTAGTGTCTGACTTTGGGCAGGCCAATTTGAGCAATCAGATTTCTAACTACATCATTTACATCCAGATTTATCTTGTTGAATTGTATTCATTTGAATGTAGTATTTGAATGGTGGGCAACTTACTTACGAAAAAAAACTATAAACAATAAAGTAATAATAGTTTTTGAAAGTTTTCTAAATTGCACAAATGGACACTGAATGGCTCAAAATTACAAGCGTCATTATATGTCATATATTTAGCTCAGCTCTGTACAGCCAACCAAAACAAAAAAAACCCCTCCCCACCTTATTTCAGTTTCAGTGTCAAAGTGTTCTCTTGCGTTTTGTAAAACACATTTTTCCGTCCTCTCCCCCAACAGCAACAGCTGTATGTGTCATCCGCGGTGGGGCTGACCCAGCTGGCTCTCCATCGGTGCGATGTGTACGGCGAGGCCTGCGCTGACTGCTGCCTGGCCAGAGACCCTTACTGCGCCTGGGACGGCAAGTCCTGCTCGCGTTACTCGGCCTCGCAGAAGAGGTGAGCACCAGCGGCGGCGAGGGCATGAGCTTCACTAACTTCGTGACTAACTGACTGACTTAGTTGGCGTGTTTGAACGATACTCAGAGATCAGTCTGCCTGGATGGCTGGATGGCTGTTTTTAATGGCACTGTCGTGTGTTTTGTTTAGTGTAAGGTGTTTGGGTAAACTGTGGTTAATACTCCACTAATTATTCATGTACTTGCAGTGCTATGAGTTTAACCAGTAAGTGATGTGAATTCACATAATGCAGTGATACATGATACCGTGGTGGTTTGTGGTCAGATCTACTCAAATGCATTCATGTATTGTTGAATGGCTTTGAATGGCTTGCAGTTGCTTTATGCCTTTTTTCTCTCCTTATTCGGCAACACTGGTCTGACCCCTTTAGACGAAGCCGGAGGCAGGACGTCAAGTACGGGAACCCCATCCGCCAGTGCCGAGGCTTCAACTCCAACGGTAAGACGCCTCTTCTTCAACCGCCTGAGACGTCTCCCCTGCTTCTGTTGCCTCCGTTTGTTTATTAATGATCTCAGGAGGTTGAAAATAATGACATGTCTCATTGTTGCCGCTCCAAACGGTTCAAGGTTTTCCTCATTATGGGCTGTAATGACTGTGCTCTGGCAGCTTTATGGTAATCTTGGGAAAGCAGCGTTGCTAAAAAGGAGACTTTGATTTGCCACAACTGAGATTTTGGTCGCAAGGAGTTCATGGTAATGAGTGTTTTGGTTGCCATGGAAATCCCTCTCTCTGTCTGCCCCGCAGCCAATAAGAACACTCTGGAGATGGTGCAGTATGGGGTGGAGGGAAGCAGTACCTTCCTGGAGTGTCAGGCCCGCTCTCCACATGCTGTCATCAAATGGCATCTGCAGAGAGATAACAGCGACCGCAGGAAAGAGGTGAGCCGCCACACAGTGTATTCCTCAAAGACGCCGGTTATATAAGCACATTTGTGGGTAGTTTACTCAAAAGCACGTTCATCCACTATAAAGCAGAAAATGAACTTCCTGAGGTATTGAATTGGCTTGAACTTTGCTTAAATGGGTTACCGGCAGATGAACATTTCCACAGGTGAACATAAAGATTTTTCTCATGCATATGGGGGTAAGGGCTGCTCTACAACCACAGTATTTCATTTCATTTTGGCACTTTGTTGTCATGGAGAGACGGGGATTTACATGCAGAATGACACATTTGACAAGTGACCCCGTTGTAATTCTTCTCCGATTATCTGTTAACATGATTAAGTGATTCGGGCTCTGATTGAATGATGCCCCTCCGTCTGTCTTCAGACCCTGGGGAAGGACACATAAAGGGGAGCTGTGAAAAAGCCCTCTGCTATGATATACAACCCTGAGGCACTAGTTAAAGTTTTATTGTGAAGCTATGTAGTGTTGCTGCCTCTCTTTTATTGACTATTCCGTTGGATGGTCTCTGTTCCCCGCATGCAGAGCCGACTCTGCTGCCGCCTCACACATCTGACCCTGAGCTAAAAACTTGTCATCACCTCATCACATTCCTGGGCGTGGATGTACAGAAAGAGATGGATTAATAGAATCACGCCTTGAGTTATCGTTTGATTACATGTGAACTGATTGATTTTTTTTAAAGAACATTAGTCCACCGTACAGGATAGTGCGGTTACTAATAAAAGACATTATTCAGATACGACCAGCATCCAAATTATGCAGGAATATTCAGCACGGGACAAAAAAAATGTAATTGTTCAGATGATTTCCAGCAACTGTCTGCTTTAGCCCCATCCACGCATCCAGTGTGAATCCACGCATCTTTCTTCGTGTTGCGAAATAAACAGACTTTGCATTACACCTCTAATGCACAACGTCACATAGGAGGTGTTTCACGAGCTGTTTTCTGTCCGTGCAGATGCGATCCGACGGTCGGATTATGAAGACGGAGCAGGGTCTGCTCCTGCGGTCCCTGCAGCCCTCTGACTCCGGCATGTACCAGTGCACGGCCACGGAGAAGAACTTCAAACACTCGCTGGTCAAGCTGCAGCTGGTGGTGCTGTCGAGCCGGGCCGTCAACAACGTCCTGGTGGAGGGCGCGGGAGGGCTGGTGCCGTCCTCCCTCCACTCCGGCAGCACCCAGTGGACCCCCAGCGCAGGCCAGTACAAGGACCTGCTGACCATCCTGAGCCAGCCAGAGATGAGCCTGATCAACCAGTACTGCCAGGACTACTGGCAGTTCGGAGACCCGCTGCTTGGCACCCTCAAGGCCAAAGACCTGAAGGAGCTCAAGGAGCAGAAGAAGCCCCGCAACCGCCGGCATCACGGCGACGGGGACGAGAAAGAAGAGGAGGAGGAGGAGGAGGCAGAGACATGAGGAGGCCAGCTGTCTGAAACACCCTCCACCGCCCTTCCCCCCCCCCACACTCCATGAAAACTGGGAGAGACTCATTGAGAGTAGCAACGTGAAAAAAAAAAATCCACAAACCGAAAAAAAAAGCAAACTGAGAAAAAAGAGGCTCACAAACAAAAACCCCACATACATCCCCTCAAACAGTAAGATATATGATACACAGTATTTATTGTAGGTTGTATATAGTATCATTCTGTGGATTTCTTTGTACTTATAGAAAAAAAAACATGCTCTTTGTGTATAGGTACCTTTGGGGCAAATATTATTGTTATTATTGATGTTGTTAATTTTATTGTTGCTGTTACTGTCATTACAAAACTCATCTGTCAGCATCATATGACCTTGGCGACTGTTTGGCGAATGTGTTATCAGGCGTGTAAGCTGTTAGGGCCGAGCTCCGGAGGGGCTCTCTGTAACGGGGGAAGCGAGTTGTTGATAAGGGGTGATGGGATCTCTGTTGTTTCTTGCTTGCTTTGACTCGATGCCAGGACTCTTTTTTTATTTGTGGACACTCCAGGATCGCCTGTGACGCAACCTCCTCGCGGCTGCATGCGGACAGAGACGTTATATTGCAAGGGGACCATCCACACATGGTCCCGGTTATTGTAGGGAAACACTCCTGTCTCCATGGGAACCCGGACGAACAGAGGACTGTTCAAATCTCCTCGCTGGTGTAATTGGGCCTCTTAATACGAAACTGGTTCTTGGTTTTCTCCTCCTTCTTTTTTCCTTCCTGATTGGAGGATTGGTTGTAAAGTGATGCAGCTTCTCCCCTTCTCTCAGCCCAGATACTCATTATCGTGATTTCAATCTCAGTTGCACACTCCTCTTGAGAAACCCACGGCCTCTTCTGGCCAAGCAGCTTAAAAAATATACACAGATGAAAGAAGCGTGCATCCGATCGGTTTTCATTAAACCTGGCAGGAAATACAGTATCACGGTTGGGTTCTCTTCAAATGCAAACATCCTCTGAACTGAGATTGAGGTGCAATAAGGGGTCATGGTTTTGCACAAAGGGCATTATTCTTTTACTTTTGAGGGACATTGGCTGGGGCCAAATGCAACAAGCACACTCGGGCAAGTCATAGTTGACATCTGTAACAAAACAAAAAAACTAAACAAAAAAAAAACAGATCCAATTTAAGATGAAAGTGGTGCCCAGATCAAGCGGCAGCTGTTAGCTCTGAGCACACGAGACGCCTTTTGTTCTTTCTTCCTTTGACATTCATATGTGGAAAAAAAAATAATTGCCCATATACCCAACAGAGCATTGTAACAATGTTGTGACACTAACCAAATTATTGGGAAGCTGGCTTTCATTGTGTGCATGAACCTGTATTTGTACTGTAATTCTGATAAAAAAAAAATACTGTGTGGTCGTTTTTTTTCTGTTTTTCATCTCTAGGGGTGTACAGTATGGTCTCTGAGGGACATTTTCAGCACAGGAAAATGTGGAAAAACCGATGCTTTAAAGAGCCCTCATTTCAAATACACCCTGTTTAGAGCATGATGCATCTTTTCATTGACACTATTAGGTGGCATGATGCTGCGTATGTGTTTTGATAGCACATAATGTGGGAAAGCACCATTAAAAAATGATACAATGGCTTATTAAGTTTGTAGACAAAGGCAGTTTGAATTTGATGAGCGGGCTGTTATTAAAGATGAGTGATAGTTCTATTGATTAGAATTTTAATGCTCACCCTCCCGTACGCCGTGTTATTAAGAACATTAGTGCAGTGAAATTAACATTTTCATGTATGAGAAAATATGACAACCACCTGGAACAGGCAGCAAATACATTTTCATATCCTTCTTGCATTTCAAGGCTTTTAATACACTTCGTCTAGCTTGTATTCAGGCCATGTAAAAGTCGACTTTAAGGCCTCTGGGAAGATGCATCCATTATTTACACAGGGGTATCTGTATCTACTCCTCAATTTGGGATGTCCTTCTGCATTCCCAGAATCAATCTCAGCTCCTGATTGTCTCCTCCAAATGAGACCGGGGCTTATACAGCAAACAGAAAATGCAAAGAAAGGTTGTACAATTTGTTGGTATTTTTAAAAATGTGTCTGTAGTTTTTGAGTGTTTTTGTTTGTTTTTGTATTTTTTGCATCATCTGACTTTATGGAAAAAAAGAAAAAAAACTAAATGCACAGAGGTGATGTTATTGTAATGACTTGTGTAAATTACTCTTATCTTCCCTTTCCATTGTTGTTGCTGACTAATAAATTAAAGCTCTATATTTTATAAGAATGGAATGCTCCCCCCCTTTCATTGTGATTGGCTTGATACTGGATGTTTTCCATGTTCTGCCCAGACCCCTCTGGATCCTTGGAATAAAGTTGTACCTGTTAAAGAGATATGTATGCACATTTGTATAAAACATACACACTGCATTTGTGTTTGTAACAACACACTGGACAGTAAAACACCTTCGGTTAAAGTTTACAGGGGGAGATTTGCCCCTTTGTTTCCATCCGTGTCTTTTCCCCTGGACCTAATAGGTATGGATTATGTAAATTCCTAATCCCCACCAGCTAATATGTTCAGATGGAGCTCTATTGGTACTTAGAGGTTCATTAACTCAGATTTTAAGAGTCCGATAGTGCTGGATAATCAGAATATACACGAGGGAGATCAATAAGGGTGTTAATCAATACTAATTTCTCCACAAGTTGACCAGAGGCAAACATTTTTCCATTGGAAAATAATTTCAAACACGCCAGCTCACATTTTCAACTGTTCAGTGTTAAAGGATAGTTCATTAAGCCTCTTCCAGAACAGTCTTATTGTGCATCATGTATTCATTGCTGTTTTTAAAATCTCATTTATGTCCTTTACAGGCTACCATAAACTTAGCCAGAGGGCAGAATAGAAGCCTTCCCTCATGGACATTTTGACAGGTCACAGTAGAAAATGCACAGGTGTAAATTATTTTGAGGTGTCTGGTGCTTCAGTGGCTCCTTGTCACGCTGTCATGGTTTAACTTGGACACTTGAACAGGACGAAGCAACCGTTTATGTTATTAATAACATACATCCGTCTGTGACAGGTCAAAATGTCTTTTATAACAGTCCTATGCCTCAGTCCTACATCAGATCACAAGGGTTCAACCGCAGATGTGAGTGAATGGGAAAAGATGGTCCTCAGGCATAACGACTTTAATCTTTACCCACATGAGAAATGTCAGAGTTTCTCCACTGAGGAAGTGAAGTACAGTAGTTTTAACATGATGCTTGTCAGGAGACCATCCAGAGCTAAATATTCTCTCTCGGAAATGTTAAAGGAATACGAATCTACATTACTAATACAAATACTACCTGGTTGACACTAAGAAAAAAATCAGGTGATGTTTGCCATTTGGAGGAGCTCACGTTTATGTCAGGCCAAAACCATATCACACAGATCAGATATTTACTATAAGACAATTTTGTTGTCAGTGTCACTTGTTTGACTTTCCTCTAAAATGTAAACACAAAACACAAACATTTACCTTATAATTACCATTATGCTTGTCATTGGGGTCCAAGCAGCGAAGCTGCAGGAACCCATTGTGTTTGTTAGTGTTCTTATTGGGGTCCAAGCAGCGAAGCT
>JAOXYL010000100.1:22613856-22643141 GCA_028564955.1 Terapon puta | reverse complement strand
ATGACATAACATTATCATGTCAGCTCACTGCCCACGACCTGCTTGGACCCCTCATTGCTGCTTGCAGCTATATTTTATATTGAAATTATACATATATTTCCAGTTTTTACAACTCCCTCTAGCTCAGCATGAGAACTTGAGCTGACCTTGTTTCTCTCTCACACACCTTATGTTAAGTGCTAGTGCTGGTAAGAGACAGGAGTTAACTCGGACTCGAACTTTTAAATTTCTCAGTGTCCATGAGATTTTTTTTTCCCTTGTAGTGTGTTTGTTTGATCTTGGGTTCTGTTAACTCTTCATTCTCAATCAACAGCGTTACATTAACCTAAAAAGAACAACGGTTTGCTTTTACACTAGTAGAAGTAGGAAAGGAGGTGATGCTCTTCTTAGGACCCTACATTAAACTGAGTTTACTCACAACACCTGTAAGTGTCTATAATACCATAGAAGTCCACTTATAATTGATCGACAGAATGATTATCTCACCGTTGTTGCTGTAAAAGCAAAGTAGGGTAGTGTGGCCTGCCATCGTTGTCCTGTGTTCATCTATAAACCAATATTTCATGAATCTCCTTGTTTCCAACTACCAACTATCCAAATCCCTTAGTCAGCAGGAGATTTTGATCCCGTGGTGAAATATGAGGAATGTGTAATAGGAAAAGGTGAAGTCTGGCTCACAGCACCCGAGAGGAACAGGCTGTTGTCAGGTCAGAGCGGCGTGCTTCAGTCAAGCTCATCAGGGTTTCTGCACCTCATAAAAGCCTTGATGGCTGAACTGACCCCTGATCAGCCCAAGAGTGACTCACATTCTCCCACAACAATGTAGGTCAGGAGCAAAGTGGCAGAAATGAGGAGGGAAAGAAGGAGAAAAGGTACTGGGGAAGAGCACAGAAGGGGGTATGAGAACGTAAGCAGATGATGTGTACGTGCTGTTATGTACAAATAAATAAGAATGAGAACATCTAAATCCTGGCACTAAAACTTTGTATATTTTTGGGATTCTTCCTCTTCTTTTACTCATTTTTCCCTTCAGGCGTTCTTAAAATGAACCACTCAGCTAACCTGCTCACAGTTCATACACATCCACTCTGTAAGTCTGCTTAAGAGAGATCATAACTAAACAGGATTTCATATTAACGGATAAAATGCAAAAAAGGTTTGGGCCCAGTGCTCCACACCTGTAGTAAAATTAGTGTCTCTATTGTGCCACAAAATGAATGCAATTCTAATAAAATTCAACCCAATGACCACAATGTCACTGGATTGGTTGATATGACCCATCGTTATTAGAAAGTTTGGAAATAACTGATCATTTCTTAAGATGAACGTGGGCTACTGTGTAATGTACCGTGACGTAGCATAATGTACTGATGCTAAAATACCACACATGGCACGCTCGAGCATAACTGTTTGGGCAGTATAGGCTGTCATAACAATCTGGCATTTTAATATGTAACAAGGAAGAAACATTTGCTGAACTCTCAGAGCAGCTCTGATTGTTCATAATTCATGTAAGTTAAAACATAATGAGCTTTATGATGCAAAACATGTTGCATTCGTGTTTTTACTTGCATTAATTATGAATTAAAACAGATCAGAGCACGGATAACATTTGTCTCTTGGTTGGCTCTTCCTCTCTCTGCATTTCGCCTCACAAATACCTGCGCTACATACACTCGTTTGTGGATCTGATGATGTGTATGCCACAAATGCCACCCCACCACGAGAGCTTCGTCTGCTTGATTTACCCGCGATGACATATTGTAAAATGACCAGATGAGAACGGGCATGGAGACATCGTTTCGCCCTAGCATGGGTTTGTTTCAGGACAAGGCCGACTAAAGGTCAGACAATTTGGAAAACCATCACAGGACATTCCAGGCTTCAGATGACATCGGGGCTTTAGAGAACTCTGTTGTCCACTTTTTCATCCTGCCACATAGACACAGCTCTGTTCCCTTTGCTTATCTGATCCTCACCAAGGAGCAGACGAGGAGAGTCAGAGTGGGACTTTGACAGTCCTGAACAGAGGACACCAATATTCAGGGTCAGCCGCCCCCGCAGCGTCTATTAAATTTATATCTGTATCATCACCGCATTGCTTCAAATCCAGCCACCTCCGCCTGTGAATCAGAATCTGGCTTAAAACCAAGAAGCTGATCCGCATTTTGGAAATTCAAAACTACCCGCAACAAAGGTTGACCCATCGGAATCAGATCACGGCTCTGTGCACCATTCTTCACAACACACAACAGATGCGGTTCTTATCTTCACTGTCTCCATGGCGGCATATCACATGACAATAAGCCAAGCCATGGCATCACTAACATCACTCTATTGACTTTTCAGACGTGGAATCCAGCTCCGTCTTATCGCAGAGTCCGATCTGGTGCTTGGTGGCTGAGAGGCAGCCATGACATTCAGCGGTTATCTGCTCCGTCTCTCTCACAGTGAGAGCTGCCGGACACTTACCGCATTGTTGGAGAGGGGAGACTCAGAAGTTGGATAGAGAGGGGCAGAAGTTTGGCATGCCGTGAAAATGCTTCTTTGTTCACAAGCATCTATCTAAAGACCTACAGACTTGGCTGCTGTATTTAAAAAAAAAAAAAAAAAAACTCCACTGAGGGCTTGATGAGCTGACATTAATGTAATGCCTCAACCTGGGTTACCGAGTTTAGCTGTCAAAGTGAAAGGATGCTTCATTTGATGCATCACACCATACTCTGTCCTCACTGAACTCCTCCAGACTCTCTCATGCAGTAACTGTATGCACACGAGACTGAAAATGTGGAATAGCCATCATCTGACCAGCGGTGCCCTCCAAAGTGAAGCAGAGAAAAGAGGAAGCAACAGTGCTCTCTGCTGCCTCTGGGAAATCACAGCAAGAGTCCTGCTTACTGCTGCATTGCATGTTGTTAACCAGCAGATGGCAGGATGCAACAGAGGTTACACGACTGCTGTTATGGAACGATTCATATCCATGGTAAATTAATCCGTAAAACACATAAAATCTCCACTGAAAAATGTGCACGATAAACAGGTATAAAAGCATGCAATGTGTTTGTCAAAGTATTTAGTTCTAAATGAAGTACATTCTGGCAAAAGTACAAATAAAACAAAAAAACAACATTGCACTAATACTGTCTAGTCTTGGATTAAAAATCCTCATTAAATGAAAGTGCAGCAGTATAATCTGTATAACGCACTTAAGGTGTTTAAAGAGGCACTCGATTTCCTGTGACCTCAGCGTCAGCGAGATTGAGAACTGCAATACCTTGTGTTTTATTTAAAGTATTTATGTGTAGTATTGTCATCTGAAAGCAACTAACATACAAACATGTGCAATACATCAACATAGGATATGGTAAGATAAAAAGATGGGAACAATAAACTGAGTGGAACTATGAAAGAGAATTTGGAGACCACATTACAAGATAAAGTGAAAATGATGTGGTTAATGTAAATGTAATATAAATTATGTGAACTGCAGATTGATATAAGAAATAAATAAGATGATATATAATTAAGTAAGCCTAGTTTTGTCTGTGTTCCTAGAGATTTAATGGAAGTATAATGTAGAATATAAACCAAGTCAGCGTAACATGAAGATATTATGATACATGTTGATTGAGTAATGATTTATTACTGTGTCATGAGCTATGGCATAAGGTGAATCAAGATGCAATAATAAGTGTTACAATCAGTAATCAAACACTAAAATAGGCTGCATTGCCTTTGTCTATATTGTCTGTCTTAAAAATCATTGTGTATTTACTGATAAAAAATACTAAATACTGATTACAACATATTGTATCATTGTGTTCTGAATGCACTGTGCTATAGTCGTGTTTTCTGCAGTAAACTGCACACTTCCACATGCCAATAAATCAATGCTACACACAACATCCATGCATCACTCTTCACTTGGAATATTGTCACCTGCTCAAATCTGATGCCTGATAGAGTTACCTGAAAGATGGAAACATCAATAGAAGTGTAGGGAAACACAAGCAGAGCTGTGTTAAACCCAGTCAGTTGTGTAAGTAGATTAATTTTTGCTTCCCATTACTCAAGTATTTCTATATCGATTGCCCTACATAACTCAATCCATAAAGTGCAGTCGTATTTTAGACAGAATTTTAGTTTGTACGTTTGGTTTTGCCTGGAGGATGTAATATTTTCATATTCCTTGTCTCTTTTCCTCTTGGCAAGGACAGACTCTGATCAGTAGCTTTTCATCTCCACATTGACACAAACATGAAACTGACACTTCTTTCACCCTTCCACTGTTAATGAAGTCATCCAATGGCACAGAGACAGAGTCAGGATCCCCCTGAGCCCAGATGAGCGTATGGATGGTTGCATACCATAGTACAATGGGCATGAACAGGAGAAAACCTCCCAAGAGGAAGCCTATTGAAACCCCAGAGGGCATAGAAAGAGAGCTCTCCGCATTATTATTCCAACTCGATGCGATTCAAGTATCCTGGCAAGTGTCACCAAATGGCACTGCTGGGATTTTTCGAACACGAGTTCACACCCCACCAGGATGGGCGCTAAGCTTGTGCTAATTGAGAGTGTGTAACACAGATGCTCTCCTCCGGGTTAGGGGGAAAATCGGAGTGGAATGACGCAGGCTGTTTCCCACATTTTCCCTAAATAATCCGAGATATCATTTTTGAAAGATGCAGTGATGCAGATGAACCTTCTGTCCACCAAATGACTGCTTGGAAATGATGAGGATTGCGTGTGAATAAATAGATGAATTAGAATTTTATTACCATCAAAGTCATCAACTCAGTCAAGGAGTACAGTACAGAGCTCACAAATGCAAGACAGGACCTACAGGTGACCACTGGTCCTGGCAAACATCACATCTACAAAAACACCTGTAAGTGCATGGCAAAATGAACAAACATGGAATACTAAATACAGTGAGAAATGTATTGGAAAAAAAGCATTGCTTCAAACTGTGTAACAGTATTCAAACAGTATTTATTTGCCATCTAAACAAAGAGAACGGACTACATGAAATAATCTATTCACATAAAAAAATCTCAGATTTTCTTCTGTTTAAACATCTCATTAAAATCTAAATATTTATCTTAAACAGTGTAAGAAATAATAGAGTGGTATAATCTGAATGATTGGCGTGTCTACCAATCTACCTTAGCACAAATTAAAAGGAGATACATGTCTAAACAAAAGACTGCAACAAGTCAAACTTGAGAATCTACGGGTAATAAATGTGATCAGTATTTTCCAGAGCCCCTTTTTTGATCTGAGGTGCACATTTTCATGTAAATTCACAGTAAATACTCTTGACAACAGATTGGGTAAAGTCAGACAAAGTGGCCGTGCATAAGCCATAACATATTATACTTTAATCATATCATCTAATAACCGTATTGACAATGTGGCTGCTGTCTTTATGTGACCAGGGAACGGGAGGCCATGGGTCAGCATGTGTTAACACAGGCAATCATGTGGGAACTCAGAGGCCAGAGGAGCAAATATGGTCTTCTTTACCCTCCCCCAAACACACACGCTTATCTGACAGCAGCCGAGTGTTAGTTGGCCCTGATGGGCCTGACAGCTGGCGAGGACTATAGACTACTTACAGGTACATGGACTGTATCGAAAAGACACCAGGAATCACAGTTTCTGCAGCCAGTCGAATATTGCTCAATCTCCTCTAGAGTGATTACAGAGAACTCCTTCTGTAGCTCATTATTAATGCTCGAGGGGACCAGAGACAGGAGAGGATTGATTGTTATTACTCTTTATCAAGTATAAGCTGAAAAGTCAATGGAATGAGCAAACTGCTCAAAGAGTTGAAAAAAATCAACAGAGCAAAAAAAATTTTTTTTACTGGATATAAGAAATATGAACAAATAAATGAATGAATGAATGAATGAATGAATGAATGAATAAATAAATAAATAAATAAATCAACAAATACAGTTCAATAATGTCAGACATATTTTCATCACAATACAGGTCAACAAAGCTGAGTTGGGGAAGGTGACCTTAGTTACCACAGAGTCATAACGATGCACGTCGTCCCTTGAAAGCCGCACGCGGTCAGTTAATGCACATTTTGTTTTACAGCTAAAACCAAAGGTTAAGACATATGTGGCATTTGAATCGATATCCTAACACATGATTGATGTGGTTAAACCATGGTGGATATAAGTAGACTGAGATCCAGCAGAAGTTCTGTTACGTGATGGATAAAGAGGTCATGAAGAGACGTTTCTAACGAAGGAAAGCTACAAATTAATTTGGATGCATAGAACTGCTATGTGATGAAGACTGTGTTTTTTTTTTTTCTTTTCATGTAACTTACACTGACAGCAGGGGCGCTAAATGAACAGGAGCAATAGACAGCATAATGTATAGTATGCTTTTGAAAAGAACAGTGGCCTCGACATGGCTTGCGGCAAGAGGCGAGGGTGCTGTGGCCCGTGATAAGACAAGGTTGGCAGTAGCACATCTTTATCCGCCAAGTGGCTGTAAATGTAAAATGAACAGCAAAAAGTGAGAATGCATGCTGTTTGGCTACTTCTACAAAGGTCTCTATATACAGAATCTTTACACTTACAGCTATGAGGTTCTTTCCTGAGCAGGAAGTTAGCAAAGGAACATAGTGTTTGTGTGTGCTCATGTGTGAAAGCTGCCTGGTTCAAAATACGCTTCTGGGCGTGACTCCCAGTCACCAATCTCAGCATTGTTTGACGCACAATGAGTGGCGAGTGGAGACAATAACAGATAAGAAAGATACTCATGTTTCCAGGAACAAGTGATCTTCTCCGTGCGTGAGGACCAGCACTGACTGAGTGTTACGGCACAAGGTCAAATTTTCCCGAAGCCGAACTTTTCTACTTATTCTGAGGACAAATACTATAATTGCAAAACTGGCGGAGAGAAGTTTCCCAAGTTGGCTCATTAAAAAGGAATCAAAGCCACTTTCAGCACAATTATGTCTTCCTATACTCTCTTATCACCAAGAGAAGAATCAGAAAGAGGACTTTAGCTGTAAGCCACAGTTTGACAGCAAATCTGTTTTTGCCCCCTAAAACTCAAGTGCGCGGAGATAGATAGACGTGGTTTATCTAATCTGACGTAAAACACCGGGGGGGGTCAGTGAAAAAAGACACGATACATGTAAAAAGAAAGCCAACGCAACGCAGCACTCAGGAAAGGTAGCACACGGCTTCTGTGAGATGATACTAATGCTGCAAGTGAGAGAGAAGCAGAGTCAGTGTCACCATGCTAGCAGCTAATGTACAGTGTGCAGGAGTTGGTGGGGACTGCAGAGGTCACACGGGAAGGGGTCGGGGGTTTGGCGGGTGGGGGGTCTAACCCTGCTCGCCCCCGGCCTCGGTGGCTGCGTGGAGAGCAGTGGAAGCTTCCCCGTTGCAACGTGACGCGGGCTCGGCCTCCTGAGGAGCCGGGCTCGGCTGCTGCGGCTCGGGGGCCGAGGCCGCCGACCCGGCTCCGGCCTCCGGCGCCGGTTGGCTCATCTCTGCTCCGGCAGGGAGCTCCGTGGCGGCAGCAGGCACCCCCCCGGGTGTCGCGGCGGACNNNGGAGGGGTCGGCGGCAGCCTGGGGCGCCGCGCCATCCGCCGGGGGGGCGCCGGCCGCCGGACTGGTCGCCCTCGAGTCGCTCTGCTCAGGTGCTCTCAGTCTCTTCATGATGGTGGTGACCCGCACGGCTTTCTGTGGGAGGAGGGAGAACAAAATGAACTCAAAGAGGTGCTGTAACCTGAAAACTTCAACTCTCACTAGACCGCCTCAGCTGTTATACAATTCAGCCCTGCCACACTTTCCCGTTCAAGGACCGTACAA
This sequence comes from Terapon puta, assembly GCA_028564955.1. Lineage (NCBI taxonomy): Eukaryota > Metazoa > Chordata > Actinopteri > Centrarchiformes > Terapontidae > Terapon > Terapon puta. The sequence goes on along the minus strand of JAOXYL010000100.1, from coordinate 22,635,290 downwards.
AGAGCTTCCTGGACGAGGGAACAAAAGGACTTACCTTCCATTTAGCTCTGGCAAAGTTCTTCTCTATTTGTGCACAGACATTTTCCTTGATGTTCTTATCTGAGGCTGCACCACCCGAGATCCTGTACAAAATGATAAAAACATAACTTCACTACAGAGCTGTATGCTTCCCCTATCTTCAGATGCCACAGGCTGCAATGTTTTGTTCATTTTATTGACTGGCAAACTTCTGCAGGAACTGTTTAACCTTTAAAGATTGTTCTGATCATTTTTCAGCCTGGCTTTGGACATCTTTCTCCAAGTTTTTGAGTTGGCTGGAAGAGAGATACACCAAAGCAGAGCCAGTCAAACTGAGAAAGTGATTAATAATTGGCTCTTTAAGACAATAGCACACAGTCAAATGTTTCAAACAGCTATTGAAAAACCACCAGCACAACAAAGAAAAAATGCACATGAAGGTGTTTTATAAAAGGGAATTATTGATGCCAAAGGTTTTCTTTGCCAAATTCATTATATATATCTATATTTTTTCAGCACTGGGACATTCCAGAGTGCATTATTGTGGTTACACCAATGGTACTTATAAAGAAACTCATTATTTATCATTTCAATATCTGTTTTTTTAAATAGGGATTAGAAAGTAAAAGTCATTGAATCACAGAAGACAACAGACCACATTGGATCTATGTATGAAATGTTGTGTTAGTTCATCCAACAGATGTGTCAGATATTTGAGTCTGTTACCACCTACAGAGCTGATGCAATAAATTGCTTTATTAAGTCAAGAAGCAATATTGTTGCTACAGTAACTTGCAGCCTAATAAATGCTGAGCACTCATTAAGGACAGCTATTCGCCCATTAAACTGAACTGTGAAGTCTCTCAACGCGATTTTAAGGGACACGTCAAACAAGACAGCAGCTGTTCAGATCACATTAATACAGTCAGATCACACTGTCCTGGTTTAAATATTCTCCACAATATATCAAAGCTCAGTCGCCTACCATTCATGGTTTATAGCCTCCTGGGCTGTCAGTCTCTGGTCTTGATCCACCTCCATCAGACGAGCAACCAGGCTCTTAGCTGTCAGAGAGAAATCACACAGGAGAAATTCAACAAATGGATTTATGCTCCCTGAAGGATGGGAACATGAATATGTCATGTATCTGACCACTCTTGAGGTGAGAAGGGAAAAATGTTGAATAGATGTGAGCTGTCACCGTGTTCCTCCGCGGTGTTAACCAACGGTACCTGAATCAGAGATTTCATCCCAGTACGGAGAGTCAAACTCATAGTCGCCTGCCAGGATCTTTCGGAACAGGTTCTTGTCGTGGTTTTCATAATCATCGTCATCGGTTTCATCGTAGAAAGGAGGGTTGCCTGACAGCCTGAGGTAGCATCAGAGCATCGGGGGTTAAAACACATCCGCACAATATCACATTATCAAAATGATTCAACATGCCACCCAGTGTCTTTAAACGTGGCGCAAAGAGCAAAAAACATCTCGTGCTTAGAATATCAATCGTCTCTCTTTACGTTTTGTGTCGTGACTCACAGTATGTACATGATGACACCTGTTGCCCAGCAGTCCACAGGTCTGCCGTATCGCTGTCTGCCGACCACCTCCGGAGCTGCACAAAAGCACAGAAACTTCATCAAGATCTCTGCAAAGTCACAACCGGCTGCCACGTCACTTTCTCCGCCGATCTGCCTGTTTGGAAACTGTTTCTTTTTCTGACACTTAAACTCTCACCCAGGTATTCTGGTGTCCCACAGGGGTCTTTGATTAGTCCGTTCTCCAGCTTGGCAAGATGGAAGTCGCTGATGACTATTTTAGAGTGCTTCAGGCGGTTGTAGTAAACCAAGTTCTCCAGCTGAGGAAAAAAGGATATAACAATGATAACAAGTTAATGTAATATTCATGATTTAGGTCTTTCATTTTAATAGTTAATCATCCAGTGAAGGTTTTAGAGGTTGAATTTCAGCAGCGCGGTCATTTTCTGAGAGACATATAATGAGAAGACTAGAAACATCGAAAAGTTTAATTGTCTCGTTTAGATTAAAACAGATCAAATCAAAAGACATTCAGTTTAACTGTGTCATTTTCTTGTGACGGGACTAAAGATAAATGGCAAGTTTGACGTCAGAAATGCACCGGCTTTGATTTAAGCCAACAGTCCCACAGGGGAAGATTTATGTGGTGTCGAGGAGGAGAAGCTCATTCAGTTTATGCTTTAAATAGTGATCATATGGCAACCACCTTTTCCTCTATTACTGTTTTGTCATCCTGAATTGGCGCACTCAGCAGACGAAGGGCTCTCTGTTCATTAACCTGAGGCTTCTTGTGGAGATTGCCTGCTAACGCTCACCACTTATATCTGGCACCTGTGTCACCACACTTCCTGCTGACGTATGCGGAGCTATTTTGGATAACCTGTATAGTTCAGAAAGCGTATATGGGAATAAGTACAAACCGAATAAATGATAAATCTTAATGTCCTATGCTAATTAGCTTTCACAGGCACAGTGCTCCCAGCCCAGTGTGTGGGAGGGGTTGCCAAGCGCACTTTTGGTATTTTTGTGGCCAGGCTCGCCCGCCGCACCTGTGGCACACATGAATACGGGTAAAGATGAGAAAGAATACATTATCATCAATTACAGGCAGGTTACCTACTTCATCCCCTCGCAGCAAGGGGGGTTTTCAAATGTGAATCCAGCAGCTGAAGTACATCATTTAATAAAAATGTAAAACAAGTGAAACTGAAAATGTGAAATTTTGATCTGGCGAGTGAGAGATCTACAAACCAACAGCACACTGCAGGCAGTCGCCACAGCATGAACCAGCTGCTGAGAAAGACTTTTTATTCCAAAGTTTGGGTTTATTGTTGGAGCAGCTCGTAACAGCACACCATGTGCGGTGTTGGTGGTTTGAGGGTGAAAAGATGTAGAGCCATCCGCTCAAACTGGACCAAAATAGTGAAAGCCTTCACGTAGGTTCCACCTTTGTTGCCCACCTTGAGGTTTCTGTGAACAATGCGGAGGGAGTGGAGGTATGCGACAGCCTCCAACACCTGGCGCACCACATTGCTGGTGTCTCGCTCTGAGTAGTAGCCTTGGTCCAGGATCCAGTCAAATACCTCTCTCCCTGTCGCACTGTGGAAAAAGCAACATTGTGTTACATGTTTGCTGTTGAATGTTATGAAAGTGATTCTGTCTCTTTGTTAGAACATTATCTGGGAAGATTTCTGTCATTTCTCCTTCAGTGTTTCCAGCTACCGTGTGTCAACTCAAGATCCTGGAAATTTACATTGTATATTTGTAGGAAAATGTTAATTACACTGTTCCTAAAATACATTATTCCTAGCAAGAATACATGACACACACTCCTGTTAAAGGGAGATTGTTTTCATCTTGTCTCCACAGATGTGCCTTTTGTGTTTGATCACATTTCCTTCAATCCATCATCCCTAACCCCACTAATCAAGCGTCCCTGATGGACACGACGACTATCACACATTTGGCATATCCATGGAAATGTATCAAATTCCCTAAGAACACATGCTGATGAGAATGGAGTAGCTAGCTAGCAATCATATCTGAATACCAAATGAGTGGAGTTCAGAGTTGCTCTCATATCTACCAGGCCTCAGGCTACAACAGCTCATTCCCCACGTGTGTATAATCAACACTCGCAGTTCAGCAGGCCCGAGCGACGGCAAAAGACGAGCACAGAGCCTTTTCCCCTGGGTCGTCAGACATCACAACTCACAGTTCAAGGAAGAGGAAATACTCCTTTTTGGTCTCGAAGACGTCCACCAGTTGGAGAATGTTGGGATGCTTCACCCTGAGGAGATGTTTCACAAAGCACGAGACAGAGAGAAGAAAGAGGATGATATCAGGGGGTCGTATAGGATGTGCTGTCTGCATCGCTCATTCAGCCGGAGGAATAATGCAAAGACATGCTTTACTGGCCGTGAATAACACACCACAGCAGTCATGGAGGTCGAGAGAGAAACTGAATGAGACTGCAAAACACAAACAATTAACTTTACTTCACAACACTGACATCAGCGTGTACCACTGCCCATCGACAGATAACCAGATTTATGTCATCTGATGCATGTGGGTATTAAGACAGCTTGGTGCTGAGCCGCTGACCGTGTCTTCAACAAGCTCAGCACCGGCTGGGAACTTCATGGTGAATTTGGTCCATGAAGATGCGACGCTGGAGCTTTCAGAGCGTTGTTCTCGCTTGTCAGTCCCTCAGGAACAAGCGACATATTCCTGTTGCCTTCAAGGTTGCTGTTTCTTTGTTTTTTACATTTTGTATTGTACAGAGAGTGGAACAGGCTGTGGGCGAAATTGCTTCTTCACTCATTCCTCCCAGACTTAATAGGTTACTTACTTGACGCAAAATTGAAATGTGTGCGTCATCATCGCTTTGCGTCACCACTGACAGCTGTAACGTTACATGAGTGTAATTTACATCTGTTACATCAGCAGCCTTGTACAATGGGATTTTAGACAGAAGTAGAGTATGTAATTTAAATTATTTTTGTTCCATTGTGGTGGTTTCTAAAAGCGAATATACATACATGTTGAATTTAAAATTTGAACTTGGATTGTAGCATGTAGCAAATGAGAAGAGGTTTTTCACATAAAGTGGCTCTGCTTATCATGTGGACAGTTATCAGGGGTCATTCTTCATCTGTTAGTTATATCAGTAATATATGTATTGCACTTTCCATTTGAGACATAAAAAATACTCGCTTGGGAAGATAATTTGTCTGATATGTTTTTTTCCAGAAAACGTCAGTGACCTTAAAAAAGCATCTGCCGCTTCACTGGATGTTTCAATTTTCCACATCACACTTGCATAGGTTGCATACGGGACCATGACTACAAATGAGTTGTAAAGTCACAAATCATCTGTCTTAAACTCAAATTCAAGTAGAGTTCAGAGCAATGTGAAACACACACAACACACATTTGAGTGGAGACGGACTTTAAATCGATGGTATCAACAATAGTATGAAAAACTCCTGACTGGAAAAGGAGCTAATTTGTCAGTTGAAATGACTGACAGTGTGTGGGATCGTTTGATTCATTCTAAGTAATGACAGTAAAAAAAAATTATCAAGATGAATGCTTGAATAAGCACCTCTTTTCCTGTCTGTCGCCTGTATTCAAGCATTTCACATTCGAGCCAGCATTTGATGTTCTGCCAGCATTATTCCCAGCCTCTGACAATGTCATCATATTTGATTATTCACTCAAACGGCCCACTGATGATTACGGGAGCAGTGCACATCTCTGTTACAGAGGTGTTTAAAGTGTAATTTTCAGCGGAATATGAGTCCACGGTTTGAAAAGGCGTGTTATAAAGAAATCACACCTCCATCTTCGTCTTCTCCACTGCTTCGCCCGCTGCCAGCGACAAATAGTTCAATAAGGCCCGGGTTATGCTAATGTGGGTTTTACTGGAAAGTTAGATAATCACAGAGAAGCTGAGAAACGGCGTCTCAGATAAACAAGGCTCTTCGAAACAGTGTCGGCGTGTGATCGCTCGGCAGAATGAGGCTGACTTTATCAAAGCCAGCACAGAGATTTGTCTTCTTTCTTTTTTATACTTTTTTTTGTTGTCCGTGAAGTTAGTAATTAAGAAGATGAAACAGGCAAAACACAAAAACAAAGAGCCCCACAGTCTCCTGACAAAAATAATAGAAATTCAGACCTCAGAGAACATTTGCCACAAAGAATAACTTACATCTTTAGGATGAGGATCTCATTTTTCGCAGCCTTGCGGACTTTCCTTCCATCCTTTTTCAGGAACTTTTTACACGTGTACATTTTCATTGTCGTTTTATCCTTGGCCCTGAATATCTCGCAGAACTCCTCCCTGAAAAGAAGCATTTAAAGGAATCTCAGATCCATTGTCGGGGACGTAATCACACGATAATGGTTTCCACAGAAAAGATGAAGCATCTGTATAAATCTGCAGAAATGAGGTCTGGCTCAACGAGAAGCTGCTGAAATACTCACGATTTAACAATTTGACCCAGGTCATATTTATCTGTCACATCCGAAGGATTGTTATAATCCTTCTTTTCCCCGATTGTTAAACAGCCAAATGGCATGGCCACTCCTGACCTGGGAAGGGGAGAAAGAAGAGGGAGAGAGTGAAATGAATAAGACGGCAGTAACACTTTCATCAATCTTTCAGGGTGTGCTGTCCTGGTGTCCCACCTAGCTGATGATTCCCCTTTAATCTGGCATCCCACTGTGTGATAATATTACACCGGATGGTGACTTGGCAAAAAAAAAAAAAAAAAAAAAAGTGGCCCTCCCTCAGTCGTGCAGAATTGCCGCAGTAACGCTGAGAAGGCGTTTCAAAAGTCTGAGAGCTAAAGAGCCACCAGAGGCTGTGTCAGTGCAGTGGATTGTTTCACTTACAGTAACAGAGCCTTTCATGATCCTGCATTAATAAAGGGCAGGGATCCGCTGCACAGGCCGGGCTTTATGCTAATATCTGGCTTATATAACTAATAAAGCAGCCAGGGTTGTGTTTTTGCAGCGAGGCAGAAGCGCCGGTGTCTCTCTGTGGGGGGAGAGCTGCGAGCCGCGGGGGTCAAGGGAGCAGAGGGAGCAGCGGCTGAAATGGTCCGAGAGCGCAGCGAGGCAGCCGCAGCAACAAGTGGAGCATTTCCAATCAAGAGAGGGAGCCAGCAATTACAGGCACAGCTCCCCGGGACTCCGACAGGAATTAAAGCACTAAACCAGCTCTGCACCAACACTTGAACGCCTAATTGCAGAGCAGCCTCTCTGTTCCTCTCTCAAACGGCATGCAGGGAAATTTGAGATCAGCCTTTGCAACTTTACTGCAGGTGGTTCTTTTTTTTTTCCACAGAGAATTAAAGCTTTTATAGTCAGCTTATAGTTGAAGGAGTTATTTTCGTGTTTCAAGGGAGAGAAAGAGTTTTTTTTGTGTGTATTTATTCCCCTGCAGTGTACAGCCAGGAACAGAGACACCAAAACAGAAAATGAAGTGAGTGTTTTTACCATATGTGTAACATATGTATGTGTGTGTGTGTGTGTGTGTGTGTGTGTGTGTGTGTGTGTGTGTGTATGTGTGTGTGCATGTGTGTGTGCATGTGTGTGTGTGTGTAGTCCAATTAAAACTTTAACCCAAAAAAACTCACAACAGCTTTACTAATTACTAACATTATGGTATTTTACAGTATTTGACATTCCTCTGTTAAGATTGTAGGATTTTCATTTAAAAGATTTGCAGGCCAGTTACAACACAAGAGAGGGGCACAGTGCAAATGTGGTGTACTGTAACAGTAGCAACAGTATAACAGATAAAGTACCAACAAAATTTGAATAAATATGCCCGTTTAGACAAAATGTTCCACTGACAAAATTGTGTGAAACTAATAAAATGCAAAAAAAAAAAAAAAAGTTCCACAGAAAAATGCTACAGAAGCTCAAAATAAATGTGTTAATTACCGACATCTTGGACAATGTAAATAGCTGAATATGCCCGTTCTCGTGAAGGCGCTTCAGTAAAGTTTTGAAGAACATTTTCTAAAACAAACTCTGGTTTACTCGTCAGACAGTTGGTTCCAACAAAGGTCCCGCCTCTAGGCTGGAAGACAACCAATCGTAGTTTGGGATCATTTTCAGATTCTCCTGCTGGTCTTCTAAAATCGATCAGTGCAGTTTGGTTCGACACGACGAAGCAGAGGAAAAGTGGGACCGCCAGTCAACCTGCACAGTTGCCAGGCAACCAGCGGTGACTCCAGGAAGTTACCGTTCCCAGCCAAGAAAGTGAGCGACACGGACACAGCCGGGCTAGCTGTTTCCAGTCTGTCACCAGATATGAGAGCTGATCTTCTATTGCGGCTCACCACCAATATGAAATTTGCATTTCTGAGAATGATAAAGTAGTTCTTTTAACTGCTCCCAATAAAAAGTAGCTTCAGTACAAAGTAGCTTCCTACATACACACAAAAAATCATACAGTCATAACTACTGAAGAACGATTCACACACACTCATCGTCAGGGCCGGCAGATATGGATCAAATCTTCTCTCAGTGTAATTTTATATCGCAGGATCGACAGAATATGTGTCATAATGTGATGTATTTCCTGGAAATGCAATTAAGAAATAATTTATAGACAAACTGGAAATGACTGGGCACTTTAACACATTGATGCAAGAATCCTGAAAATCCAATAATGCCATAAAGCAGTCCTGCTCATTGATTTGCAACACTGCCAACAATGGCCAATACTACCACTACGCATTAAAGGCATACATATCTCGCTCGGCTGAATCTTTTGTATCGCTCCTGTAAAGAGTCGCACATAGACTGGCCAACTGTAAACATCATCAGAGTCAATACTAAACCAAATGGTTTAACTTTATTAATGAATGAACTTGCAATGGCTGGCTTCTGAATGTGAGTGGATCATTTTCAAAGGAAATAGCTTGGAAAAGAACAAAAAAGAAAGAAAAAAGCAAGCTGGATCAGTTACAACAAGCAAATGTGTGATTAAATATTCTTCTGGTTCCAATCTCTGGACGGATTTTGAATCTTTGGGGAAAACAGCTGTTGCCTCTCTCAACAACCATCGCTGGTGTCCTGCGAGGCCCCACAGTACTGGTGCGCTGGTCAGGGGCCCAACGCTGCAGCTTTGCTGACTCCTTCTGCACTGAAGTGAATATTCTGTGTGTGAAGCAGCTCGGATGTAAAGCAGGGCAGTGCTGAAAAACGATTGCACAGCAAAAATTCTCCGGATGAATAAAGGGTAAAAAATATTTATTTCCTAGCCGCACAACATCCATCTGCGCAGACAGTCTGGGTGATGGATGTCCGCATGTAAATGAGCGCAGCCAGCATGAGAAGTATAGCGTTATGTGTAAGAAGGGCAATCTGTTCACTGTAGCTCCGCGAACCGACTCGTAATCCAATCTAAATGAACGAGGCTCAGCGCCCGAGACGTCTCAAATTGCCGAGAGAGAAAACCGTGCTCTCTCTGAACTTCCTTTTCTCATCTGAGGCCCGAGTCTGTGTTGCGCAGTCAGTGTGAGGGCCTGACCTTTCCTGGCTCTCTATCTCTCTCGCTCGCTCTCAATTTATTGTACATGTCGCTCTGTGGTAAATGCTTTGGCTCAGTTAAATGTTATGCTGCACAGAAGAAAGGAAAGTTCTGCAGGGCCAATGGCTTAAAGGGAGGTAATTCTGAGTAAATCTGTAGTATGCTAGGGAACATTTATATTCTGCAAGTAGCAATAACAGTCCGCAAGAGAGTCATCGCATCGTGGAGAGGAAGCACAGAGTGAAAGAGCAACTCTGATGATGATGAAATCTAATAAATCTGATGGAGAAGAAAAAGCTTTGTGGTTTGAAAAAGCATTCTGAGCCCGTCAGTGGGGACCTTTATTTTGCAGGTTCATCATGAACCTGCAAAATAAAAGGCAGACTATGGAGTCACAGGCATCCGCACAAAGAGGCCGATTAGTTCAGAAAAACCCTGAAGTTTTCTCGCTCAATGTATCTGGGTCAGCCTCTCCCATTTAGAAAAAAAAAAGGTGTGACTCACTGTAATGGATGAAGATTTGTGGAGCATTTCAAGCGGAAAGAGCAGGATGCTGCTCGTATCACATAACGGAGGCTGCATAATGGGCCCATTTGGACTGACCACCATCAGCAACATTCAAGCATTATCACCCCATATTCTGACCGTTAGCAGCCTCACTGAGGAACCAATCAATGGCTCGCAGTGCTTTACGGCCCAGTGTGTGACCTGTGTCTCAGGCAGGCCCAGCTTGGGCCATGCTGCTATATGACCCCAGATTTCCTGCAGACGCAGCGAAGATTTACAGGACAGAAGATAGATAGTGATACAGATCTCGGGCTTATTAGGCGAACACGGCGACTCCTCCGGCCGGGCAAGCTGACGAGCAAATTGGGTTTCCTCGTGCCTGTTGAAATCGATGAGAAACTCTTGCAGCGCCTGTGTCTGGGCGAGGCTTAGGATTAGGTTAAATGCGACACTTATGTGCACTGTGTCAAGACTTTTTAACGCAGCAGTAAGGGGGATTATTTTACCTGCTGCTATGGTATAATGTTGGCCTACGCCTCGGGGGAAACAGCTGGTATCTCTTTGGTATGGTAAGCCTTTACGTATGTGAGTGAGAAGCCGTTTGCACTAATCTCACCATGAAATTTCTCAGCGACAGAAAAGTGCTTCCTTGTTTTTGGGAGTTTTTTTGAATCTGCCTCTGTCCTTCTTTAACCCCGCCTTCCACGCTCCCTCTCCGGCTCGGCAGCCACCTAATGAGGATGCACAGGAAAGATCAGACCCCATGCATCAAGCTGCTGACTGGGGGCCATTACAGATTTACTGAGGTGAACTTAAGCAATGCTGAGCCCCAACAAACTATATAAACTATATTTTACACCGACAACATTCACCTGGTAGCAAGATAGCCGAATAGTAAAATAAAGACATATAAAGCAAACAGCTCTGACGGGGAGGGGGAGGATTACTAGCAGCCTCACACACTGTCAGGCTTGGGCTGCTAAAACACAGAGGTGAGGTTGGGGAAAAAACAGTCAATAAAGTCAAATGAAGGATCATAAATGCATTTAATGCTTTGACAGAAACTTCCTCCAATATGAATGTTCTTTGTTATGTGTGAATCAAATGAGCTGCATCACATTTCCTACACACCCGCTGTATGTTAATGTATTCCTTTAAGATACTGGGCTGTAATGAAGTAACAGGGATGAAAAAGAATAGAAAATGTATGTATTCAGTTTTTCTATGAAAAAAACACTAACTATGACTATGATATAACCTAAGATATAACCTCAAAGATTTCCATTTAAGTAATTGTCTTTATATCTATAATCAATAACTGTTGAAAGCATCCAGCATAAAAATCATAATTGGTGCAATTAAGCATTTAGCAAAGACTCGTTCTTCAGCTCACCTGTGTGTGACATTTACTGTTTTTTTTCTCCATGCTAGTTATGCAAGTAAACAGTTATGCTTGCAAAAGAGAAGTTGATGAAAATCTTGGAGGTTATAATTTTAAATTTGCCAGTGTGAATCTCTCTTTTTGGTTTGTTGTGCTCAATTAGGTATTTCAATCTAACGCCGCATTCTTCAGTATTTTTACACGAAGGGAGCCGCTTAGAGTGACAAACCCACCGAGAGTGATCACCCGACTCTGCAGTTTCCTTTTGGCTCTGTGGAGCTTTTTAGAGTCAGCTCACTGTTTTGGCTCTTCACCTCCCGGCTTTACTGATTTTGTTTACTCTCACCGTCAGCCCAGACTGAAAAGGCCTGATAAACTCATGCCACCTACTCAGCAACTAATCAGACTTCTAAAACTTTTCTAATCTCTTAAATTGCTTTGAAAGGAGTTTAATATTCAAACCCTGTAATCTCAAATCTAATTCTCAAAGTTGTTATGCAATCTTTTGGTGGAAAAAGCTGAGCAGGAAATGGTATTAATAAATGGTTTTAAAAAAAATAAAATTCTCCATTCCCTGGAGCACACGCCTTTCTTGAATATTTTGGACCAACTAGTAACTCTGTTTTGACAAGGCTTAGCTCAGCCATCTAAAACATCATCTCTCCCTCTCTCTGTCGCTCAGCCTTTCCCTTTGTTCCTGGGGATTGGTTGGAGCCTCGGCCCCAGCGAGGGCCGACTCTCCGGCTATTAGGAAATAAACATCCTTGACATTCATTTTCTTTCATCCCTGCTGATCCCCTGGGATTGCCCAAGAGACCGCGATAGCACTTTGCCTTCAGCTGAGAGGAGAAGATAAGGTCAACACAGATGGGCACGGTGACAATGGTGTAAGTCTTAACAGGAAGCAGTGTGAGAAAGATGCTCAAATGGTTGCCTCCCGCTATCTCTTCCTGTGAAAAAAGTCGCTATCAAAAGTAAACGGTGCGAGGAAACAGCACTTATTGGACTGGAAGCAAACATAAGGACTGGAGGAAGAAAACAAGAAAACTATTTCTTTTTGGGTTTCTGCACATCTAGACTTGTGAGCCATTAACTCCTGCAATGCTTTTAAAATATACACTTTCAGTTTCAGCGAGGCTTCCATCACAGCAGGATGACTAATGAAACAGGCTCATTTTGAAAACCAGATAGTGAAGTAGCCCGACTGTGATCAGAGAACTCACACTATGTTCAGACAGCAGACAGGTCCCACACATTTTTTTTTTTTCGACGAAATCCGATTTATCTGAGATTTATTTAAAATTCCAGCCACACGGAGGATTGCTCTGACGGTTAATGACATTTTCTGGTTGCTCATAACACATTTGTCGGAGAAGATCTCGGCTTATTGGTGGGGAAGGAAACCTCATAATTCTCCCTGTCTTCGGCGTTTGCTCGTTGTAGCGTCTCCTCCGCGTTCGTTCATCATCATGTCAAATAGTGCGCGGAGTAAGAGGTGAACAACACTCGGAGGGGTCAGACTGAGACAGCTGCAACGTGAAACACACGCAAACGTGAACGCACGTGGTGTAACTCTCATCTTATGTGACTGGATTTTAATACGATTTTTGATGTGTCAGATGAGCAAAAATAGTCTTAACTGCAGGTGTGAGCGTGACATTTTGGAGGCGGGACAACACATGGGCACTGTGAGCGCTAAACAAATCATTTTGAAGAGAGGACACACAACACATCAAGGACTGGCCAGGTGTGAAGGCTGCGTAGGTGCAGGGAGTCCAAAATAAGATGCTCACTTGGCTCGTGCGACTAAAACACGACCATAAAACTAACCTGGTTAACTAACTTTTATGCTCCAAAGTTACAACAAGAGGCAAATGTAAATGTGCTAATGACTGTTATTGCTTGCTGTACAGTAACAGTAAAATCCCATTAACGCCAAAGCTGTCTGACTGAGTGAACTTTTATGGATGAGGGGCTGAACTGGGGGCCAAGAGAGCCCATTAGTGCTGAGGTTTACTCTAAACACTGCAAGGTGGAATATTGATGTTACGCAATAAATCCAAAGTACCTCTGACCGCGCCGGCAAAATTATCGCCGCGCTGTTCCCTGCATATTTCTATATGATCAGAAGAAATGCGCGCCCAAGACGAAGGCCAAATCAAAGTACTTTATGTGTATATTATTTCACAGCGTGCAGCAAAAGCCGCATTAATTCAGTGGCGATCCGGCGCACTCGTGGAGGCACTTCTCGGAAACTCACTGGGGGAAGGAGGAACAACATTCTGCAACGTTCTGCAACATCATCACGCCGCCTCATTACTGCACCTCACAAGAATTATGCCTTTATACATGTGACTTTAAGGGGAAATGGCTTCTTGGAAATGTTGACATAAAAGTTTGCATGCACCGTCTCGGGGGGGTTTTACCACACTAATTAAAGTTGCAATGCGGCATATTAGGCTTGCCGTTTCAACCTTTGCAGGGCCAGCAGAGGAGCGTGGAGCCGAGAGGCCAATAACGAGGGGAAGAGGAAGAGCGGCGTAACGACAGCAGATAGGAAATAAATGGAGAGATGGAAAGTTGCATCAATCAGCAGCACGCGTGGAGCGGGACCAGAATAAAAATGGTGGCAAAGGTTTTTTTTAAAAAGTGGGCGCATATACAATTGAATTAATTATTCATGGCTGACAATCTCCTTTTCCACACTGTGTCTCACTGGGCCCGCGGTTCGTGTCTTTTTGTATCGAGGAATCGCTGTGTCCCGGGGCGCACGCTTAACAGTGTGCTACGAGCAGCGGCATGGCAGCTCTGGCAGCGCTGGAGAAATTACCAGCCATCTCTCCTCAGCCCTCCTCAAATCCCAGATCAGTGCGCTGCTCTGCATGTCTGGGTCTGCATCAGCCTCACACACGGCGAGTCTCTCAAGAATTGGGAGGATTGGACTGCTTTGCGAGCTGCCTTATATTTTTTTCCCGAGGACTTATTCAAGGCCGAGGACCCTAATTATTCATGCCTTCAGAAAATGATCACAATCTATGCGCTGTCATTCATTTAAAAAAAGACTCGTTTCTGACTCATGTTGCTGCATTCTTCACTGAAGGAGAAAACACTGCAGTGGCTTCTTCAGCAGCAGAGAATGAGCTTGAGAAAAACCCTCACTTCTCTTCACTTCCTTTGCCATCACGCTCTCGCAGTCACACTTGGAGCCACTCTACGGTGAACACAACAGGCTTAACCTTGGACTTCGCCAGTATCCTGAGGCAAATTACAGCCCCAGTTCACAACAGCTTCTAAACAAGAGGCGAGGCCGCGGGGTCTTGTCACATACACTGTACACGAGTCCCTATAGCCGATATATCAGCCGCCCTCACAGAGAGGCTGCTATTTCCACACCTGCTTATTTCTCTGCTTCGGAGCAGCAACACAAAAGGCGTGATCTTAGTTAGAGAGGAAATTTTGCCATCTGCTGCACTCCTGTTATCGCAAAGGCAGTCAACAGCTGCCCCGACCAGAAAGATTCAAGATTCAAGAATTCATAGCCACTGCACAAAAATGAACATCAAACAAACAAACAAAAGTCACAAATCTATTGCTCCCTAAACACAACGCTCAAAAATCATTAGCAGGAATGGAAAAACTCAAACAAAGAAAATTTGAAAATAAATTAAAGAATAAAAATATAGAAATAAATAATATTACTTGTAAAGAGTACAAAAAGAATAAAAAATATAGACCTATATTTAAATCAAACAATTGAAATATACATTTTACAACTAAGAAAATATACAGCTATATATGTACACGAATATATGTACAAATGTACAACAAATATGCAATACATGTACAGTACAGGCTGAGGAGGCATCAGCACAGAACAGGGCAGTCTGCTTTTTGTTTGTATTGATTCAGTATACTTACGGAAACCTAAATAGATCTGACTTCAACATTTGGGACACCGCTATGTCCTGTTCCTGTGGCTCTACCAGTCTTTAGCCTCCTCTTTAATCCTGCCAACACCAACAGCATGCATCTGACACGCCTGTTTGACACAGGAAGTGGCTGTGTGACACAGATAACCAAAAGGCCTTCCATACATAAGACAGAGCGCCTCACTTAGCGCTGAGATTTAAGATTTAAGCTTTAAACAGGGCAAGTCGAGAGGACATTGTGGTTTTATAACATGAATTATTGAAGTGATTCAACTTAGAAGATAAGCTGACGCTGCTACTCGTGCGTGAATGGTAATTGTAGGCCTGACTTGGCTTACCAGAGGGAGAGGTTTCATTTCCTGCAATAAAAAGTTGCCGCATGAAGACGTTTGGCTTACAGCCTAAATTATTTTGCTCATGACTTGTTCTCATACACAAGTCTGACATCATTTTCATACGTGTTTTAAAAATGAATAAGCCTTATGAATCAATAAATGAACAACGCAGAAAGTGAAAAGCCAAATAATGTTTGTGTTTGATCAAATCTACTGCAAATATTCAAAACAAATAAGCAATGTGCCTTCGTTATCATTGTTATTGTTGGGAAAGATACCTGAAAACTGCAATCTACTGAATTACTGAAAAGGTGGTTACATTGCTTTAATTACTCAGTAGCAACGAAATGTGTGACATATTTGCCTGTCCAGTAATTTTGGTTTTAAGTAGTTTCTTGATGCTTTGAAAAGCAGCGGAGGCGCCTGCAGACGTCTTTTCAGGAACTGAAGACAAAACGTTACATTTAGCCAATGATCAGCTAATAGTCCCTAATTACTGATCTGATCCAATTGATTCCCAATCAAGTCGGCCGGGTGTGTGGGCGGGACCTCGACACCTCGGCTCCTTCCATCATCACTCCTGTGCAGACTGGCTCCAAGCAACATCATCAGCACCCATCTCTGGGATATTTTGGCTTCACTAGGTAGGAAGTAGAGACGTATCATCCCCCTTTCCAAACGTGCTGATTGAGAGGGATTATTTTTGTGTGAAACTACTCGTTATACCTTTAACACACAGGCAGCCTACAGCTGACCAAACAGCGTCTGACATTAGATATATGAACGTTAACTAATGTTCATAATAATGACGCCTAAACAAAACAATTTGGTAAAAGCCAACTGCCTCATCCCATCCCACAAGCCAGCACATCCCTACCTTTATGACCTCATCAACGAACATTGAAATTGAAGTAATAAGTCAGAGAATAGTTTTGTTATTATATCTTAGCTATAATGTAAATGCACACTATCTTGCATGAGTGAATGAGCTTTGTGAAATGATTCACTGATTGCATACAGCTGAGGTTCCTTCCACAGGAATCAGCTCTCTTTAGCGCAGTCATTTTTCCAAAACACTGAGTCCCAGCTCGAGAAGAGTCAGTGCAGTAAACCTGGAGGGTTGGCTAATGTGCTTTCTGGCTGATTTGATGGTTTATAGGCTAATTTAACAATGTACCCAAAGGTTGGACTCAGTAACACGCCAACAAAATGTCTACATGTTTACAACGTGACACTTATGTCAGTGACATAACACAGTTCCTGTAAATTTTGCTAATGGCCAAACAACAGTGAAACTGCTGAAGTATCTGAGACGTATTCAGTTCGTGACATCCGAATCCCGCTGAGACGCAAATTTGTTTAGAAATCCTGTCCACCCACGGTTGCAAGGCCACTGTTGACTTCCAGTATGACTGCCTGAGGGTGCTTCACTGTGACCTGGGCAGCCTTCATATACAGTATATTACTCTTCAGGTAAGATGGCTCATAAGTGCTTTCCCTATGGAGAGAGTGTGTGAGAACAAGTGTGTGTTCGCTTGTTTTGATAAAACAGCTACAGACAATCTGTCCTGAGGGAGAATAGTGTGTGTAAGGTCCTGGCCATGTGTGCATGCCTGAGTGCACATATGCACATGTGCGTTACTCTGTGAATCCATACACTGCGCTGCAGTACGAACATTATCTGTCCTCTCCTATTTGCAGAGGATACGGCCACTGTTTCTAATTTTTCCCCAAGAAATGTCTCTGCTGTCAACAATCCTGTGCCTTTGTGTCATTTTTCATCCGATGCAGGACAGTGTTGATGTAAGTGTGGTGAATTGCAACATAAGGTGGTAACAGTACATTTTGAACGCCCTTATTGCAGATGCAGCTCAAAGAGCGTGATTCAGAGGAATATGTGAGAGTTACTGGTGAAGTCTGCCTGACAGTGGTGAACATGACTGACTATGCACACACAAACACATATAGTTTGGACAGAAAATTCACACTTTGTATCGCCTGTAGTTTTAGTTATGTGTGTGACCAGGTGGAACTTGCTTAACAGAAATGATCACAACCACTAATGGCAACTCTAGTAGAGCAAATACCATTGCACTAATTGTGAACAAGCCACATTCAATTCTTTAAACTTCCTATTTTTAAGTCTTAAATTTTGAAGTGTACATGTTATCCACTTGTGATAAACTGTTTACTGAATATACTCTTCCTGAAGTGTTTATGTGAGAGTTTGTACTGTTTCCCATATGAGAGAATATTCTGTGTTGTGACTATTTTTTTTTAAAGTGTGGACATTTCTCCTTTTATTCATTCTGTTTACTCAGTATTGTTGCGGTGATCTTTAGCATACATTAAAATGTGCTGATATTCATATAGGAGGGTGGATCCAAAAGTCCAAAAGACACTGTGACATAGAGCAGTGCAGGCTCATGGAGCCAGCCTGAGGACACTGATGGTGATGAATGAGATGAAAGCAACACGGAGACAGCACCAAGTCAAAACTGTCTCCTACAAACACAAATTTACACGATCACAGTGAAAACGATGCCATGATCATGTAAAGGCTGACTCACATGGTGGTTATAAAGCTGCATGTTTTTATGTTTAAAGGTGAAAATACGGCATCACTGGCACTTATAGACCAACGTTAGTCAGCTAATCGGCCACGTTTCCTTTTAGCCCCACCATGATGTAAAGGAGCACAATGTCCTCTTGAATGTAAAAAAAAAAAAACAGCTTTCTTGTTTACATGAGGAGATCTGGTGGCTCAGCTTCTGCTCTACAACACAAAAGCCTGTTTGCTGCCAATCCTATTAGCTTTCAGTTTCTCTGCGCCGCTTCAGTGGACAGAAACTTTAATTGCCGCACATAAAATCGACATTACATGAAATATTATCATCCAACGGCAGGGATAAATAAAGCGGGCTCGGTTTTAATGTCGAGCTCACGCTAATTGAAAGTCCCCTCAGAGTGCTGACTGTGAAATGGATAGCGCAAAAGAGACACAAATTATGAGCTGTAAATTCAAGAAAGCCCATTAATGAAACTGACAGTAGGAGACTGTAAATTAATAACATCTGAAAGCAAACAATAGTACACCGCGGCGAGTCCCTCCCCACTGTGGCTTGAACTATTTCCTGTGGCGAACTTGAGGAAAATCACGTTGCACTGTAGCTGAACCTCGGCAGAAGACGACCTCGGGCGATGGTAGACTGTTCGAACTCCGTATCATCCAACGTGAAAGTGCTAGCTCACAGTCCTGACATTTCTGTATCACATCTGGTATTACATAATTGCCTTGTTAGACACAGTATTAGACTCACTGTACAATAAAGTCTCCTAAATTTTAATGACATCCGCCCTGAGTCCGTGTTTAATAGAGTGTGTGGAGGGTGTTCACAGTGCAGATACATCTTGTAGGTTATTATCACAGCCAGATTTCCGGATGACAGTTACATTACACCGTCCCCGCTGCCTGCCCTCGTGCCTGAGCAGGAGCTACGAGAGGTTTCAGATCACTAGGTTTTTGTCCGTTGTGCTATTAGCGTCTCTTTTCTTGATAGTTATATGCTGGGGAGATGCAAAAAAAAAATCGCATTAGCCGGATGCGGGAACTCCTGCAAGTTCTTTGCCTCGACACCAGACGTGCCGCCTGCTCCGTCTGAGCCTCTGTTTCATACTCTTGGGTTCCATCAAGTCCTCGCCTCACCTGGAGCGACAGCCACTTCTGACTTTAATCTCATCCACTTCCTGAATGTGCTTTCACCAGTCGCAGCTGTGATAACCCAGCTAAAACCTGAGATGTCAGTGCTTTATGAGCTCCAGCGGCTGCACCTGTGTAAATGTCTCAACTTGAAAACTTTGCACTTTGCAGGAAAAAAAAAGGGGGGAGAGAGTGGGGGAACATAAAAGAGATAACTGAAAGCTCTGGTTAGTTGTGAAAAGGCTTTACAGTTAACACCTGCGCAGTTATTTTCTTTTTGGTTTTTTTTTGTGGCAAATTAACACAGACTGCACAAATGGTCCAGCTGTAACTCTGGCACAAATAACACAATCAGAAAAAGTATTTCATTTTCTGTCTGTGCCAACAAGAACCATTTGGGAGTCAACTATTGGCAGCAGAGACAAGATCCACAACATCATTAAAGTTAAACTTGTCAGGGTAAACAAACCCTTTAGCATGCACCTGCTTATCTCTACATCTATCTATGTAATACTTTTGGATCAACATTAATATTCATTTGAAGTCACGTTTCCAGTCACCTGATGAAAGTCGCTCTCTAACAATTCATTCACTAAAAAAACAAAAAAAGGGTGGTGGTGCTAGAAGACAATGGCATGGATGCTTGTACAAACTCGACAGCTAATCCACTGAGAACGTGTTGATTTGTTTCAGTCGATAAGTGAAATTTTTGAGCCGCTCATGCTGGATGAAAGGTCAAGAGATCGTCAAAGTCATTAGGATTAATCCTCTCAGAAATATGCACGTCTGCACAACATTTCACGGCGATCAGTTGTAGAAATATGTCGGGCACAAAGTGACGGACGTCTCCTCTGACTGCCTGATTTTATTAGATGTTGCTGAAAAATATCACTGTCCAAAAAAAATGCAACAAGGTCTCATCACAGAGAAAAATTCATGTGCGTGTAGTGACTGATGTAATCTTTCTGGCAAACAGGCCGCGCTCTTTCCTTCGTGCACCAAAAGTACGGTATTTTCCTTAAAATCCAATATTCTTTCCAGCGCCGTCCCCTCGTGCTCTCACACAGCCTGTTGTGTTTTCCCTCCTCTGCGTAAAGTAAATAGATTGTGTCTAATGCTCTCATTAGTTTCCGCCGTAGCTCCGCGTAGCATGGCGTGCTAGCTCCATCTTTTATTCTCTCTTCTCATTCAGTTTGAACAGCTCTATTCTCCACCGGGGAGAGGAGGCTTCTTATATCATCGTTTCACTGAACTGAAAATAGGAAGTTCAGAGCATGAAAATGCCTTTGACAGAAGACGAGGGGGGGGGGGTTGAGGCTGCCGCTGCTGCACCCGCAGCCTGATGTTTAAAACAAGGCAGATCTGGAGGGTTTTGTCTGAAGTCCAGCACAACTGAAACCGAATGCGCTATGATGAATACATTGCTCAAAGGCAATGCATGCGTGATGAAGATGTGGGTATCTGCATGGTTTAGATTCATTCTATGTGATGTCTTTTTGCTAATGAAATAGCCTCGATCTACGGGGAGCGGGGCAGCGCAAAAGCTGGACTTTTTAGCAAATTATGTCAAAATATGTTATGTAAAAGATCAAACGATGCTGAGATTTACATGAAGTATGCATGAGGAAAAGCAAGCTAACAATAATATCTAATCGTAGGATGTTTTAAAAATTCAAGTCAGGTCAATACTATCCAGCAGGAAGAAAGCGTTTTAATACGACAGAGCAGGAAAGATCTGCCGTCTCTGCCCTGTGACAGCTGCCATAACTCCAGCTCCGGTGGAGTAGATTTTGATATTCAGCTAAAACAGTGAGTCAGCACAAACAGTAATGCTGCAGTGGAAGGTTTTAACGTTGTTGTGCAAAGGCAGGGCAAACTTGTGTGTGCATGAAATCGACCTGGCCCCCTCCGCTGATCGTTTTCACTGGAGACCAACGTCACACCAGCACAGCGCAGTGGAACAGATGAAAACCAGTTAGGAGGTCAGGATTCAATCTAGTGCACGGGCCTCCTCATTGTTCACAAGTTACCCAGTTTAAGCTTTTTTTTTTTTAGCTCTCCATCCAAGCCCAATCTTGAAAGCCATCCGCATGTTCATTTAAATTCCCTTTTATTCTGAGAGAGCAAATAAAACTCAACAGCATGAGGAGACTTCATGGCCGGGGCGCCGTGCTGCTGCTTGTTAGAAGTGTGTTACGAGGTTCTTGGAGGGGATGGAAAGTGATGGGTTGGACTGCTGCAGAGCCGTTGTTGTCTGAAGGCTTGGTGTGAAATCAAAGAGAAGTTTCTCTCTAACGCTCGCTACTTTGGAGAGAAGCCTAGAAAATGGAACAATGATATTGTATCAGTTCGTGTTAGTTAACGTGATGCTTGTCTCGACTCTTTCTGCTGTTTCATTTTGTGTTGCGGCACCGTTGAGCATGAAAATCTAACGCACAGTTGTTGGAAAGAGATATTAAGCACCTTAAGGACATTTA
>JAOXYL010000100.1:22597698-22613756 GCA_028564955.1 Terapon puta | reverse complement strand
TTTTATTTCAGAGAGAGCGGGACGCAGTGGAATTTTGGCGACGCGCTGTCCTGATTGAACTGGAGTTCAAACTGAATTGTTGGCCAAACAAAACAAACACTGGGACTAAATACTGACATGGTTTTCATTTGCTGGTGTGTTACAATGACCTGCTCCAAATATGACGTAATGATGTGCAAGTGCCACTGGTTTAAAAGAAGCTCCTCGACCACAGTATGGTCAGTTGTTAGTTGTGTGTTGGTTACTTTCTTTATTCCTTATTTTTAATCCCAAAGCAATGGATTAGCGAGCACAATGCAAACTGCATTAGTCATTCACATTCTGACTATACATTTACATTAATGAGATGATAGCTGCATATTGCTGCACTGGGCGTGCGGTGAGGCAAACTCTAGGGGATGTGAATGTTTTCCCACATTCAGGGAATTCTGTAAATGACCTATTTAACAATGATAAAAATGATCAGTCATGTTTTAATGTTGTTTACACCAAGTGCCAATACATGGGATTTTTGATTAATATAATACATTCTATTGCTACTCAAAGGTTGCAGAGAGCTCACATAAAAAAATATATATAAATATTTCCAGAACATGGTTTTGGTATAATTACTCTACCACCCCCTCATTTCAGTGCACCAAAACATTTTTCGATGATTGTATGGGTCAGATTTCATTGACACTATGAAACCTTGGCATTAACTGTTTCCTACTACAATCTATTATTGAATATTGGCAAACAGGGACATAATGTATGAAAGAGCATAACCACGGTTTTCTTTAAGAATGAATGCTGAAATAACCCGTTACTCGTCAATGATATTTGAAATGAGATCAGATCAATTATGTAAAGAAAATGAGTGGGTGTACTTAAACAACAATGGGCTGTGTGCAAGTGTGTAGTGTGTGCTCGCTCTAGTTTGTTAACACCGAGCAGACGTCAACAACAACTAACACGTTCACGCCATTCAGATTTCAACTAAAACTGCAACCAATTTTACATAAACTGACCGCCACTACAACAAAAAGCAAAAATGGTTTTGTAACCCAGCACAAAAGAGAGGAAGCACTTATAACATGGTGAATGAGGCACAGTTATATAAAGGCTATCTGAATCAATTACTTCTAAATATCCAGTACATTTTTAAATGTCTTATTAGATCAAACCATTAAAAATGTTTTAGAATCTAAAGAAATAAATTAGAAAGGGCAGAATTTGACACCACTGAACCTTTACTACATTACCGTGTTCTGGAAGAAATCCAATGCTGTTTTCTATAAAATATAAAATGTAGTGTGGCGCAGGGGGCTGAGTGTTTGAGGCCTGGGTCTCTGTGCAGCAGGCCCTGGTCCAAATCATAGCCGGGGTCCCTTTTCTGCGTGTCTTCCCTCTCTCTCTCTCTCTCTCTCTCTCTCTCTCTCTCTCGTCTTTCCTGTCTCATTCTTACATATACTGAATTTACCTTAACACTAAAGTAGAAGTAGTGTGTGTCCTGGTACGTTAAAGCAGGAGGATGATCAGTATGCATGTGCCGCCGACAGGATTTGTAATAACTGTAATAACCGAATACAGTACCTTGATCTGACAGCAAACCTTCTCCCCCGGCACAACTGTGAAATGAGTAAAGGAAAGTATCACATTTTCAAATAAGCGGTTACTCGTGTGTGTGTTTTAGGGATTTGGAGGGGGGGTGGGGGTGCAGGGCAGCTGTTGTAGATGTGCAGTTTATGTCAAGGGTGGAGGTTGCGTCAACGATCAGCTTTGCTGCTAAAATCATAAACTGGTTATGTTTTAACACACAAAGTTGACAAATTTGCAACCTCAACAGTCACCAGAAAAAATGACCTGTGGGCTCCAGTGGCTGTGTGCAAATGAGCCATCAGTAAATTCCATCAAAGTCATTAATTCGACAGACGAAACTTGACAGGCGCCTTGCAGAAAGCAAGCTACGGGCATAAATATCAGGGATGTTTGCAGAGGTCTTTAAAACATGGCCGAATGATTCCAGACATGTGCAGAGAGACACTGATTGTGTCATATCTAAGGAGAATAACTCACTCCATGTTTGTGCATCACTTATTAAGCTCAGACAGCTCCTGCAGGATTAATACCCTCACCAGTGTAGTCCTTAAAACTGGGTTATTATACAGATTTTTCTCCTGAAGAATATTGGAGGTTAGTGAGCTCTATAATTTCCACCTACAGCATCTTGATACGTGATGTAAGTCAGTTCTGTAATATCCTCCACAGCCTCATCATATTTACAAGCTATTCTCTCTGGGGCAGAAAACCCACCAGGATGAGGGATACGTAATCTCTCCTGACAGAATGTTCATGAAAATTAGGATCGTGTCACTGCTGCGTGCTTTCAGATACTTAGCATGAGAAGCCAGCTTGCACTGAATTTCTCGCCGCTTTACAAAACCGCAGCCGAGTGGAGCAGCTGCAGTTCTCGCTGTGCGCAGGTAACCAGATGTTGGAGACACTGCTGAATGGCTTCAAGAAAATCACAGTCACAGCAGCAGGCTGAACAACACTGCATTGGCATATAAGTTTGGAATGAATGTAAATGCAACATAACAGCCCCGTTTCCATGGTTACGCAGTAGTCATATGGGTGAAACAGCAGAGCGGGACCGCCTATATCCGTACCAGACGACATATTCTCGGCGTAAAAGGAACTGTGCCCGCTGGGAGGACGGCCTCTCGCTCCTCGGTGAGGGCATGTGTCACGGGCCACTGTAAGCACAGACTCAGCGAGGGGCGGTGAGCTGTCCCGCATATGGCCTTGAAGGTCCCAGCGGAATCACAGCACCGCCTGCCCACCAGTCCGGGCCCACCTGCTCCTCGGCGGAGCCAAACAAACCCGATCCCCAAGCTGGCTCCGCTTCCTGTTGAACACACGCAAACACCATACCGCCCCAAAAAAAAACGTCATCTAGTTTGCATGTCAGCCAGTGCTTAAATTGTTCTAGGCATTCATGCATGTTTCACACCCACAGTGTGATCACATTTGTCCTTCTCAAAGGGAAACAGAGCGCGGTCCAAACCTTTACAGGCCCTGTGCTGCACTCCAACTCCGCTCCACTTACAGTACTGTATATAGCAGAGGATGTTATCTAATAAATCTCTGTAGCCAATTTCATACTATTTTGCTTTTAGACAAAGCATCATAAAGTTAGTTTTTTAAAAAAGATTCTTTCAGGATTTATAATTTGGGCATAAATCATACTGAAAAGCAGAATAGAAGAGGGATTGAAATAGTTGCCTCCCAACTATTTTGCATCCACAGCAAAAGTTCAGGAAAGATGTGTAAATCACACACACCCACCCCTTCACCAAATTATCATCTGATCCCAAAAAAACACCAGAGATGTTCACCTCATCAGACACGGCTGTCGCCACTTCATTTATTTATAAAATTTCTTGCCTCTGTATACAAAAAAAGTGTGTTGTGCTAAATAGCTTTCAATTTATGCTGTGCATACATTGTTGGATATTACCGGGGGAATCGGGCAGTCCTCATCCCCCTTTCCTGGGAAGAATCTGAGCTTTCGCACTTGGTGCATCACTGACTACATAAACATACAATTCTAAATAATATTAAAGTATGCATTGAACACATGGTAATTATACAAAACAACTCACTTTTATGTACCAAAAGACTACATAATGTTTTGTTTTGTCATTTTGAGTATGTTGAGCTACAGTTGCATCCTTAGCTGACTGTTTTGCACCTCTGCACACATGCTATATGTTAATACACAAAGCATTTTATTGTACATTTTAGAACATTTGGTGTGTAATTATTGTTCTTCTAGTTCCTTATTAGTCTGACACACTGGCTGTAATCATGCGCCCACGTTGGAGCCTTTTAAACCGACGTCTGCTTCGCGTCATGTGCGACATGCGGCTCTGTTCTGGTTTTACCCTCATGTCGAAAATGTTCCTTGCAGAAATAACATGCAACTCCGCAGGCACACACAAGCCAGTGCAAACAGACTGACTCATTCAAACGAGTGTCCGCGGCACAAATGCACGCTGGGAAACAGTGAGAACGCAGAGAGCCCGTGGGGCTGGTCCTCTGTTGCATGCTTGGCCTTTCTCATATAAGTTCATGTGGCTGGAAGAGCAGGCTCACTGCTCTACAAAAACCTGCTCTCCACCACAAAGCTGGACTCCCGCTTCACTCCGTCCCACGTGAATGAAAAAAGCTGATCTCTGAGGCCATCCTCCAGTCAATAGTAGCAGTCTGTACCTAAATATACTTTCCTCTGTTTTCTTGCCTTGTCTAGGCAGCGATACAGTTAATCTGCTCTCGGCATGTTGCTGTGCTTCACGAAGAGAGAGCGAGAGAGGAGAGAGAGAGAGAGAGAGAGAGAGAGAGA
The DNA here is from genome assembly GCA_028564955.1 of Terapon puta. Lineage (NCBI taxonomy): Eukaryota > Metazoa > Chordata > Actinopteri > Centrarchiformes > Terapontidae > Terapon > Terapon puta. The sequence goes on along the minus strand of JAOXYL010000100.1, from coordinate 22,609,369 downwards.
GAGGCTGACGTGCCATGCTGGGAGAACAACCGGGGAGGAGTGGCGAGGAGCCAGGTGACTCAGAGCATGTGACAGGGGGTCAGTGCGGTGGGAGGTGGTGAGATGAATGACTGAGGTGTGAATCCTTGTCGCTAATGGAGGCAGCCACCTCCACCGAGCATCTCTTCCTGAGGTATGAGATTAGCTCATCTCCAGCCTTGTGTTAAGCAACATGCCTTCAGCCTTTGAGCCCAGTGTTTGAACACTCCTCTGTGAATTTTGCAGCCCGTACGATCAAATAGTGCACACAGTCGAACCACAAATGGCGCAAAAGGCTGCTACAAGTAATATCCAGCAAAGTGAGAGGGCTTATTTCAGCGTTTAACTGCCTGTCTTGATGTAAAACAGCTTGGCCACTTTGCTGTATGGAGAATGTGAAATGCTTCCTCTTCACACTTCACCGGCTAATCTGACCATTCTCTGCGCCTGTTGTTAGTTGCCTTGGTTACAAAGTCCTTCAGTGTGGCATCATAGTACAGTACCATTTCTGCTCAATGCAGAGAAATGCATCATTTGCTTCGGAGGAGGGTGTATGTTGTGTGCTGCACACTGCTAAATTTAGACCTTTTTTTTTTCTCTTGTTCGTCTTTTGGAGGTCCAAGAGGTTTGTTTATGTCTTCAAACAGCAAGTAGAGATAAAACATTCATGTGAATTAGCGCACGGATAAGTGCTACTGTTGTGTCTTCCATGCAAGAGGAGTAGGAACAGTTGTTTTGAATGAATTTTACTGGATCTGCTCATTAATGTCTACCACCTGTTCCCTCAGCCCAGTTTCCCTCCTCCTTATCGGTTGACAAAGAGCCTGCAAAGCGCATCTCATTCAGTGTAGAGATGTTGCATCTCATTACAAAAAACTTTAATCTAATTAGTTAATTATCTTCAAACGCCAACACAACAGCAATAAATTTGCCAAACATCCTGTCACAGCGTATGAAAGGACAGATGTGGTGGTAACGTGCACATTTTTAAGTACTACTGTACTCTTGTAACCATGGAATCAGTCCAGGCTACCGCAGGAGGCGATTAAAGGGGACGTCCTCCTGTTCAAACTCTAAACATTCAGTTTCAGGGAAATATGTGAAAGCCACAGAGACGGCGTTCCAGGGGTGGCTAGAATCTATATTTTTATAACAGTGTATGAGATGAAAATGCGAAAAGATTGTGACAGGACAAAATAGATTGCACATCGAAATGAACGTACAGGAAATTATTATCTCAATCTGCTGCTCCACTCTACTTTATGGCGCTTTATCGGGAGTTTCGGCTCATTTCTAAGCTCTCATAGCATAATTTTCAGCCGCAGCAGGAAGCTGTTTTTAATGAAAAAGCTCTGAAAACTTACTGAACCTTACCTAGTTAGTGAATATAATGGAGAACTAAAGAATGAAATATCTCCTTTCAGAGTCGGTAGAGACCAAAAACAGAGCGAAACTGAGTGAAAATTAAACCTGCATTCAGCAAGCGGCCATAAACATGAATGATCATGTTACTCCTGGAAATGTTGAAAACCAACAGTTTTGTCATGTCAGGTTAAAAAATGATGATATGTCACCATTACTCTGCCTCCAAGTAGCCAACAAAGATTACCTATTGCAGGTTAAATACACTGTTTTACTGAGGCAATAAAGATACTGGCAGATGCTCATATATGCATTTTTATGCACTTAAACAGTAATTAAACTGTTAAATCTTTTTTTCATTTTCAAATAAGTCAATATGCAATACATTATAAGTGATCAAGCCTGCTGGGCATATATGATTAATTTCTGTTGTTTAGAAAAAACATGTCACTCATTGTTGCTGCCTCTGGTGACTAAGACGTCCTTTAGCATTTCTGATTTAATTGCATACTGCACAGAAGTTGCCTGCTCTATCATCAAGCCCCCTTCTCCCCATCTTCCTCCTCCTCCTTCTGTTTCGCCAGAAGCCAAAACTGCACCGCTGCACCTTTCAAAATTGCAAACTGACAAATCTCGTGAGCTCGTCATTGCACATAAAATCCAGCACAAAAACAGAAAACACACAGATCAGAGAGGCTGTTCAACCTCCAGTGTGCATCCCCATCAAGGTGACTAAAAATAGTACAGTGGTCTATTACTGCAGAGCTTCATTAAGTCCTAACTCAAGGGTCAAGCCAAAGCACATCCCTACCTGCATCACCACGGTGACAAACTACCAGAGCATGAGGGAGCAGCATCGATTGTAGTCATGCAACTGCCGGCTGTCTTCAGCCTCTGTCATGCAACTTTAATGAAAATAGATTTCCCCTGTCCTTCACCTGTGCAACATGCAGTAGAGACCAGTACAACATGTATAGGAGGCGATATTAAAACGGAGGGGGAATTTAATAACAGGACAGACACATGAAGCCTGGAAGCTTCATTTTTTATTTTCCTCTCAGAAATTAATCAAATTTTCTGCATCCCATCTACAGTAGCTTGAGTGATGTTTTTTTTTCTTTTTTTTTGGAACAGAAGATGTCAGTGGAAATTTCAATACATTTCATCAGTTTTCTGTTGCACAGAGCAGAGCTTTGCTGCAGACTTGAGGTGATACATAAAATGTCACCTGAGAAATTACCTCGCACACTCAAATACCGTGGAAAATGCCATCTATTTCTTCAGGATGCAGTCGGCAAACACCACAAGTCAATAATAATACCTTCCATCCATCACAGCCTTTATCGCTTCAACCCCTGTTATCTCGACTACTGTTGTGAATGAGAAAATGACAGGGCAGGCAGCTGGGGTGACAAACTAAGTGGTGATGACAGCAATGCTCCACACAGGAGGCCCATTACTTCTAATGCACGGTGGAAAGGAGAGGATGTGCCAGATCAAGGCCGCGGCAACGTCACTGCATGCCTTTGCATAAGTGACTCTCGCTCGCAGATGAAAATGTCTACAGTGGCAGCATGAATCAACGTTGAGGTGAAATATTAATCCACTTCCATTTAAAATTCCCCTTCAAATTTTCTATTTGTGGGTGCGAGGCAGGGTGGCTCTTTGAAGCTGCATGGTGCCACAAGTAACCCTTTCACCAAAGATGAGGTTCGAGGGCAGGAAACACTGCGTCTCTATGAGTTTTTTTTACTGGATGCCTCCATTGTCTTAATCATGACTGATGACGTGTTTCTTATTTGTGTTAACTGACACAAACGGTTTCCTCCTCGCAAACGGTATGGGCAGCGCTGCCTGTCGATAAAACATAACTGTCGTGAGATGTTCGCTCTGATACAACCCATAATGACTGATGACAGAATCGATGGCAGCAACTTGTTCCTCGGTGGCTGCGACAGGAAGAAACCAGCCAGGACACGCTGGCCCGCCTGTAGAGGATATTCACTTCTGTCACTTCTCCATGGTACGACCTCCCTCAGCAACACAGAATAACCAGGCAAACTCAGTAAGTCTGCAACGAACCAGAGGAAGTGATGTCACTCGAGTCAGCTGGGACTAAAGACTACGAGTTTAACATGAAAAAAAATAAATGTGGACTCGGTGTTAGAAAGAGGTGAGCTTACCTGACCGCTGTAGCCCACACCTTATCTCTGCTTCAGGCTAGCAGTTCAAGTTACATTACGTATTGTAACCACCAGGATTTGGCGAGAGAGATGAATGTGTCGAATCAAAGTGATTATATTTCTGGCAGCGCGTTTCATCTTTTTTTTACAAACTGTCCGCCGCGAGTCCGAAGATCTGGACTTATATGGGAGTGCAAAGCCTCATCGGTCTGACCAAAATCACAAGAACTTCAAAGGATATAATCCCTTGACTGATTTGTACATTTTTTTTCATTTTATGACAAATTTCATTCAGAACGTCACATTTGCTTTCTTGACTTTGCAGAGCAACAGGCTTTTTGCAGGAAAAAAACTGAGCTGTCTGCACAAAAGCTCTTTTCTAGCAGTAGTTACCATATATATATAGATTTCTTTTTACATTAATGCAGATTTTAACTGAGGCATATGTGCTAAATGTCGACTAAATGTGTGCATTTCCTCAATTGGCAGTTCGGCGGCTGTGTCTGCTGTAGGCCCTGTGTCCTTTGGACAACAAATCAGGAGGAAAACTCTAAAAAGAAATTAAATTTGAGTATTTATTTAAGCCAAATATAAAAATGAATACAATATTCATAATAAACTGCATTGAGGTGATGATAGACAGTGATTTGAATGATGGCTCCTGTTGAAGTGTTGTACTGACATATCAGGATTAATAAGTAACCGGCAAACAAGTCACCACATGCACGGATGAGCTTTTACAAGAAGGATGTTGACAATCAAGCAGTAATGTATGCATGCACTCTATGTTTACTGTGTTCATTTTTAATGCATCCATCATCTCTGTCTCAAATGTGAGCATCTTCCCTTTCATGTTGAGATTTACAGCTTAATGTCAGATGCTGCATGGCACGACGGCTTAGCGTCTGCTACAGGTATCACTGCAGGATTTGTTCACCGTAGTATCGCCCTCATTTTACTCTCACTCACTTCTCACAGCAGAAAATCGATCCACTGTAAATGGAGAGAGCGCACGCAAGGCTACAAAAAAAAAAACCCATATGTTGCTGCAGTTAGTCTCTGACTTGATGGCGTCACTTATTTTTGCTTGGCCGCTCGAGTCATGTGAGGACAGCGTTGGCTTGGGTTTGATGGGCGGACAGCGGCAGCGGTACGACTGGAGGAGCATCGAATGGAGCCCATTAACAAAAAACATTCCACTCTGAATCAGAGATAATGGCGGCAGCATTTCACATATGTTTGACTGAACGTCCACATGATTTAATTTGTTCATTTAGAGGATGCCGTTTGCTCTGCAAAAAAAAAAAAAAAAGAAAGAAAAAAGAAAAAAAAGATTTTCAAAGCATCGCATTCATATCTGCATGACATCACATTTACAAGGGAGAGTTCATCTGCAGGCTGTTTGTAAATGTGTCGCAATGAGCAAGCATGTATCATGTTATCTAATTTCCTTCATGCTGCAAAGAAGCATTTTATGTTTGGCTGAGTTTCAGAAAGGTATAAAAAAACACTTTATAAAGCAAACAAAAATCTGTATTTATGAGGTATACCTCACATGTGGGTTATGTAAAGTCAATACAACAGTCAGCCTCTGCAGTGGCTGAGTATCCACACGCTTTTGATTCTACTCTTCAAAGCGAGAGGGTACACTCACAGTCCACACACTACAGTTCTCATAAAAAGAGCCAGTCCTATCTTATTACTTTAGATCTAACCCTTCCACACTTGAGGGATGTTGTCTCTGACTTAAGTCATTAAATCCCCTTCTCTTGTATAATACGGGTCCCTCACTCATACTCAAAGGCCTGCTATTCTTATTTTCTCACAACACTGGTGACAGTATAATGAAATACCACATTGGGAGCATCTCTGGCACTCCAATAATGTCAGCAGCAGCGCCTTCTCCCGCTGACAATTCCTGTGCTTTAGTGTCAAAATGTGTACTTCACTCTCTATAGAGGTAATGACCCTGCACTCCCAGGTTGACAAATAAAAGTTGGGCAAACAAACAGCAATGTCGGTACACAAGGAAACATATCTGTCAAGCATCACTGCATCCACAGTATCCCCTTGTTAAAACAAGTGTTTTTGGCTATCTCAGACACTGGACCATCTCTCCGGCCCTCCACCTGATACATCCGCTGCAGTGCATCCCAATTTACGCTCCACAATTGTTGCTCTGTGTGTGTTTTAATCTAGTACAAGTACTCAGCTGCGTACACTCCTTGACTATCTAAGAGTACACACACTGAAATGAGTTTGTCATGTGGCTTTTGCGCAGGAGCATTAGTGGCTGAGGGCTCTCAAAGGTCCCATAAAAATTTTAATGAGCGCAAATAAAGCCACATGCAAGGAGGAGAAAAAAATATGGATAATATCTCACAGACAAAGGATACTTCCACAGTACAACATGTACTGCTCTATATACCTACAGGAGGCAGACAGTGATAAAACAATTGTATGTAGGAATGTATTGGTGCAGTTCTTCTAGAGAAAGCTGTGATGTGAATGAGAAGACTTCCTCAAATTGATCCCACAGCTATTTATACAGGAGAATCTACTCCACCGTCCTCGGAGTTATTTATTTCCATTGATTCACAACATCACACTTGCCCTAATTAGTTCACCAGCATTAGCAAATTTGTACATCTGCAGACGCATTTTCAAAGCAAACCCCTCACATTTCCACGTTTCTCTGTCGTGCCAGCAGCTCACGCAGAACCGAGAGCGGCTGCAACTCAGAGTTTTGAGCAGAGCTCCCCGGAGATCTAATTGTGTACAAATTGTGAAGCTATGTGGTAATCTGCTGCGCTTCCTGTAGCTGCTGCTGCCACGGGGGCCACCTGGGGTCCACCGCAGGTCTGGACCTCCTCTGAGGCTGAGCAAATCATTATATACAGCTCACCGGAGACCAAGTGCACATCCCTCGTCTTAAAGGGCAGTAAAGACGTGACATATGGATGAATGGCATCAAGCTGCAGCAGTGCTCCCGTGGTGGATTTCTTTTCTCGCGTAAATCCGAGTGTGTGGCTCAGCTGGCTTACTGGGCTGCCAAAGGTACAGACCTGAATTTACATAAAAGTATTCCGAGATTAATAATAATGGCCGTCAAGAGGCAGATTGAGACCTGATTAATCTGAGTCTTATTAAATCCTTGAACTAAATGTCAGGGTGTCTGCTCTCTAATGTTCTTCTGAGGGAGGGAACGTGCAAGAGTTCAGAGGGATTAGTGTCAGTGTCTCACAGTAGCTGTTACAGTAAAAAGCCTGTTATCTGTTCACCGACTGCTGATGGACTTATTCCTTATGAATTTGCAAAATGCAAAAACACCAACGGCACGTTCCCAAAAAAGCTAATTAATTTTAATGTCTTCAAAGGTCATCAGTGTTTTGAATAACACAAAAAAAATGTGTTTTTGCATGTGGTATTTGATGGGCATTAGGCTGCAAAAATCTCAGTGCTTTTATCTCATTACACATTTGAGGCATTGTGCGAGGGGGTATTCAATTTCTGCAAAAGTCCTCATTTGATTTCTTTCATTCGCATCTCGAGGTCTCGTATCATCACTCACTGCTGAACAACGACACGATGCCCTGTTCTGAGCCGTCTTTAACCCCCGCCACCTCTGGCAAGAGATGAAAAACTCTCATAGACATTGTCAGAGAGCATTACTGACCTTTGACATGCTGGTGTCTGTGCGGTTTTTCACATTAAAAGTCTGCCCAGTGAAAGGGCTCAGCATAAGTCACTGGAAATGATCACTTTATGTTTGAACGCTGTGGCATCAGCATCCCCGCAGAGTTGCAGCATCAGCACTTACACAGATGTGTGCCTGTGGAGCTAAGGAAGATTTGGAGATGTATAAAGTCCTATAAGAACCAAAAAACTCTCGTTGCCCCAGGATCTCAGGATAATGAGGAGATCTGATGTTTCTTTCCATTCTTAATTCACACCCACAGAAATGCTGCAGCCTGTAAAGTTTGCTGTGTAAAACATTGTCAGTGAGTGTCAGTGAGTCAAAATTTCAAGGAATGATTTTGTGCTTTTCTGCTGATTAGTTTTGCAAATTTTTTTTTTTTTGCTTAAACAGAGTTAAAATCTGTAATGACATTTCTCTAACAACAGATTTGCTTTGTCAGACGGTGTAAAAAAAAAACCATTCACATCTTTGCCCAGTGCATCGGATGTAACGCTGGGCTGATTGATGCAGGGCGCTGTTTGTTAAAACCATTGTTCTTCATCCTGTGAGATATTATGCAACAAACTTAAACAGTCTGCCTTTGCGCGCTAAATAGACGGAGGTGCACCAATAAAGGAATGAATTCACCATCACGCCTTGATTTCCCTGCGCAGTCTGCTCATTGATTCCGAAATCTGAACGCCTATTCAGAAAAAAAAAAAAAAATCATCACAACTTACCCTGACACCAAATTCCGCCTCTAAACGCAGGATCCGGTGACTGCTCAAAGTCGGCTTCGTCCTCGGAGAGCCTCCCTCCCGTGCTCCCAATTCTCGCCACGCGCTCCCGTGAAGTTTGGAGGAATTAAAACAGAGAAAAGTACTTGTGCAGCGGCTCGGTACGCTCCTGCAGCCTGTAGTACCGGACCATCTGTTGTGCCTGCGCGCGTCGAGCTCCGCGCCGTGAGGAGGAGAGAGGAGAGGAGAGGAGGAGAGGAGGAGAGGAGGAGGGAGGGGGTTCAGCGTCCAGAGCGCACAGCGGATAGGGCAGCGCGCACCGGGGGGGAGAGGGGTCAGGGACGACAGGGGCGAGCTCGAACCCGAGTCTGGACTGCGCGATACAGTTTGGACAGTTTGGAGGATGGAGGAGCAGCGGGGGACGCACCTGCGCGCGCTTTTCACTTTTACCCACCATTTTAACCTGCTGCGTTTAAAAAAAAAAAGTATTATTTTTTTTTAAAGGTTGGTTAAAAGTCATTTTCAGAGATATTCATGTTTAAAAAATGAATTCACACTTTAGTATATATCAGTTAACCAAGTGATGGTAGTTGTGGGAATGTAAGGAGAATTACCTTATAACCTTTGTACTCACCATGTGGCAGGGTCATTAGAGAGCCATAATCATTTGTCTCACAGTGTTCATATAAATGTGTTAAAAGGCAAAGAGAATTACAGCTTGTATGCATGTGGTGGTATGTAAGGTGTAGACAGACATGTAAGCAAAAGGAAAAGGAAAGGATTTGACATTACTATTCATACCAGTGTGATGTTGTTAATCAGTGTGGAGACTGCCAGAAAGCAGGTGGCCAATCAGAGCTCCTGCTGCTGCTCTGTGGGCTGGACTTGATTAAGTGATCTATCTCCTGAAGGTGGAGCACAGGAATATAATCATTAAAAAGGCAAATGTAATAATCTTGATATTATTTCACTGGGTTTTCATTGTGCACCAGTTACATGCAAAGCATTAAAGTTTCATTATAGCAGCACACTCATAATGCCGCACAACATGGGCCACTTAGGTGTGTTGGTGGCCAGGGAGTGTCGATTACAATGGTCAGTGTGTGCTTTGAAGCAAAGTCCAGACTCCCTGACTCTCTTTGCCTTTGTCAGACCAGTCTCTGGGCATCAGTAGCCATTTGGTTTGCATGGACACACACACACACAAGTTTTTTTTCTCACCTAACTATGCACTAGTTCATCTGTTCCAGGTGACTGAAGAGATGTCAGAGGTGGATATTGCACAAATGGGCTGAGAATTCATGTTTGTCTGTAATTTGGCTCAACCAGTCCTTTTTGCTGCCAAATCTGCAGCTGGCCTCTGATTGTTGCTGGAGATGAAAACGTGCTCTAGCATTCGGCGCCTTATCCAAACCCTCAAGGGTGCGCACGTCCACACGCATTACAAATGAAGCGCGCGGGGGGAAAAAACAGAGCCTATACATAAAACTGTGACGCTCAAAGACTGAAGCACTGGACACTCGGAGAGCAGATGGCTTTCCCTCAGTGTGACAGATACTGTACGATGCCCCACATATGCTCAGAGCGATGAAATCAGAGGTCAAACGAATCAGCTGGCTTCTGGAGGAACTGTTGCAAAGCTTTCTAATAACACGTCTGAAAGTATTAGAGGTTGCTATTTCTTCGTCTTCAAACCGCGTCCCTGCCAAGCATAAAATAGCACTAAACTAACAGCTCCCTCTCTCTTCTGTCGCCTCCTGCAAACAGAGGTGGATCCCTCCCCCCCGAACGCCGCTGCCGCCTCACCCACTTGCGCTGAAGTCTGCTGAGCTAGGTGAGGATGGAGCTTCCCACCCAGGACACGTGTTTTTGGCACGGCGCAGACACAATGCCGACCCCGGTGTCGCTGGGTGCCATCTGCAGCCACCGGGAGAAGCCAAGATGCCATACTGGCCATTTACAGGTCCTGCCAGCTGGGATCGCGCCTCCTCAGCTGTTCGCGATGGGCTCGCCAGGCCCGGTCACTCTGAAGGCGAACCGGTGGAGGAGCATCGCAACGCAGTGGGGTCGCTGCTTCCAGAGTGGCAGCAAAGAGGGAGTTAAAGGAGCAAGTTTTGGGAAATATTGATCTTATTTTTTCATCTAGGGTGGTTAAAGGACTTGTACAAGTTCCCAAGAAATACCCTTATTTGCTTTCTTGCTTAAAGTGAGAATAGACGTCACCCTGAAGTCTCCAGAGCCAGGAGACAGTTAGTTCTGCTTACCATAAAGAAGGGAGACAAGGAGAAACAGCTCGCTTATGTTTTTGTTTAATTAAACAAATGAGATTACTTACTGAGCTTTAACATTTTTACACCAAATTAAAAAATCAACTGAATTAACTTTCTCAGCTAAATGGCTATAGACAGTAACATCATATTTAGTGTGCAGGCATAAGATTGGAGTCCATGTTTGGAAAGAAGATTCAGCAAAAAAAGTATAACCTGTTGCTGAACTACAATGTAAATGCAGATGATTGAGTCTTAATTTGGGCACAGTCTTTGTCAAAGGTTGCTACTGAGTTCACTTGTTCAACGGTTGGTGCGTTTGCATTAATCAGGACAGTCTATAACAATTCATGAAGCAAAAGGAGTGCATTTGCGTTGTAAGACACTGTTGTTTATATGAGGTTAATGATAACGCACTGCAAATCAAGCCGTAAATGCACCTCCTAATACTGCTACAAGACCAGATTAGCAATGCTTAAGTGCTTGGGAACATTTGAAAGCGTGCACCCAGCGATGTCTGATGTCTGTGTTCAGCACTTACAGTCAGTCACTTTGTCTCCTGTCACGACCGCATCAGTGATGTAATGAGGCAAGAAGTAGTTATTACAGAATGTAGACTCAGCTGTCATCTCTCAACACGGGGACAGCAGAGACAGCTGGGGATCTGTCACCAGGATGCCGCGTTCTTCAAGGCAGACCCGAACCGCCTCATCGTGCAGAAGTCTCTGATGCGCCATAGAGAACCTGTGCCTCGCTGGCCTCCTCTTCCTCTGTGGCGGATTGTGAATGGAGTGCGCTCGCGGTGGCACATGGTCCGATATGTGATCATCCGGTAGAGGATAGAGCTGCTTATCAATTCATGAACAGCAAGCTCCAGAATTATGACCTCTTGTCCTCCCTGCCAGAGTTTTATCTAGCCTCAGTCCAGCCACAGCGTGTCTACCTAGAGCTCTTTGTCTTTTCACACAAGAGATCTGATGAATGAAGACATGCAGTCCTCACATCACGTTTTATATATGCTGCTCATTTTTTCCTTGAAAAGTTTTTTTTCCTGTGTTTTTGTGTCCACTTCTTCTGTCTTTTTTTATAGCGTGCCCAGTACTTTTAGTCACAGACAGACTGTGCTGTTTCACTGCGAAAGCCTGATATCTCAACGACATCCATGGCCTTGTAGCATCACAGCGCTCAAGCTGGAGTTGCTATAGCAACGGGTGATCAGAGGGGTTATTTTTCTGTGTTTGTGAACATATTGAGGAGCTGATGGGGAAAAGATGATTTTATAATCAGTCACCCACTAGATAGCATTTTGTACTGGGATGGAACTACACAAGTACACTGACTCAAGCACTGCACTTAAGTATAATTTTGAGCTACCTGTACTTTACATATTATTTCCATTTCATGCTGCTTCATTCTTATACTGCA
>JAOXYL010000100.1:22582715-22595430 GCA_028564955.1 Terapon puta | reverse complement strand
GTCAGAGACGTAGTTAGAGGTGACAAAGTGTAACAAGGTTACAGTAAACCAGCCACCACATAATATGGAAGTCACACAAGAAAATGTACAAAATAGACCTTGGTCATAGAAACAGTAAAGGAGGGACTTCACTTGGTTACATCATATACTGACCATGGTGTTTGAAGGACATTATCACAAGATGTATGAGAGAGACAGAGAGAGAGAGAGAGAGAAAGCATCTGATGGACGCCTCTTTCATTAACCATGACAAGGATTACATTTCAGAGCATTTTTCATTACTGTTTCTAACAACAGGACCTGGCAGTGGATTAAGTCAAAATCATTGTTAAATTCCTTTTTTTTTTGTACGCAGTCGACAAAAATTCAAGAGGAGTTCAAGTTTAAACGTTGCATTAGAGAGCTGATTGGCAGCTAGCTCTTTCATTAACTCCTCTCCTTTTACCTTTCTGAGATTAAAGAGGGCTAGTAGAGTCACATCTTGATTCCGAACTGTCTCTTGCAATTCTGCTGAGCTACTGTAAAAGTCACCAGCAGCGTCTCGTGCCAGGCTCTTTGGGTCCATCTGTCAGACTGAGATCATCCCACGAGATCGGCAGGACGCCAGCATTGTCGTAATCCTGTTGTGCGCAAGGAAGTAAGACGGCTTGGTCCTCTTGTGCCAAAAGCAGAGGCATCCACAATTATCAGCAGAGGATGTTTGCTTGTGTTACAGTTTATATTGCACTGCTTTTCACTCACTGACCATAAAAGGGCTTTGAACAAAACCAAGTCTAACATCATCTGCTGAGGGCAGAGTTGTTACAAAGTCAGATATTGATTAATGGCTTCAGAGTTTCCTGGACTGGTTCAAGGCCCAAACACTTCCAAAATTAGAGCTAACTTACTTCTTAATGAATCCTCTTCAGCTACAACAATTTTTCCCTTCATTTCAGAGCCCACAGTGAACACCCCGGACACACACATGCAGTATGAGTCCTCATCTGCTGTTCTGATCACATAACCAGGCCCCAGTCCACCAAATTTCTAAATCCTGTGTGGTCAGTTTCATGCTTTGAACTGATCTGTGGAGATATGCAGACACTCTCCCCGTCTCCACATCCTGCTAATGAACATGGATTTGCAGATTTGTGATAGTGCCCCGGGGTCTGGAACTGTAAATGGAGAGTTCTTCTGACGGGGCTAGTTTGTGAGGAGGAAGCGGTGCTTATCGCTGGGAGGCGACCATCTGCAGGGCCTACGGCGAAGAGCAGGTCAGCCATGTGGTAATGGCTGTTCCTCACCGCTGTGCTGCTAAAATGTTGCTCAAGGCAGAGGGACACATGTGTGGCTGTTCCTTCCTGGCATCACAGCTTCATCCATCAATAGGAGACATCTCTTTCACGGCAGAATACGGAGAGCAGGGGCACGGGAGCAAAACACCCACCTATCAAATTTGATTCTTGGCACCAGTAGCGCCAGCTCGGTTCGGTGCTCCTAAAAAAGAAAACTGGCAGTGCTTGTGGTTGGGATGTCAGTGAGGGATCATGTCCTTCTCACTGCATTAGGAAGCATTCAGACCAGAATCAGCCTGCGTAGGTTGGGGTGTGTAGGTTCAGCTACGAGGGCACACGAGCATGCGCGCACACACAAAACCACTTTGCAACAGATCCATGAGTTTTGAGACTTCTCAGATGCCAAAGCACAGCACAGCAGTTTCTGACCATAAGACAGCACTTTAAAACTCTTTTTTTAATCACTATTTTATCTTTTGATATGTTCACACCCCTTGCACTGCCTCTTGATTAACCTCATTCAAATGCTGTAGTGTGACTGTCCACTACTTACTGCTAACTCTCTAAGATCACTGTATGGTACTGTACTATACTGTATGTAAGGGAATACAACATTTAAATTTAGCAACAAAAAAAAGGGTAAAATGGTTCAAATGTGTAAGAAAAACATCACATTTATTGGAGTGGGTTGGCTGCTTAAACTAATTTACAAGCATTAAGCCCACTGCTACACTTACACAGCATCCTACTCTCACTGCAGCACGCTGCATATCCAGCACAGCCTTTTGATCATGGTGGTGGGTCTACTGCTGCTCTGTTCCTCCCGTTGTTCATATAGCATTTCATAACCCCCACCTTCACTGCAGCATCCACCTGTGAGTTTCGGAGGGGGGGAGGCATTGATGTCACTCTCGGCTGCTTGTTGTGCTGAGCTTGATGCCTTCTTGTGTGGCGTGATTAAATCAGAGCCTACATGCCAAACACCATGTCCCTGCATATGTTACATTATCATAGTAATACATTGCCAATAAGATGTTCAACAGAGTCTTTTGTTCTAATTATGATACACTGAGGTGGTGAGAGTGGAGTCACTCTGTTCAACCACCAAAATGTTTCATTATAAATCAAAATATGAAACTCAGGAAAGCAACCTAAGAGGACATGGAAAAACCCACCTTCCAACTATTACTATAAATCCAGGTCAGCCGGCTGTGTAATGACAGCATTATCATAAAAAGTTTCATTTTCAAACCGATGTGCCACAGGTCAGATTTTGATTCAACTCGGGGAGCAGCTGCAACTTATTTCCCACCATACCGAGGTTTCTTATGAACTGATCATCAGCGCTACATTCATCTCTTGATACAACAAAACTGTTTTTAAAACTTAGAAACTTGGCATGTGACTCCGCTGTATGACAGTTTGGCTCGTACCTGGGGTCACGTATGAATTTTTACTTAGATGATCTGATTTGCCCTACCGTGAACTATTTTTTAATCTCAGCTGCCTCACCAACAGAGGTGGTTCACAGACAGATGGTTTCCATGACAACCTTATTTGATAAGCTCCCTCAAAGCGATCAAAAGTGGGAAATAAAAAGCCACCTACTCAATAAGTCATAGACTGGTGAGAGCAACTCTATCACGGCTTTGTGCAATTTGGAAGTCAGTTTTGCACAATGGCAGAGGTTTATTCAGGTGGAGGGCAATTATGTCTTTGTGAATCAAAATCCAATTGCATCCGGTGTACAGAGCGTCCATGTCGCGGTGCTGCCACTGATGTGCTGCCAGAAAGTGTCAAAATAGATCAGGAAGAATCAGGCTGACTGACAATCTGCACAGAGAAATATGATGACGGAAGATAATGTCAGTGCATCTAGTTGAATATAAAATAGTAGGTCCAAAAGTCGCATTTTGACGACTTTTAATCTTTTTGAGATCAAATGGAACAAAACAGAGTCGGTCAGGATTAGTTTATACATCAGATACAGACAGAGATCTAATATTGTGTGTATTATATTATGTATTGGGGGCTATTCGTGGCATTTCATAAAAAAAAAACGCTTCAGGGAGCTTATTATGATTATGAATCCCCTCCTTTCCCCTCTTCCTTTTATTCAGCCAAACTAGTCCATTTACTGGCCTTAAACACAAAACATGTGACTTCATTATAACACACTTCAGTCAAAGTCACGTAGTTTATAAGGCCAAAATAAATTGCACACCGAATTAGAGACGATTCTTCAGAGTCAACAATTAAATGCAGAGAACACAGATTGGATGACACAACTTTACTGATGCAACCATGGCAACCTGGAGAATGGGATCCAGCATCTTGATAGGCTGTCGCCGCTGCGACTAGGCAGCCTGGTTGCATAATGCTCTCAACCTTGACTTTGATGTGTTCCTCTTCATATCTCTGTACCTGCAGTGAATGTTCATGTAATGAGTTTAGACAGATAAAAAATTATTGCATTCAATGATGAGAGTGGTGATACAGGAGGGCCTTAAAGAAAAAAGGTCAAAGATCAACCACTGTTTCCGCTTCCCATGTTGTGTGAATAAGCTCATCCATTGCTCATGCAGATCACAGCAAGATGACAGAGAAAGCAATAAGCACAAGAATTAACAGTCTATGTGTATGTATGCATGCACAGGGTGGATCAGCCCAAAAACTTTGCAAACTACTTCCAGCAGACTTGAGCAGCAGAGAGTTTAGCTTCTGTCAAAGCCATCTGGTGCTCCTTTAATAAAATGTGTTTGAACTGTGTCACATTTTTTTCGACTGGTCTCTCCGTTTATGCAATCGCGTCGTAGAGAAGAGAGAACACAGCAGAGCATCGGCATGAAGAGAAGAGTGTGTGTGTGTGTGTGTGTGTGAGTTTGTGTGTGTGTGTGTGTGTAAGTGTGTAAGAGCTGGTGACAGTGGGTGGGTGGGTGTTGGGGGATGGGGGAGCAGAGAATGAGAGTATAAATGTCACTTTAAAATGCAGCGCCTTCCCTCTAACACATGACCGTCACTTCACCCATTTTAAATCTGATCATCATCTCGTTCCTTATAAGAAACACTGCATGGATTTCATAACACACTGTGTTATGAGTCGTGAAAGAGGACCGCCAAATTTATATATTTTCAAGGACCATTATCAAGTGAGAGGCTAATGATGACAAATTATACAATTTCTAAGACTCACAGATTTCACAGTGATGCTGCTTCTTTTATTCAGCCAACATAAGCAAATTATTCTTCTGTGGATTTACTGCGGCCATACACAGAAAACTGTGGGAGATGCAGTTAATAACAAGCGATTCTCTGTGTGTGTGTTGGAGTGGAGATGAGGGGATTTCATTGGTAAGAGGGAGCAGAGGAGCTGACCTTAGAGGAGGATACTTTCACTGCTCTTAATTACCAGCAATTCCTGAGAGAGAAAAGATGTTCATCCGTGCTGCGAGCACTGTGGTTTGTTTTCCTGCTCTGCAACCCCCCCCCCCCCCAACCCTCACGCTTGCTGTACAGCTGAAACGCACCCTCAGCCCTTTGTCACTTCCTCATTTAATGATCCTCCCGTGGCAAAGTGGGAATTTTAACCTGCACCGACTTCCAGGATAACCATGAATATTTCAGTGGCACGTGAGGGAAGTGCCAAGGTCCGTAGCAGCTGGCAAAGACTGACCGGATCAGCACTTTATCTCCATCATTCAATGATGTTACAGCAGCTGGAAAAACGTCCCCACAGACACCCTAGCCCCCCGCCCCATTTTCCCCCTGCATCCACTCTCTAGCTGTCAACCATGTCAGCGACAGGAGAACATTGGATGCATGTTGCTGAGAGTGATTGGTGGTTTTATTCACAGTGAGAAGGGATCCGAAATGATTCCTGCATGTAGAGCTGGATTGTCAACGCTTGCTGTGCCACTACTTCTCATCTTCAGCATCCCACGGTGCCTAATGAGTCTCATTAGAAAGCAGTTACAGATGGAAAAACACATAAATATGTGTGCGCAGATTGTTTTGGACGGATTTCAGCTCGCACTGGATGTTCCGTGAAGCGCTGACCTTGTCACGCAAAACATATTTCATACTTAAACAAATTCAATATGGCCCTAAGTGGAATCAGTGTGCGGGCAAATTGCGCTGAAGATAATGTATCAAATAACAGGCTAAATCCAATTTCACAAACACATCCCCTTGAGGTAAGATTCAGATAGCTTGACTACTGATCCTTGCTTGCACACACACATACGCACACACACACACACACACACACACACACTGAGAGGGAGAGAAGAAAGAGGCAGCAATCCCGTATTGTATTCCTATAGATATCAGAGAAATTGAATTTTTAAGAGCACGAGCATCTTTCATTTTGCCACTACCCGTCTAACAATGCCTGCTCGCAATGGATTTTCTATCTATAAATACATATCTTCCAATAGCAGTCAGGCGTGCTGAGATGAAGTGCCGCTATTCCATCAATAAACCTTTATTGCCTTGTTAATCCCAAGCACACTGAGCTTGGATGTTGGCACGAAGAAGGGAGATTACATCCCATGGGTCTCCCAGGCCAAATGGACACACACACTCACTGGCACACACCTAAATAACCCGTAGTTTTCCCACGTATCTTTGTAATACAGACAATACAGACTGTACTGGCCTGTGTTTAAAATGTATTACAGTAGAAACCAAACCTGGCAGAACTAGAATATTCAACCGTCTAGTCTCACCAAAAACACAGTTCATGTGAATATGCCAAACATTAAGTGGATCATTTTGCAAAACTGGCATCGACTGAGATATCCACAGCAGTGGGGAAAAAGAATTGCACATACCCACACAGTAGGTGTAGCTTTCCTATAGCTTGAGTCTGGTGGATGCATTGTTGGCAAATGAGGCCCATCATCATTACATATCTGCTTGTAATCCACAAGAACAAGTGAAAACCTGTCTTACCCACAGTGCATTCTCATCGATTGTTCTGCCCTGCAGAGGTCCATCGTGTTTACCTGTCAGCACACTGTACAATAAAACTCAAAACTCCCTCCAGCCAAACGCCTCAGTGAGACACTGCAGCTCCGTGTTCCTCCAGAACAGAGAAAGCCTTCAGGGCAGGATCTGGCAGCAACCAAGAATATGGAGAGTTAAAAACTTTGAACCCACAAAGAAAGATGGATGAAGTGTTGAGCAACAGGGTTTCCAATTGATTATGTTTGTGAACAGTGTATTTTGTAAGGTTAGGAAAAGAGGTCATTAAAAAAAGAAGTAAAAAAATTCCCTACAACTCTGATCCCTTCACTTTTGTCAGCTCTGTTTCTGAACATAGTAGGTTACTTCCTCGTATAAAAAGCACTTAGATAGACCAAGTTTTATACTGAACGAAATGTAGTAACTTTGGGCAAACAACAGACTAAACATATTACTGAGCCGAAGTCAGGGAGAATCAGAATTGAGAGAAGCATGTGAGGCGTTCACTTACCGTTGTACATACTGGAGTGCATTTCAACAGTCAAAAAACAGGGGCTTGTACGACATGCTGTTTGACCATGTCAGACACCAAAAGTGCCATGATTTGAGTAGTTGTCATGAAAGGCCGCACTTGAAGGCCAAACGAAAAGTCAGCCGTAGGGCGGAGGGAGATGCAATATTGTTTGAAAAGGGTACATTTTCAGCTGGTCCCTGTAACAGGTAATGGCAAATCACACAGCCAATCACTGCAAGAAGCAGGTGAGTAAGAAGGATTGTTAGTTTCAGAAGGTTACAGAAATAGTTCTCTGTCAGGGGGTGAAGGGATTTCTGAAGCCATTTGCCCATTCAACAAGCACTTCTGACAGGTCTCTCAAGCTAAGAGAAAAAAGAATGAACCATAAATCTTTGAAGTGAGCTAAATAAAACGATTCCAATCAGCAAAGTGACGGGTAATTTACACCTTTAGGACTCTCAGCCATCACTGTAATATTGGATTATCGTCAATCAAGAAAAGTAACATTGCAATCCCCCACAATAGTTTTTTTCTATTGTTGTTTAAATAACTGGAATTCTTGACTTGGCATAATTATGTATGATTAAGTCTAATTGTCTGTAATAGTATTTCCCCATTTCACCCGAGCGTAAGGTCTTCACACTTCCTGCACTAAGGGTGAATATAATTATTGATGTCTTGATCCCATTTAACCTGGCAGCCTGCGTACATTTCCTTCATGCGCTAAGTGACGCTAACGCCGGCCTTATATCTTCTCTCGGTAGAAAGAAAAATTAGAGACTGTAGCTCGAGGGAGCAGAGAACACAATGGCTTAGTTAGCAAGAGCCCCAGGGCGAGCAGTGTCAGTCACTTGCTCCCCACAGAGAACCAACGGACATCAGACCGCTCCCCACTGCGACCACTATGATAAGCAGGCCTGGTGGCTAGACACACACGTACACACTCCCTCAAACACACCTCCACTCAGGGAAAAGCAGGAAAGTGATTATTGCCAAGGTGCTGTAATACCGATCGTGCGACTCTGCTGAATCATAACCGCAATGGCCAGAAATGGTCTCCTTTTCGCTGCCAAAGTGAGTCAAAGGCTGTCTCTCCTTGTTTTCTGTCCCTTTTGAGAGTAGCACAGGATGCTCACATGAACGAGCTGACGACTGAACAAAACATTCATAATGCAGGTTGTTTGGAGCCCCAAATGTTATCGCACATGCTTCAGGGAAACATCATCCATTATCCAGTGTATCTCTTTCTATTGCTCCGCTCTTTCCTTTGTCTATTTCTGCCACGAGCCATGCATTGCAACACCAACATACAACATCACCTCGCTTGGCTTTCTGACTTTCTGGCTCCCTGGCAGAATCTATATTAAGCCTTATAACAAATACAGTTTTCAAAGATTCAGGCCTGCTCTGCTGATGCTATTACCCAGCTGACTTGTTGTGTCTTTCTTTCGCTTCGCGCCCTCTGGCCACAAATACTGTTTATCCTCCAGGCTGTCCAGCTGCTCAATGACTGGTGTTGGTGGTGGGAAAAGAAAGCTCCGCTCCTCTCTCCAAGCATATTTTTGGTTACCGCACAAGTCACATCGTGTATGTTTATCCTGTTGAATCACCATTTGTCTTGCGTTAGTCAACTTTGCGCCCATGTGGATCAAGACAGCGCAATGGAAACACACTGGTGTAAACATGTAGAAAGAAATCAACACAAGCATTAACAATGTTAGACAGTGCGGGCCATCGGGGAGGCAAGATGATAATAAAGTAGCCAAATTAAACACACTACAGATGCTGACCATAAAATTTTAATGCCAGTGTACACGTGCAATTCCTGCTTTTGCTCCACCGCAGAGGCAAAAAGGAAAGAGCTGATGGAAAAGATTAAGGTTAAAGTGTGGGTTGTTATCATCACATTTTGACATGATGCGCTAATGGGATAAATTCAGCCTCTCCTTTTATTAGCGCATAAACACAATTCAAGTGCGCTGGAGACATATAGTGCAGACACACCACACCATAAAGGAACATCTTAACCCCTTTATCCTTTCTCCAACTCTCTGAGATAATAAGCGTAAAGCTGTTAAAATGTAAACCACAAGCATTTATAATGAGGTAAACACAAGTGGCTCCAGATCTGAAGTAGGGGGGAAAAAAAGCATCCTGCCTTTTTAATACCTAAGACTAATGGGCAAATTGTTTTCATGAGACAGTGCCAGACTTGTGGGCAGAAGATAAGGATTTGAGCATTTGTTGTGATGTTGCAGCAAAATTCCTGAAAAAAAAACTGATTTGTTGGAACAGAAATTGTAAAATATTCAACATAAAATTAAAATTAATGAGGCAGGTGGAGGTTGAGTTAAACCAGAGTAAAACAACAGCAATGGTTATATCTGAGTCACACAGCACCACGCTAACCTGCATCGCTGCGTACGCCACCCACTCCGCTTTGACCTTTCAGTACAATGTATAATTTCAGTGCAGCATATTTTTATGTCTCTTGCATGGCCGCCTTTTCTGTTGCAAGTAAATTATCCAACATTAAGCTCCAAATCTGTGGTCCATACAGCTGTTGATTTCCGTGCTGTCACTTTCAACCCCGCAGGTGAAATGCCAGTGACCTACCAAGATGAACAAACGAACACAAATGGCAACCACAGGGGGTGCTGTCTTTCGCTATTCATTTTCATGCTATGGCGAGCCTCCCTGTGTTGATCCTCTGAGGATTTTTGTGCAGTACGAACTGGGGGCATAAATGCAGACAGATAAACTCCACCAGGGGCCTCTCTTTTTCGACAAGCGGACCCCCCACTACTCATGGGAGCTCTGATGTGCATCAGTGTCTGAATGTTACAAGACCCCTCAAAGCATAGACGGCTTATGAGGCGACGTAAAAAGGCACCCCGCCCCTCCTACACAGGAGCAATTCACCCAGACTGGAAGACACAAAACATGACTACAAACGACGCACTGTAGCTGTGTGTGCCTCTTTGTAGTCTTTGTGGTCGTTTTGAATATCTTTTTTTTTTTGTTGTTGTCGTTTTATGTCTCTTTGTGGTAATCTGACTTGCAAAAGAAATGTCATATTGTTGTTACCATGTCAAATATTAATCCTTCGGGCCGCTGAGCCTGAACCCAGTAGGACCATTCAGCTATGAGAATGCACGCTGATTTAGATTTAGATGTGGTGCAGAGGAATCAAACCTGCAGGTCTTAGAGTCGAGGCTAAGCTCACTTTCCAGCACTGAGATCCCACACTGGAGAAGACAAATGACGTCCTGCAACAAACTCGGTGGAACGTGTGGGACGCTCACATGAACTGAGAGGCAAGAAAAAGCAACATTGTAGGGAGATGAGATATATTGTAATAGTGAGTAGAAGCTGAGCTGCGATGTGAATTAAGCCTCCTGAGCTAGCCTGCTGCTCGCTGCACCCCACACAGTGTCTGCATTACAAGCAGCTGGTAGGTGGTGAGATGTGGTTGACGTCTGCTTGTGGGCAGATTGTCTGTAAGTTTTTTTTTTTTTTTTTTTTTTTCAAGGAGATGAGAGACTCTCCATTGACTGGGAAGATGAACTGCCTTCACACAGCCAAAAGTCACAAGTGGATATCTGCTGTACAAAAATATTAGAAAACATTTTTTTTTCGTCCTTACAACAGGCCCAGACTCACCTCAAGACTTTGCGGCTGGTTGCCATAGTTATGGGAGGCAGTGGAAAAACACAGCTGAATGATGAAATTATTAATAAATGAACAAAACAACAAGTCTCCTGCGTAGAGCTCGCCTGCGCACATGCACAGCAGAGTATGCTAATAACATCCTGCCTAAAAAAAGACAATAGACGGTGGATGCAAAAATTACATGGCTGCATAAATACATCACTTGAGTCGTTGCTTTGGACGCTGTCCATTTAGTATTTCATTAATAGATTAGTGTATTTTTGGACACATGGATGCTGCATTTGCTGAAAATAGGAACTCTGAATGCCCTCTTTTGACTGAAAAAATTTGGCGACATTTTCAACTGTGTCCTTAATCCAAGACTCAAAAATGGCATGATTCATCAAACAGTGCCCAGTGCTTCTTTTTATTTTAGGTTTGTGTTTAAAACTGATAACCACGTCTCATTGAGAAGCCATTGTTCTGTGTGTGAACCGAAATAACAATAGAGTAATCTGCAGCTCAATCCCCCTGACACAGATACGACATTGTTTGATGGGGGAACAAAGATCTGCAGAGCTGGAGGTGGCCAACGTGAATACACTTTTTTTATTTTTTTCATTTGGATGATGTGTGGAGTAAATTACTATTCTATACAAGTGCTTCATATTTAGCAGATAATCTGGAATTATTGATGCACATGAGGCCAAAACAAAACTTCAGCATATCAGAGTGTATTCACTTTCTC
Source organism: Terapon puta (assembly GCA_028564955.1). Classification (NCBI taxonomy): domain Eukaryota; kingdom Metazoa; phylum Chordata; class Actinopteri; order Centrarchiformes; family Terapontidae; genus Terapon; species Terapon puta. Next base: position 22,584,278 of record JAOXYL010000100.1, on the reverse strand, counting down.
CTGACAATAAGATGAGAAGATCAACATCGCTACCGTGTCTGTGTTTGAAGTATGGGGCTGGAGCCAGGAGACAATCAGTCCAGCTTAGCATAAAATAAACACAAAAAAAACAACAGGAAAACAAAGCTGTTGTGCTATGCATACTGCATTATCCTGGGTCAGAGAGGACAACTCTGAGCAGCTAATAACGATTTATAAATACTTAAAGTTAGTTAGTTTCTCATTATTTGCTGTTTATCTACTCTGATCACCTTGCAAAAGGCTCTTTTCAGAGAGATGCAGGCATTGATCTTAACGTCACTACGCAAAAAGTTTCAGTCTGGTCTCAATATGATGATACTCATTTTGTTGGATACAATTTTATTTAGCATCAATGCCTGTTCATCTTCATTCTTCATTTCCTCTCATTTTAATCTATGCACAAGCTGTAGCCTCAGGTCGACTAAGGTCAGCGCAACTCTGGGCAACGTTCAACAAATCTGAGAGCAACTCTGCGTACCACGTAGAGCAAGGACAATAGCAGCACACCATGAGAACAGCTTAATGTGTAATAATCAAATACAAACAGAAATGGAAAAACTGCTGCTTTGTGGTTTATGTGTCACGTGTTTATATTTATTGACAAACAACAGCTTATCCATACACCCAGAATTTTTGTGCAGCAACTCTGCAGTCTGACTCACTGTGATGACAAGACCTCAGGTCACTGCCCCTGCTGTTGTTAACCACAGTTGTGTTTTCTCATTACTGCATATCAGTTACATAAATGGGATACATTAATGGGATACAAAACAGCCAATCTATTAATTCTAGGCTACGCTATTATCTTAACTTGACTTAATGCACAGACATTATTGCAGACACAAGAGTTCAATGTTCACATCTAACATTAGGAAAGAGAATAAAAAAAAGTGTTTGCTATGACAGGCAACATCTTAATACACAACAGACAGTAATCTTATTAACAGTCACTGAGATGTCCACCTATGATGTGCACAGGCAGACGTCTCAGTTTGGACTGCAATTCATTTTGCAGCTCCTCTTATACACACTGGGCAAACTGGGGACTTCACAACCCTTGTCCATGACCTGTGCTGCACCACTGGAGTAGCATCCATAATCAAGGGCTATAAAGCTTCTCCCAAGCATCAGTTTTCGCTGATGATTTCCTCAGCTCACAAGAGGCTCTCAGATCAGCCCATGTAATAAAGTGGCCACTCAAAAACAACAGGAGATGAGTGTCTTCATAAACCCACATATAGAATAGGAGGAGTGGATGATAATGGTGGTGGTGATGATGATCACGAGGAAGAAGATGATGAGGATCAATAGATCCAGGTTACATGAAATTTATCGTACGCTGCCATGGAAACAGCTGATGTCGGCAGGGTCATAAGTGCAAGGAGGTGTAGGATTGGGTGGGCAGGTGGGTGGGTAGTGGATGTGATGGTAGGCAGACCTGTGGAGTGGAGGTGGTGATGGTGGCGCTAATGGTTTTTCAGCGTGGGGAGGGTTGGTGTGAGGGCTCTTCATCGCACTTCTATCTGTTTAATGACTCCACGG
>JAOXYL010000100.1:22539705-22550282 GCA_028564955.1 Terapon puta | reverse complement strand
TGTTTTCTCACGTTGTCAGACAGCTTCTGGGAAAGATCTCACAAGCTTTTATTTTCTTTTTTAGTTTCTTTTTACATATGAAAGCATGAAAGTCCTTGGGATGAATTTTCCACAAAATGGCTAAAGTATGAACAAATTGTTCTTGGAACCAGAACGTGCCCTGCGTGAACACTCACTGCGTGTTGTTGCTTTTGACTGGAACCACAGTGCAGGCCGTGTGTCCCAGTCGGACCTGGTGGGTTCTGGAGGTGATGGCAGGTCTTAGAGGGGACTGAAACTCCCAGCCGCACAGCGTCAGCTCTGTTTGACCATCAGGGGGAGCAGTCCTTGGATAGAACTGCATCAATAGAGCAAAATATGTAACTTTTAAATGACATGTTTTTATGTTGCTCAAGTTCATGTTGGCATCCTCGCTTACAGAGCAAACCTCACCCCAGTGATCCCCGGTGGGCAGGACTCGTTCCTCCAGCGACTGTGACACTCGCTCTCCCAGGAGCACACTCCAGAGCACCAGCCGCAGCCCATGAACTTAGGGGCTGTGAGACACATGGCGCAGGTCAGGAAGTGTTGACAGCCCGGCCCTCTCTGGGGCACCTGGATCATCTGAGACAGGTAGAAAACCATTTTAAGCTCCTATATTCAATAACTTAAAAAGTTGTGTCATGCTATTTCATTATTAATGACCCTGTGTGTTGGTGATGAAAGTTACCTGAACCTTTTCATTAATAATTGATTGCAAAGAGGGAATTTAAAGTTATACAGGGCCTCACGCTGATACATTTCTTAGGCTTTATTTCAGCACCGGGAGCTGTCAGTCCGACCTTTCAAACATCCAATTAGTGACAGATCACTAATAAAATGGACTAATTTCGTATCGCTTTCATTCACACCCCACAACATTATCTTAAGAAAAAACACATTGTTTTATGACAACAATCAGGCTTTGAGGGTTTTAAGAACAGTTGTGTCATTTTCTGGGGAGAAATGGTTTTAGCTGTACTGTACCTTACTTAACCAGAGACCCGATGAGATGATGAAATGACTAATCCCTGAAGAGTTCTGAAGTGATTCATTTTCCTGTTGTATCGCAGTCTCAACAGCACAAGGTAATAGTCCTAAGGTCCTGCGTACCACAGGGCCCACGTCATTATTGATCCATGGTGCACCTCTAATATCCACCCAGCCCCAAATTACTAAGTCGCATTAAGTTTATTGATTTTCTTTAGCCACTTATTCATTCTTCAGGCCACAGGGGTCACACTATATCCCAGCATGCACCGGGCAAAAGGCAAGGAAACCCCCAGGACAGGTCTCCAGAGTATCATAGCATCCTGAATAGACGATCAGTCACGCTGTCAGCTCATTTGTAATTGTAATGTAATCTGACCTGTATGCCGCTGGACTGTAGGAGTATGGTTGAACCCAAGAGCATCCTGCCATCACGTGATGGTAATATCCACAAAAGTAATCGTACACATTCATAAAAATAGTGCACAAACATTGTTTTACTGTCATTTAAAGACATGGGATAAACAGGAGCTACTGTACCTTATCTCCAACCACAAAGAGAAGATACTCAGATGAGTAAACAGCAGCAATGGATGAGACCCTCTGGTTCTCTACTAAAGAGTAATTGGCAAAGATAATAGGGCTGGATCTTGTCAATACAAGCTGCCAAAACAGACATAACATATAATCATCATTAGTAATGGATCACATACAACATTCAAGTGAAGACAAAAGCCCAAAATGGCTGAAAAACAAAACATTTTCATTTGTACTGTTTTTTTATCATGCTCTCTACCTGCAGGAGGCGTCCAGTAGAAGTGCCAATATGGGCTACGGTCTTGTTCTCTATGGTTGTGACCAGCAAAGATGTCAGCAAGATGTTTGTCATCTGCCTGTTGAAGAGGTCCACTCTGTAGTAGGGCTTTGACACCATAGTAGGATGGTCTCTGCATGTGGCGTTGTTCTCCATGCTCTAGTACCAAGGCCACAGCCAGCAGAGGACAGGAAAACGAGACAATGAGGGAGAAAGTGAGGCAGAAAATACAATTAGCAGAGTCTGGCTGGACATGAAAAGAATAAAAAAGAATGAGTCTGAGCTCCTGTGGTGGCTTTAGCATATTTATATTAGGCATGGAAGTCCATGCTTCACCTTGGAAATAGTAGATGGATCAAATTATTAAAATTCGACACCAAGCCATATCCAGTTTTCAACCGCATCACGCAGTCTTCATCACCTAACTTATAATCATTTATTCCTTTATATTCATTTATTCATGCTAAACATTCATTCACATTTAAAGTCTTTACTAATGTTAACCTAATATTGTACAGTAGTACTTGGTACAGTGGTACTATTTATCATATAGACTGCGTTAAAGCCAAACGGTAGCAACTTTTTCCAGCATCTAATCTGATTTGTAAAATAGTTTGTAGTGTAGTAGTGTATGTTCTGATGTTCTGAGGAGTTCTCAGACAATATTTAGTCTTTCAAATGTGAACAGATTGAGTGAGACAAACCCAGCTCTTTGCTTGTCAGGACATGGTTTGAGCTGTACCGGTCACCCCGGTAATAGTGAGAAACAAAGTCCCTGGCACACCAGGAGCACAGGCTGAATCTGTCGTGATAATATGATCATTTCAGAATTTAAGAGGCCATGATAAATGATTATGTGCTGCACCACTGACAGAAAAATTGCCTTGTAGCTATAGACACAGAGCAGGCTGGATCACTCTTGGATTAAAGGGAGTCTTTGTGTAAACACAGGCTAATATCTCAACATACAAAGACAAAGAAATTCCACTTTGTAATTGTTTTTTTGGCATGTAAAAGTGGACACAGGAAACTGGGAATCAAATCAAATCAAAAAGAATGTGAAAAAATGTTAGAAGATATGCATCTATCTCATGTTGTGAGACTAGAGAGCAAGGAAGAAACACAAAAATCATTGCTCTTGACTGAAGTTGTTCACATCCAAACCCCAGAGGAGCACAAAGCCTTGGTTATAATTCAATTCCCTGAACTAAAACCTCACATTCCACTGACCTCAAAATCAAAAAACATTATTATTCGAGAAGCTTAAGGTCACATACCAGGCTAAGTAAGACATAAAATATTATCAAAAATATAACTTTTCTATCCTGCTCCAAACTAAAAGGCATTTTCATAACCCAGTGAGAGCACAGAAACTGAAAGTGACCTGTGATCAAAATGCAAACTCATAGTGAAAAACAAGTTTGCTCTACATTATCCAATCTAATGTGGAAATAATTTGATGACGTACTAAAAGGGAGAGTCATAGTATTTGTGAGGCACAGATGACGTTGACAAAAAAAACGGTGCTTGGATTTGCTGAGATATGGAAGCACTGGGATTTCAGTTTGTTGGACAGTCCCACTTTCAGGTTACTCAACATCCAGACCAGCAGTCAAAAGCAACAAAAACTAAAGAGAAAAGTTCACCAGTCCAAGTATATTTTCTTTACTGTGAACACAAACATAAGAAAGACCTCTATAAAATTGTTCAATTAAAGCAAAACTGGATTTTGTTTAACTGTGAATCAGCTGAAATAAGTACATTTTCACAGCGTACTTTCTCCCAGTATTATTTCTGACTCACAACATCTAGGTTTTTTTTTTTACCACAACACAGATATAAACTATGAAATCACAAACTACTACCTATATAAAATTGTTCAATTAAAGCAAAACTGGATTTTGTTTAACTGTGAATCAGCTGAAATAAGTACATTTTCACAGCGTACTTTCTCCCAGTATTATTTCTGACTCACAACATCTAGGTTTTTTTTTTTACCATAACACAGATATAAACTGTGAAATCACAAACTACAGAAACAGAAATTCACTTCTGGAAAATATACTGAACTTTCAGACTAGCTAGAGTTTACATTTTAGTAAATGGGGAACAGGAAGTCTTCCCATAAACCCCCACTCCCTGGAAGCCAACACTGAGTAACTTAAAATGAACCATGACAATGTGGGAAAAAAATGAATGGCAGTTTTCCCGTGAAAATTAACACAAGAAACCAATGCTACAGTAGGGCTAGAGCAAGTTTATAAATACATATCTAAATGTGCATTATGGCCTTAAAAGGACACTGAATTCAGTGACACAATAACAATTGAGCATGGGCTGATATAATAAGAAAGAATGACGCAAACTTCTCTTGACTGACATGAGATAAAATCTTAGTTTTTTTAAATAACATGAGAAATTCACACAGCTGATGCAGAGAAAAAGCCCTCCCTCTCATCTGGCCTCTGTCCAGCTTCCATTCCACCAGCTGCTTCTGAATAATAACAAGTGTCTAGGCTAATTTTTTTTCCAAAAAAACATTTATATCCCTGTTTTCTTGGATTTCACAGTGACTACTCGCTGAACGCTGATGCAAATGGCCTTAATGGCTCTTCTCAAAAATCTTAAAAAGTCTCCTTTTTCTGGGCATGTCATCTAGATGGTCTGATACATGGTGTGGAGGGCATAAAGGTGGGCATAAAGAAAGCAATCACTCCAGGTCAAAGGGGAAATTAATTCAAACAGTGATTCTTCAATCCGTGCTTCATGTCACTTTCAATACCTTGTCCTCCATCTTACTCTGCGCAATAGAGCATATTTCCCGTAATGTCAAATTATTCCAATTATAGAAAATTAATGCTCTTTTCCAGGATGGGAACAGTTGTAAGGTATTAATGACCTTTCACGGAAAAAACTTGGTCCCATTTCTGATGAAAATGCTTTCACACACTCCTTTCATCTTGCACAATAGCAGACAGATTTATCTCTTAAAACGATGAGTCAAACAGCAGATCTAACTGTGTGGTTCAATAAATCTAACAGTTAGTCAGTGTTTCATTTTATTAGTCATGTTTGGCTCCATCTACATCTGCAAAGATGCTGCTCTTACCAGCAGTGTGAGTAAAGTATTGCTTGGTTGAGGGGTTTACATGATTTCATAAACCACAATAAACCAGAAGATAACAAAAACCCACTTACTCATTCAGTTGTTACCTACCCCCTGGTTTTCATATTATGAATACAAATTTTAAGATCATCCAACCTAACCCATATCTCCATACTGACATGGTACGATTTTTAACAGACCATATCAAGCTACCTGAACCCTGAGTCAGGTAGCTTTACTATTTCAGGATATGAGTTCTGAATCTGGGTGATTTACTCCAGTAAACGTGTGGATCATCATATCCAGCAGACTCCACATACTTGCCCTCTGACTAGCCCTCTAAGAATCAGTCGCACAAAACTGGATTTGCCTCTGCTCCTCACCTGTGTGTGTCTTTGGAACAGTAGCTTTATGAAAATCACACCACAAGTCTTACATTTATATTAAAGCAGGCCTGGGATCTTATTCATCACATGGAATAGCTTAGTGGTCTAATAGGCTCACCTCGTGTGGACAGCTCTCACAGGGCTGGAAATGACAGAGCCCTCTGGAGAGCTGCTCTGGTCCGGACTCACAGCAGTCGTCCACCCCATCTACGATGGCTTTGTTGACATTGTCCATGGGGAAGGCACACAGGGCCGAGTCAAGCTCCGTGACCCCGTTGTCATCAGTAACAGCAAAAACCCCATAAAGGATGTCATCCTCCTCTTCAGCACCCAACTCCTCTGCTAGCTCCCTGCCTGCCTTGCCAAAATGGGCTGCCTGGACGACGTTGTACACAACATCCTTGTAGGGTTCACTGGCTACATTCCTCTTGCGTCGTTTCGGCTCAAACCGACACTCGAGGATCACCTCACGGTACCTTTTCATCTCCCATTCATTCCTTGGGAGACGCCCCAGGCGAGTCTGGAACGGAGATGAGTCCTGATCAGGGCTCTCTCTCTGAACTGAGAGGAAGTAGACAAACTCTTGGGTGAAAAAGCTGTAGACATAATCGATGTGATACGTCCGTCGCAAGCCCGGAAGTACAGTCAGGCCACGCACATCGCTGTAGAAACCATCTTCGGTGGCTAGTGGTCGACGCACTGATAAAGACTTCCTTCCATAACGTTGGGTCACGCTGTCATTGACAGTGGCGGCAACAAAGAAGTAGACTGTCTGACCCTCTTCAACCATAGTGACTTTGGTACCGAGAGGGCTGGCCACACAGTCGGGACAGTAAGCGGCAGAGTTCGAATCCTTTCTGAACAAACACTTGGAAAGAGAAGGTGCCTCTCCATTTGAGTTAAGTTGGTGGAAATAGCATACACCATACTGGGAACTTCCACAAGAGTATAAATACATAAAGAGAGTATCCAACAGCAAGACCTGATTGTTTGTGTCCTCCAGGAAGTTGGGATCCTTGTCAACATTGCACAAATTACATATCTGACACTCTGGGCTTCCCACCGGCCCGGTGCGGAGCTCCCACACTTTCTCCAAGCTTCTGTTGACAGCTTCAATCACATTCTGAGAGGCAACATATACCTCCTGGTAAAACGAGTTGTTTACAATGTTCTGGATGGGGCCCCGGGCCTGAAAGAAGGGCATGGTGTAAACCACAGAGAAGTTGACAGGGCTGGGGGTAAGTGGGGAACAGTTGGCCGAGGCAAAGGCCAGCAGAGTCTGGAGCCAGACACATGTCCCCCACTGTGTGGTCCGGTGGACCATCTCCACACCGGTGTGCACGGGGAGCGACAGCACAGGCAAATTGAGGGTTACCTCCAGGTCTGATGTCGGGACAAAAGCATCCTTAGTGCCAGCTGCTGGTACCTGAATGAGGAGAAATTACAGAGTAGAATAAGTCACTAAAACAGTAACAAATAATCGCAGATGTGACTGAAACCACAGCATTATTTGACAATTAGCTTAGCATAAAGATGATTTCTGTGCTCCGCTCTGTGAAAAGTTAACACAATCTGCATAGCATAAAGACTGGAAACAGGGAGAAAAAAGTATTGTCTGTTTTCCGGAAATGGTGCTTCTTAGAAGTGTGTATTACTTGTCATTGGTGAAAGGTTGAATCAGTATTAGTCTTCTTAATTATCCTCTGTGCTGTACCCTAATAAATCTTACAATCTTGGTTGATCTTGACGATGACAAAAATACATGTGGTCATAAAGATAAAAGCTTCCCCTGACTCACCAGAAACACTGGGAGGAAATGTTTACATAATCAAACAGAGAGCTGTGTTGGTAGTGCTCAGCATCGTAGACAGCAGATGAAACTATTTTTATTGTGACTTCCTGCACGAGTCATTCATATATGTCTGTTCTTGTTTGTTCTGGTTAATCCAACATCCCATCTTTTTTTTCCTTCCTTCCCTTTATGAGTCATGTTCTTTTGTGCGGAACCCATAGTAACAAACTCAGTTACTTAAAAAGACTATATCCATCCAATTAAACAGAGTATTTTCCTATGTCACATCTGAACAGCAACCAACCAAATGGAACCGTGACTCAAACTCCGAGCCTTGTCGTCCTCCAGAACAGACGTTGTTGGGTGGATCATTAACTAGACACATCACGGTAAGGCTGTACTCAAGAACCCCGGCCTCCCTACTTTGCATTCCTGTCACAACCACTACGTGCCTTTCAGAAGGAAAGATGTGCACGGACTGCTGGTCACAAGGCGACATGTACCTTTTTCAGTCCCAGGTGAAGAAGAAACTATTCCTCTGCTCGTGCAGGAGAATTTCATCAACTCTGATGATTTTATTTAGCAGCAAAGCACCTTCATTTTAACAAAAATCTTCAAAGAAAACTATATAATAGAGCTATAAGCCACGACGAGGAGACATTTTAACTCACAATTCTGCCATCTTTACATCAATAATTCATAGACTGTCGCTAACGTCGTGTTACATTTTAACATTTGCAACTCTGTGCGAAACTGAGGTTAAGGTTAGAGGACATGTGTATACATAGTAATGACACTGATTGACTTTCTTCATGTTCATGGTTAATAAAGCAAATGGTGAAATTGAGTTTCCAGTCATTGTACAAAAGTGCTATTTACAGGCCGGCCAGCATGCAGATTTTTTCATCAAGGCTGCATCAGTGGATTCCCTCACAGGTAAATTAAAGGTACAGCCATAATGGAGAGAAACGCAGCTTGCCTGGTTCTGTTATTGTGACCATATCAAACCAGATTTCAAGCCACATCTCAGCATTATACAGGATTTAGATTTATACTCAATGTGTAAAATTTATCTTATCCTTTTCTGGCTTGTGCATTTATACTGAGCGTCAACATCATTTTCCAAATATAAAACACAAAGAGTCTTTGCTGTCATACAACAGTGAGCACTGCAGTGAGAGGGATGCAGACACGGCCATGGCTGTAGTTTGGAATTGCTTTATTGGATTGGTGCCTTGCTAACTGGCACTTCGGTGGCAGTTCATTAACTTTGGAAAGAGCAGCTCTCAGTCGTTAATCACTGCATAGACATCCACAGGGATCTGAAAAGGCAATCTGCTGTACACACAGCCGATAGTCAAAACATATTGTACCCCAGAGACGTATCGATTCAGAGGCAGGAAATGCAGCTCAAACCAGTGCAGGAACATGCCCCAGTGTGGAGGGACAACAATTCTGCATTTATGGGATTCTGAAACACCTAAATTCATATGTGGGTGTCTCCTTTGAGTTAATTCTTCATAAAACATGGTCAAGTCACATGGTAGTTCTTAAACCCTTCTCACCCTCTTCTGGTTCTTGTTTTATCTTTTTTTTTTGTTCTTTTTTGTGTAATCTCCCCTACATGCTCATGCTGCTGTGTCTTACTCACAGTCTACCTTAAGACCTGTGAGACTGTGCCACTGCACTCCTGACTCCTGTTCACATAACAGCAGCTCAGAGATATTTGAATACAACAGCACAACCTCGCCCTGTGGGATGGTTTTTATCTGTCACTGCGGTCTATTTATTTTACTAACTTACTCTCATGACAAACATTATATCACCAGTGTGCAGACACACCTTTCTCGCTGATCATCGCACACACACAACATGCCACACATAATTACCAACAGTTTCAGCCCAGCCTGAAGAACAACACCGCGGCTGACTGAGAAACAAATGGGACGAAGTGAAAAAAAAAAAAAGTTTGGAAATAACTTTAAGATCTCAGAACATTTTGTAATCTGCTGTCATTGTTGTTATCACTTCTTGTTTTCCGTTTCGTTTCCGATGTGCGGCTCACCTGTGCAGGTCAGTCAGCGTCCGGGTCTGCTCCGGGAGATGGACGGACAGACAGATGGACAGATGGACGGACAGGTGATCTTTCCTCAGGTGGATTCTCTTGCTGCAAAAAGTTGGGAGCTGCCTTTTCTCAGCTGGGCCGCTTTCATATTAAACTCCAGTCGGTGTGTGTGTGTGTGTGTGTGTGTGTTTGCCTGAGCGGGGCTGCTGCTCGCTCCTCCCCTCAGACAGACAGACAGACACCTATTAACCCACTTCACCCTGCTGCCTTACACACCTCCCTCAGTGACGCACGAGCCCGTGAATTGATGAATGTGTTTACGACTCGTGCGCCTTTGTACCCCCCCCCCCCCCTTATCCTCCCCTGTGCATGTCACCCTGCTCCCCTCACTGCCCCCCACCCCCACTAAACAGCATCACCAGCTCCTTGCACTATTTTTATCCAGTTCCTTCACTGTTTAGGCAACAGACCAGCACGTCCACTGCTTTTGTTGCTGTCCCGGAATATGGCAGTGCTCATGATGGTAAAATAAGAAATAATAGTAAACAGTAAGCGACTGTGTTATTGTGCAGTAAAACAGGTCATATTTCTGCAGAGCAAACACCAGAGTGACGGCCGAGCAAGACACAGAGGAGTCTGTTTTATTACGAGCCATTTATTCATTCATAATTTCATAATTCGAGAAATGCACAGCAGCTTTAAACCTGCTTTTACGACCTCACGTTGGCTTTAGTTAAGGCATGATTAGTGGAGGCAGATGTGGCAGTTCGCTGGACCCCTCAAGCCGAACGGGATCCAACGAACTGGAGGGAAACTTAATGATTAGACACAAGCTGATAAAAATCTCACGCCATGCTCTCGTTAATTAACACACATATCATGGCAAAGGAATGTCTAAAGGAAACGGACACTGGGAGATGAACTGGATTGGACAATACATGTTAACAAAAACGACTGACAGCAGTAAACAGACTCAGGGGAAATGTTCTCTTGGGAGTGCTTTTTGCATAAAGAAAGTGCATAGAGGTAAAATGACAATGGCTCTTACAGTCACCGGTCACCATGTCAAGAGAAAACACAACAGGAATGTGGTTAAACCAAGAGAATACATTCTACTGCGGGTCTTCAAAAAAATTCCAGTTTTCTTAATTCAAATCTTATTCTTGACTTTTTAAGAACTGAGCTGAGAGAGTTAAAAAAAACATAGACAGCATCTGTCATTTGCATTTGTTTGAGAGGCATAATAGGTCTGTTAAGAGTAAAACAATCATGTATTAACCCACTTCGGCGGCAAACAAACGCCAGCATCCGTGTAGTTATTGAGTCATCGATGATGCTGATGCTGCTTCCATCGTTTTGTTGTTCGCTTATAAAACTCGCCAGATAAAATACAGCTTTGACGTTCT
>JAOXYL010000100.1:22511128-22529730 GCA_028564955.1 Terapon puta | reverse complement strand
TGGACCCTCAGAGGAAGCCTGGAGCTGTATGTACAACAAAACGTCTACAAAACCTTCTCCTGCACTTCAGCTCGCACGTTTATATCATTCATAGAAACTGTTTCTTTGTTTCAGGTGAAAACTGGGTATGATGGTTTAGGAGGACGTACAAAATACATCCAACCTGTATCCTTTCTCCTGCATGAAAGGGGTGTTTCTGGATTTGATATGTTACTTAATCACTCATTTTCTCATTGGTGGCAGAGATTCAGAGATTTTGGTGTTGACTGTATATCTTGGTTGTGTAAGGTCTATTGGCCCAAATAAATTGCACATTTATCATCCAGTGCAATATTCATTATCAGTCATTAAAACTAATTTATAATTTTATATGAAGTTTTCGTGATATTACAATGACAAAGCTTCTGTTAGTGACTAGCTAGTGAGCATAGTGGGGAATTTAGCAAATCAAGAGCCAGATATTCTGTGTTTATGAAGTTTTAACATTTTCCAGGGATCCAGAAACATGACTAAATGCTAAATGCCGTCATGATAAATAATCATTTTCAAGCGATAGAGAATAGTCAGAGTTCATTGGCAATTAATGTAGAATAAATGAGGAGAGAAAAAGCATCAATGTAAACTGCATTATTCTTTAACCAAGCACCCCATTCCAGTCTCCTTTGTCAGAGATTCGCCCGCTGATGAAAGCTAAAAGGAAAAAGGTAGCCAGGCCTCCACCCAAGATTGCCACTTGTCTCACTCTGGATGGCTTCCTTGAGTAAATCCTGACCCGTCTCCCAGGATGTGGAGTCCCAGGTCAGGGTGCTGTAGCATGTTTGTGCTGCTCTGGCGCAGAGAACCAGCCCGGCAGCGGTTCTGCCTCTTGGTACCAAACAAGACTCTCGACTTGGATTAAAAACAGTAACTCACCCCACTGTGAGGACGGAGGGTGATCTTATCGACACATCAGCAAGCCTGCTGTACCTGCTTTTTTGTGCGTTTACATGAACTTAGAGATTGTTTCCTGACCATTCTTTGTGTGGAGCTTTTTCTTGTTGTTGTTTTTGTGGGTCTCTTTGTGTGTGTGAGAGACGAACTGACAGGTGCACAGACCATTTGAATGTCAGTGCTCTGCATTAACTCATTTATCATCCTTTCTCTGTAAATAATCAATTATTTTTTCGCACTTATTTAAAATCCTTCTGCTTAAACACCTACATGTGGATATACTGTAGGTATTTTTAGATGTAATGGCCTTTCCAGATGTGAACCAACTCAAATAATAAACACGTTTTTTTATTAAGGTTCGTGTGGGGTCTACAAACAATTCCCTCTCGACTGTGCTTTTATTCACAAACATTTCACTGAGGTGCGCTCTCCTGCAGGGGGCAGTACAAACAGCGTTTTCTCACACAAGGGCAAGAATCTCCCAGCCGTCCTGAACTGTGAGGAGAGATGCACCGCACGTGGTAACTACTGAATCTGTCTGTAGTGAAAAGGCTGCGCCAGTACAGAAAGAAATCCTCAAAAAAAATGTTCGTTAAAACACCTTCAGTAAAACCTGAGTTGAACAATGTGATCAAGTAAGAAAAAGCATACTGCAAATCATAACTGGCAAATAAGGGACCTGCTCATTTTAGGAATAATCTCACATTAGATGACATATGATGCTTGTAAGAAATGAGAACTTGTGGTGATAGAGGACCTTTATCATGGCACAAATCAAATACAACTGATTATGTGAAGCTTTCTTATGGGGTTCCCGTGCATGAGCATAACAGTAGTTTGTGTTTGGTTTCTGCGTGCTGCTCTACAGACTGGCCTTCGAGGGGATTGCTTGATATTTTGACAGACAATCTGGGGAAATGCCAAACATTGTTTTCCACTGTTGAGAAGCAAAAGTACCAAGAAGAACATAAGTATCCTGTTCACAATCACTTGTATCCTGTTTGCATCCATGAATCTACAGTTTCCACAATGAAAGTCAGCTTGTACCACATTGATTGTATACATTTCTAATTTCAGTAAAATGTGTTGTTGTACTAATGATCATACGTTAAATGATTCTGCTGTGAGTGACTATAGTAGTACATAAGTGATTAATTATACCTCCCCGTCGGGACTTGTCAGAAATAGTAACAGGACATGGTAGTGCATTTTAAAAGCCAGTTCCTTCCAGAGCAATCAGAAGAAAAGGTCAGGACACCCCATATGAACAATATTTCAAAACATTCATGTACACATAAACACAATCCATGCAGTGCTTCTGGAGCCAGTAAACAATAGTGCTTCATTAACCCTACAGGATTCCTTATACATGTACATCTTCCTGTAGGGCAAAGGTCGCCATTTAAGCTTAACTTCTTTTTGTTTTCCTAAACAGTGTTTCCAAGGGAAAGTTAAAACTAACAATATCTCCTTGTGAGACGAAGAGTATATGTGGATGTTTTAGAAAAGAGAAAAGAAATAATCTTACATGTTACAGCCCATTCAGGGCCGCTCAACATCCTTCCAGTTCCTCTGTAAGTGTACTACAAAGTTGTCCATTTTAAGGGTGGACATTTCTGTTTCCTTTTGTGCTTCATTCCAGGTCTTGTAGATCTGAGTTATCTAAATAAGTGTGACAAGAAAGAACATCCAGGAATGTCTTTGCTGGTGTTTCAGTCCAAAGTTAGAGGGAAAAAATACAATCCCGCCAAAATGAAAGTAAATGCAGATTTTTTTTAAACTTATCAGCCGTCTCAGTGTGGGCTTGTGGCACCGGGTGAAAACATGGACCCGGTTTCACTTGCTTTACTGTGATCTGTCGGGCTCGATCTTGGACTCTCCGTTCTGTTTGTCGTTGGACTTCTGGGACAGGTGCGTGGACACGGTGGCCGCCTGCACCACAGCTTTGAAGCTGCGCTTCCTCTTCTGGACGTTCTGCTCCGGGTGGAAGATGATGACGTAGACCTTGGGGATGTAGAGCATGCCCAGGGACACGGTGGCGCTCAGGCTCATGGAAACTGTCAGGGTGGTGGTTTGGATGAACATCTGTAACAGAGACATGACAGGTCAAAAAGAGCCGTCTACACACCAAGAAAAAACAAAAACTGTGGTCACATTTCTGAACAAATGATCAGTTATCTTACACTCATTTCATAGAATTCTCCAATCATTTAATAATTGATCATATCATCTTGCAAAGATTCAAGGAAATACGTCCTATGTCCTGTCGTCGCCACAATGCGGTCTTTACAGTTTTCATCTCAAAGCACAGGAGGCAGTGTTTTTCCCCTGATGAATGATTTATGACCTGGTATGTGTAGTCAAGAAAGAAGGCTCTATTTATGGGTTTCGACCACATCTGCTCCTCGCGGTTCTTCCTCTTATTGTAAATCTAACATATAATAATGAGAAGAGACTTCTCCTGAGATCTGCCTCCAATAAATTATGAACTCATTATTCAGGCAAACTGTACAGGTCATAAATAAATCAAGCCATACGTGCCATAAATAAGGTACATTTGTGCCATAAATAAAGCATAAATTGTATACTATCCTCAGCAGCAGCATATCCTGGTATCTAACAAGCTGATGTTCATACGGTATACTTTCTTTAACGTCTCCGTGATGGTTTTTATCAATTCCTCTCAGTGACCTCGCCATTTCTAAAAGGAGCTGTGGTGATTTATGAGCACAAAGTGGGTTGTATTCATGTGCTTGGCCCGAGGCGAGCCGAGAGACGGCTCGGGAGCAGTGAGTGTGTCTTCCATATGTAAATACAGACATCAAGCAGGTAAATCACCTCCTCATTCACATGCTTTTACACATGATGGGAGGATAACAGCCCCTATTTCCACGAGCCAGACAAAAGTTAGTGTCTATATTTAGCTTTTTTTTCCCTGAGTGATGATTAATTGAATGGGATGGCTGAATTGGTTGACGAGGAGTCCCTACCGTCCCTCAGCTCATCTGACCTCCTTTCTTCCCCTCCCTCCCTTTTCTTAATTCCCTTCATTTCCATTCGGTGGAGGTGAAAAGACTTTGAAAGCACCTCAGGCTTTAATTGTTTCGGCCTGACTGATTCATAATACGGCTCTCTATTAGTCAAAGCGTATCTCTGTTTTTCAAATAGTCCCCCAACAGTCCCGTACTTTGTGACGGCAGCAATGGCCCACAAGCCAAATTAAACTCTCAGTACAGTGGAGGCAGGATGTCCTGTGAATGCAGCAGGAAGCAAATATGATATGACAGGCAACAAACTCAGATTTCCCTTTGAACATATGAGGGATTCATTTACTCTGTTACAGTTAGTGTTTGTTATTGTGTGTTGCGTAATTGCGCTTTACCTGATTATTTAAAACACTCCCATTAATATGGAACGTCTAAATGACCCTGCCTAAGTGATGTGCTAATTTAATGTGACATTTAACTGTAAAAACTGTTTTCAAAGCACCTATTAACCTTAATACAAAAATGAAATACACAATTATGAGTTTTACGTTATTGATTTCAAAATAGTATAAATGTAGTAGTGTTGTAAGTATTAAAAATAATAATTAGGTTAGAGAGAGTACTTCATGATATTAAAGGATAATTATTACTTTAATGCATTTTAACAGTAGCTGGCTAATAGGGAGCTCATATTATCTCGTTTATATACTGTTCTCAAGTTCGGCTGAAAATAGATATCAAGATCTAGATCGAATGAAAGTTGATCAGCATAGAATTGAGGAGGAGTGACCAGTGACACCTCTAAAATCAAATCAAATCAAATCAAATTTATTATAAGCCCAAAATCACAAACACTGTTTGCCTCAGAGGCTTTATAATCTGAACAGTTGTGACACCCTCTGTCCTTAGACCCTCGAACTGGGTCAGGAAAAACTTCCAAAAAACCCTTTATGGGAAAAAGAAGAAACCTGAGGAAGAGCCACAGATGAGGGATCCCTCTCCCTGGGACGGACAGACGTGCAATAGATGTCACATGTACAGAGAACATCATCAGTCATATGGAGTTAAACATGAGTCTTAATAAACTGTAGATAAATGAGTTAAAAATGGTACATTTCCCACCTTCTCTGTAGACTGTGCTGTGCCAAAGAAGATGGGTACAAAGGCCAGCCAGACGATGCAGGTCGTGTACATGGTGAAGCCGATGGGTTTGGCCTCGTTGAAGGTCTCAGGAACTCCTCTGCTCTTGATGGCGTACACAGTGCAGGTGATCATCAGCACTATACTGTAGCTCAGACACAGCATGAGGGACAGGTCGGACATGTCACACTTGAGAACACCGCGGGCAAACTCTGGGTTTGGGGGCTTCTGCTCCTCGTAGTCGATGATGGTGTGGGGCGGCATCACACCAAACCAGATGAACACCGCCAGTACCTGCAGAGGAAGGAGCATTTATTCGAGTGCTTCACAGGAGTTAGGTGATGTGTGTGAAAGGAGCATCCAAAAACGTACCTGCACTGAGATGAGTATAAAGGTGATGATAAGCTGAGAGGTGGGACTGATGAATTTTGGAGGCGTGACCGACTTCTTTCCCTGTTCGAAGATGCGGTAGATCCGGTTGGTCTTGGTGAGCATGGCAGAGTAGCTGATGCACATGCCGAGGCCCAGCAGCAGCCTGCGGAAAGCGCACACGGCCACGCTGGGCTCTGCTATCATGAGGAAGGTGATGAGGTAGATGAGGAAGATGCCTGTCAGCAGCACATAGCTGAGCTCTCTGCCGGAGGCCCGAACGATGGGTGTGTCATTGAAGCGGATGAAGGTGACGATGACGCCGGTGGTGGCCAGGATGCCCAGGATGGCCAGGAAGACGGGAATGATGGCCCAGGGAGAGCTCCACTCCAGCTTGATGATGGGCGTGGGCCGGCAGCCTGTGCGGTTTTTCAAGGGCCTCATGTCGAAGGGGCACATGTCACAGGAGAACTCATCCAGCAAGTACTGGTAGCCATCACAGAGCTCACAGTGCCAGCAGCAGGGAACACCTTTCACCATCTTCTTCCTCTCGCCAGACTCGCAGGGGAAACTGCACACTGACTCCGGGACCTTATGGTCACCACCAGACCACTGCATCTCCTCCGACTGGGTAGATGTGCCAACACACAAACAATGTTTTACTATATTTCATTTTAGAGGAGCACAGACAAGGACTAGAAACTGTTGAAAATGGACAGAGGCTGTTTGCAATTAATTTTAGCCAGAAATTGGTTGAACCTGTCTTTAGAACCAAATTTCTGCCAGATCTGTCATTCATTTCATGTGCAGTTTGAGGGAGTTCAAGATGCCTGATTAATTACATGAACAATCAACAATCTGGCTCACTTCGCTCACTGGAGGAGTATCTTACATGCTGTGATATAAGACTGAACTACATGAACTTCAGCTATATTCCAGCAACCTGCACCTCTGCCGTTTGTGGAATTGTCAATGGATAGAGCCAATGGGGAATATCAGGTCTGCATTTAATATGACTACCACGTTACGACTAGTCAATTGATCCACTGATGGACTGGTTCTGGCCGTGAAGAGAGGCTGTTGAAACATGTTGTGTGAGTTAATGCAGCACACATTGGATCACGCAGTATCTGCCCAGCAACAGAGGAACCGCAATCTCAATCAAAAAAGGAGCATGAGACAATGATGAACTCACTGGTAAAGTTAGGAAAATTAGCTTATTTGCTTTTTTATTAAGAATTAGCTGAGAAGATCGATATCCCATTCATGCCAGTATGTCAACCACATAGAGAGAGTCAGCATCTCGTTAGTTCAGATTAACATAAAAAGTGGAAACAAAAAACCAGTAACCTGGCTCTTGTTAGTTTCAGGAGGTTACTGCATCTGGCCAAGAAATAATCTGGCGCATTACTGTCGTTTAGAGGCACTCTATGGCAGACGTCACCTTTGGACAGAACTAGACTGTCTGTTTCCTAATATCCAGTTTTTGTGCTAAAGTAAACTGACTGTAGCTGCATAGTTAGCCTACAGAGTATCAGTCATTTCATAATGTCAAACTATAATGAGAAGTTCAAGTTGTGTCTCAATTGGGCGGGAAAAAAAAAACCAGTATTTACATTGAGTCGGAGGTGGTTTGTCCACTGGCCGATAAGCCTGTAGCCTGGGTTGCTGACATTAGACAGTTGGTACTGGAAGATGTCATAACGACCGGGAGCGTCTCCATTCTCATTGAACATCACTCCAGTTCCTGCGCTGCCTGTTTGATGAAGACAGAGTGTTAATGACCTGAACTTAGCAGCAAAGCAAAGACATGAATTAGAGGGGTGGAAGAATTCAAGGTCTCTAAGCTACACCTATGCGCCCCGATCTTTAGTGGCAGAGAAAACACCCACACACTGTTGAATACAGCTTGAATACAGTCCTGTGCAATCATGTGAAAGCTGAGTGCAAGATGCTCTTTAGCAAAGGCTCTCCACCACGCGTACCATCTTTCAGTGCACTCTGCTCCGTTGCCCTAACGTGATTGAATGTTCCTCTCAGGTCCCTGCAGGCGCTCAATCAGAAAATCTTCCATACAAGCCAAGGTCAGCAGTAAATAGGATGCTTTCATAGACATACACTTTTTTTTCTATTTCCAAACTGTGACTTTTTTATGAAAGACGAGGATGAAAAGCAGGAACGTTGTGTATAGGAAAGAGCAAGGAGGCAGCCCTAGGGAGGGGACGTGCTTTGAAGAAGTGTGCTGTATTCTGTAGCGTGGTACATTAGCAGAAACATCTCAAGGCTTCCGTCTTCAAGCTGACCTCTCATCTACTGTTTTCTTTTTTAAATGTACTTTTTACAAACGTCTATAGCATTCAAAAGCAGCAGAGGTAAAGTGATGGTTTTGCCGGCATGAGAATCTCTATCTAATCTCTATCACAATGGGTGTCTAGTGCAGTTTAATTTATGAAATGTTGTTTCTCTATCAAAATCATCACACAGTGCATGAGAAAGGAGGGAAAAAGTCAAAAGCTCACCATTGAAGTTGACAGAGCGAATGTATTGGAGGAGCATCCGTCCTTCCACAGGATCCATCTTGTCACAGACACCCATGGATCCAGGACACAGGTCCAGGTGCATGCTGTGTAAGGCATGGGCCATGGCGTACACAGCATCAATCACAAACTGCACCTTGCCTTCCTGTTCGTACTGAGAGTCTCGACTGATTCTTTCCTCACCTGAAAGGGTCAGAAGTGACAAACCTTTAACATTTCCTTTTCAAGGATGGCCCTATATGTGAAATTGCAGCATCCTTACCTGTACATTTTCTTCTTCCAAGTTCATACTTTATGCCAGGTCGGGTTAGTTTGCACTTGAAATCATCCTCCCAGAACTCTGCAAACCAGATGTTTCTTCTGTTGTTTTCTAGAGATCTTGTAGTGAAGTACTGGTCGAACCCTGGAACAGTTCACAAACCAGAGTTCAGTTCCTTATTTCATGAAAATGTCATGCATGCTTTGAAACCACAGTGCTCAGATGTCACTATTGTGCTGAAATCAGCTTTAAAAAAGAGAATATTGCACAGTGAAATATGGCTATGACTATTTACATTTCTTTGTGACAGGGCAGAAATATCGCTACCAGGCTTATCAAACATCATTCATTTCCTTTATTTGTGCATTGGTATGAGTCTCATCTATCAACGTCATGTCAAAGGCTGTTATAGATTCTTATTGTACCCTGTTGGATGTAATAAATTGAATAAATTTCCCCCTACCATCAATAGAGGCTCTTTTGGGCAAGATGGTGACAGCGCCCTCAGCCACATCTTCCTGGTCTTGAATGGGGGAGTTTTTGGCCCCCCAACTGTCAGAACCAACAAACAGGAAGTGGCCTGTCAGGTTGGCCTTTTTGGCTGCTTCCAACACCCGTCTGAAAGAAAACAGATTACACTTCATCACACACTTTCTATCTCCACTTCCTCTCATATTGTCATGAACAAACAGGACATTTGACAGTGTAAAACAGTGTTGTTGTGCACATTTTATCATCTGGCTGATTTCCTTTCCCCATTGTGACACACAGCAGAGCTTGACTCACTTGATGTCGTCCTCGTTGGCGAAAATGATGACGCCACGAGCATTCGAGGTCTCCATCAGGCGCTTGATGATCTTGTCAAACTCTCCTGGTCTGGGCTCTCTGGGAATCTTTATGGACTGTGCAATACACAGCCCCCCTGTAACAGAGACATTGGAAGTATGTTGGCCTTGCTGTACATCCCCTGTTCTCCCCTCATGGTGCAATAAGGTAATTAGATATATAATATTCATAATAATCAGAACAATTATAACTGAAACATGTAAAAGTATATTCAGATTCAGATTCAGATTTATTTGTCCCACAGTGGGGAAATTTAAAGCATATTATAGACTATAGAATAAGAATCTAGCTGTAATCATGTTATATGAATTCATGTGTTCACCTTTAGAATGACTGGTGATCATACTTTGGCTCCTAACCATTTATTTTCAAAAGTAATGACTTTCTGATCAAACTAATTAGAATATATTAACATTAGCATACTAACACGCAAAAGGTGCCAAGACTATATCTGCTAACATAAGATTTGTCATTATGAGCATATTAGGATGCTGATATTAGCATTTAACCTATAATACCACTTTGTCTAAGTACAGCTTCACAGAAATGCCAGTATGGTCGTAGACTCTTAGTCTTGTCAGGGTCGGTGAAGACATTAGACCCTAAATGTCTAAATGTTTAAATGATACTGTGAACTAAGAATTATAATTCTTATATATTCTTATATTGAGATTTAATAATTAGTAATACAAAACTATTCTGTATTCACTAGCAGCTTTGAGACTTGCGCTAACGTCCGCCTACCACAATAGCAATGCTGATGTTTAACAGGTATAATATTTTCACAGTCGTAGTTTGGCATGTTAGTATGATAAGATTTAGTGCTAAATACAGTCAGTCGTAGTCGATCTCTGAGGACCCAATGAAAATTTCATGGTGATCTATCCAATAGTGGTTGTGATATTTCAATCAGGACCACAGTGGTGGGCCACTGGAGTTGCTAAAATTATTCATGAACCGCATGTTGATCAAATAAAATGTGAACTCCAGTAACATCATCTGAGCTTTTAAACCCATATGAGGTGGCAACTCTGCTTGCCCTGTTAGTCCTTGTGTATTAAAGGATTTTTCTTTCCCATTTTAGTCTTTTAATGAGTGAGAACAACGTGACTCGATAAATGAGTAATCCCTCATTGTCACATTAGTGTCATACAGACAGACACGCAACCTGCTTCTCTGGATATCTGGAGGAAGGCGTCGACGCCGCTCTCCCCATAGTTCCCCTCAGAGGCCAGCGTAGAGACATAGTTCCAGCCCATGGCTTTGACTATGTCCACCATAGCCTGGGCCTGGTAGGAGTCTGGAGGCACCACACGGGAGAAGAACTCGTAGCGGCTGTTGTCGCTCAGCTCCGGTGCAGTGGAGGCGTAGCTGATCTGGGGGATCTGAGACAGAGGGATGGGTCAGCGGTGACAAAAGAGTCGGGTCAAGTGGAAAACATGAGCAGCGGTAATTATTAGGCCAATGTGTGCAACCAAAGGTAAAAAGAACGACGAGAAGAGGCAGTGAACCATGGCAGAGGATGATGCACCACTTACTCACAGACAAAACCTTAACAGTGTCTAAATGGAGGCCTCCCGCATTAATACGGTCAACTTGTAGTGCATTAAAAATCCCAAAATTGGACTACGGACTATCATAGAGCATGTTCATCTCTTGAACAGCCTGTGTTCTCAGTAATTCTCAGAACGGAGGCAACTTCACAGCGAGATCTGCCTCGAGCTGGTCTGTGCTGAGGATATAGTCAACGTCACAGTGCAATACAGATGGTAGCAACCGCAGCTGTAAAAGCATTTGTTTGGGAAAAAAATGGATGAGAAGATTAATTTACTGGTGTGCTACTTCTTTAATGACACAGTTTATGTCGACAGTCTCAACTCTGACCCCGCTAATGCCGGCCCCCTCGGCGTGGCTTAACGTTAGGTCCTCTAGAGGGGACGAGGAGAGAAAGGTAGACACAAGGGGTAGTGAAGGGAGAAGGAGAGAGGAGCGAGAGAACCATTTCACAGATTATCTGGAAGGATTATAGGGGTTTTAGTCAAATTACGTTAAGCACAGAGGGAGAGACAGAGATCAAGAGACTGGGAAAAGGCTAGCATTTCTCAGCTGTAAGCCATACAATATATTTAATTCTGATGGCCACAAGCAGCTTCAGTTTGCTGCCGTGCATTAGCCCTGTCAATCTGAAATTTCCTGGTCAGCTCTCATGTTACAGACCACATCGTCAACCAAGGGCGAAGCTTCTCCCAGAAAAATTCTTCTGTCCGCGGGCTTTACAAGTCTGGTGAGCGACATCTGACATCAGTGTGCAGAGGACACAGCGTCCAGGATCAGCAAGTTGATTCAGTTGTCTGCATATAAATTTGTTACGAACAAGACCACATCTAATCCTTTGCAAATTAATCCTGTGGAAGCATCTGCACCAATTCACTTAGTAAAATCAATGAGCCGTATCAGTAACACAAGTATCAACTTACAATCCAGCTCTGCTGAAGTCTTCTTACTATCAGTAAATGGTTCGAGAAACCAGAGATATTTCAGGATTCAAGCCAAAGAAATGTTATTGTGGTTTAGATTAAATGGTCTGATAAAACTATACTACTACATGTTAAACAGTTGTCTGTGCTGGTACAAGGTATAGATGTTATGACAAGCATGAATTTTTATGATGCATGTATTTTTATGATTGTCAAGTGTTAAAGAAGGATTAAATATTCATTCAAAGAAGAAATGTTACCCGAGAGCTTCCAGAAAACTGAATGATTTGACTTAATATAGGTTCATATTAGTGGCACAGTATGCAGTTTTTGTGTTTCAAATTACGGGCAGTGCTCTGAAATACTTAATGATATTAAATATTATTACATTATTGGAAACAGGCCTTCAACTAATAATTATTTTGTTGGAGAGCAGTAAATATTATCTATCATCTTTTGAATCTTGTTCAAAATGTATGTCATGTCTAGTGTAGTGAAAAATGCCCACTGCTGCGACCAAAATGATGTTTTGTCTCATCAGTGGTTCAAAGCCCAGAGATATTCATTTTATAGTAAAGTAAGACAGAAAAGTAGCCAACCACCATAAAATGCTTAAATAATGATCAGTTAATGATCAACAAATTGGTACATAAATCAAATAAACATTTGATTCCCAAATGGCACTTTTCTAAAGGTTGATGGAGGAGTGGATCTACTGTATATCCTGTTATTTAACAAGCTGAACTATTGTGTGATATATAAACCTGATAATACACACTTCATAAAGAGACTTAGAGATTATATACAATGATTCACACCTACAGTTTTCCATCATTGCAAAAAAAAGAAAAAAAAAAGGTCAGCATATTAACAGTGAGGTAGATGCAGAGAAATCTCCCCCTCCAGCTGAGAGCAGATGTTCAGTGTACAGTGATCAGTCTGGAGCGATCCGGGGTCCGGAGGGCAGTGCATATGGATAGGACGAGGAAACACACCATTTAGCTAAATCTACTCCACACCGTCCGAGCTACAAGTTGCTGTTATCCTAGAACCAGTGTCATCCTGCTGCCCCGATGCTCTATTTTCAGCCCAGGGTCCTGAGCTGCTGAGAGGGGCTTAGTGGAGGTTGGATCTATAATTCTGTAGTTAACATCTGCCCTGTATGCAAGCCCCTCCTTGGCTCTCAGCATCCTCACTATAAAGAATTGCGTAGCATCCAGGCAAGTGGAAATTTCACTTTTTAGGTAAAATTAATTTGGCCCATTCGACTGCAGCAAGTGCTTATTTTTTGACATTCTGGATTTCTGCCAGACTGTGTCAGTGAGTCAGTGAGAACAAGGCATAATGTGGGATTTACAACAGGCTCGATGTCCCATCATCACATATAAGCGTGTAATCAATTATCAGAGGTCAATCATCCATTATTAAAAAAAAAAAAAAAAAAAACACAACGAATACATAACACGGATTAGTCTGAGGAGGCCACACATGACAATGGATTCACAATCCCTGGAAGTATATTCACCGTCAGTGCAGAAGCTTACTCAAATCATTCATTGTTTTAAATGACTTGTTTAAAAATCAGGTTAAATATGTGCAGAATATGTGCCTATGCAGCAGCAATAAGGTCATATGTGTAATATTATCAGTGTAAGTATCCAGTACGATAATGACTCATGTGAGCAGTCGTCTTAATTAGGTTTGTAAAATCCACAACTGATCTTCAGCCAAACATCAGCCATGTTCATGCAGCAGAATGAAGACTGAATATTGAATGACAGCCCCATTCCACCCCCAAGAGTGGAATTTAATTAAAAAAAGACCTCTGTGTACACCTGAACATCAATTTAACAGTATGGTTTAACAGTGGAAAGTTCTCTTTCTGAGCACACTGAAATCACCAAAAGATGTTCAGAACTAAACCTACAAAATATTTCAGACGTATTTGTGATGGTTGCACACATTATGGTGTCTGACTTGAAACTCGTTTGAAACGGTTTGTTACTCCTTAAAATTAAGTGCCCCCTGATCAGACTTTTGTCTATAATATTTCTGCCTTTATTTTGGAAAATACAGAGACAGGAAACATAAGGGAGACAGAAGCTGATGACATTCATGGTTCCTGGCATTAATCAGACTGGTGATATTCTGTTAAGTGGTCCACATCTTAACCACTCAGCCACCAGGACCCTAAATACCAAGTAATTAAAAAACACTAAAATGAGATAAAAGGATTGTTTTAATTTGCTGTGAAGTTCTCCTGTCCCTTTAATCATCTTGAGAATTACAGCGTTAACTCTGCCTCCTCCTTTGTGAATAGATTAAAAAAGAGAAAGCAGTCCGGGATAATGGCTTTCACCTTTGATCACCTCATCAGCTTACTTACTGAAAAGAGGAACTGTCCCAAATATTTTGCACATTTCAGTGTTTAATGAGAAGAGGTAGTGAAAGAAAGCTCACCGCAAACAGTCTGAGCACGTTGGCAACCATGATGGACACGGAGCTGCCCGACGCCCCGATCACCCCGACCACCCTCTCCGGCTTTGGGATGATGGGAGGTTCTCCGTTAGAGCAGCGCACATCTGAGGTGTCCTTCTGGATCAGGGCCTGGACAAAGGTGAGGGACTGCTCCAGGGCGTAGGTGTCTCTGGAGCAGGTGTCCAGGATCCGGGCACCCAGAGTAATGTTAGGCAGGAGGTCCGGGTCACTGTTGATCTGGTCCAAGGCGTACAGCATGGCCTCCAATCGATGGATCCCCTTCTCTCTTTTGACCTCCCCACACGGCACCCCGGCAGGCCCCCGGGAGTGCACAGGAAACAGCCCGCCCAGGGTGATATCGCCTTCGATTTTGATGGACTGAGGCTGGGTGCCCTGCTGGGCCCACGAGCCTGGGCTGATGCCCACCAGCAGCACCCACATCAGCTGAGGCCATGTTTGGTATCCCAAAGGTGAAGCAAGCCAGCAGCACTGATGGGATGAGCGGGCCTCTGATGTCATGATGATGACCAGCAGAGGTACTGACAGCACCAGGCCACTCCCTCTACCTTTGACACCTGGGGGCAGTCAGAGAAGGGGTGTGGGGGGGGGCAGGTGCTGGGTTATCATCCCATCATAATGATTTATTGCCACAGTCTTCTTCCACAAAGCTACTTTCTTCCTTCTTTATGTCTGTAATGATTCATCTTAAGTTTTAAAGCTGGGTAAACCAATAACCTTTATTTTTACATCACTTTATATTCTGTGTTTTTGTTTGGTCTGTCACATCAGTCTTACTGTATAATATTCAACAATGCAAAATCTACAGTTATTATGAAATGAGATGACATTTTTTTTTGTTTTGAGTCATTTTGCATAACATGTTGGAATATTTGGAGATTTGGGAACAATTTCAGTTCTTTGGGGTTTTTTTTAGGATTGCCTGTAAGCACAGCATGGCATTGTAATTGTGTAGCTGTCAATGGACCTGCCAAAACTATAATTAGAGAGTATTTGTGGCATTTTTTGACAATTTGTCTGACTTAAATATTCTGACAGGAAGATGCAACCTGTTTCGGTCCATTAAATCCAAACCAGAATGTAAAAAGAGCCGACAAAATTTAAGCGGTATACTAAAGGTCTACCCTATAAAAAGCTGTAGCAGAGGAGAAGATTTTAGACAGCATGCAGGAAGGCACAGAGTGAATATTAGAAGCTTTTATCATGCGGAGCTGAGAGCCGATGATGGAAAACACTATAAATTTTGCAAAACAGAAACATCTACTGAAGCTTCACAGCATTTCATGCTCCAAAAGTTGAAGCTGGTTAATTTTATCTGCATGAGGATCACTGACAAGAACAACAGTTAACAGAAAAGCTGGATAATCCGACAGATTGTTTCTAGGCAGAATTTCAACATATAAATATTATTATGGGGTAGTTTTTGTTTGATCCTGCTGTGAAATTGAAATGTCTATTATGGACTAAACTTAAATAAAATAATAATGAAAAATAACAGTTTGCAGGAAACACTTACTTTCTTTCAAATTTCACTATATACTTATATACATTTTCCTTATACTTATATTCTTTTTCTCTTTTTTGTACTGTTCTTGTAAAGTTTAGTTTGTGGAAATAAACTGAAAAGAGAAATCAGAAAACCTGACATCAACTCTGCATAAATCAAACAACTGTTGCAGTTTTTTAAAAAACACCATCACAATTAGAGAAATTCCTTCACATAAATGCGTTTCTTACCTGCCCATTCTTCATTGACCATTCCTGATTTTATCCATCACATGAGCTCTTCCAAACAGGCCTCCATCCATGGTCCAAAATATGATTATATATCTAGAGGTAAGGCTCTCCTCTCCTCACCAAAAGTAAATCCTCTATCATCTCAGACGGCCGCCGTGCACTCTCAAAAATAACCAGAACACACTAAAAACAATGGTCTAAAAAAATGAGTAATTGTGATTTATAAAGACAAAATGAAAACACTGACTTTTGAGGCTTCAGGGTAAAGTATCATGGCAGAATCAGGGAAAAGTGGAGGAAAACGCACAACATTTCAGCAGTGAGATTCTACAAATCACTGCCAAATCCCTTAAAAGCTCTCTCTCTCTCTATCGTTCTTTTTTCTCTGCGTGCATCTCTGTCCAGGCACTCCCCCCTCACTCTCTCTCTCTCTTTCCCTCTCTCTCTCCCTCTCTCTCTCTCTCTCTGTGTGTGTGTGTGTGTGTGTATGTGTGTGTGTGCTGAACCCTCTCCTTGCTCGTTCTCTCAGTGCACTAATGGCCACAGATTGGGATTATCATGCAGGCGTCTGTGAAGAAAGCACTAGGTGGACGAGCCCATTTCTTTTTTTTTTTTTTTTTTCATACAGCTGAGCCAAATGCAGAACCCTCCCCCTCCCTCCCACCCCCCACAGTATGATGGAACTCTGTCACTTTGAGAGATTAGATGAGCGGCGATTTGATTCATACTCTCACTCACTCACACACACACACACACACACACACACAGGCATGCCACACACGCTCGCTGTCTTCACACACCTGTCAACACTGACACAATGGTGGAGAATATCAGAGCGCAAAATAGGTTTCTGCACCACAGAATGCAGCTGGATTAGATTTATTATTGATTTGAGTTGATGCTCTGGGAAAAGCATTCCCCGGATCAGTTTGCAGCTCATCATCTGTCAATTAGATGCTTGGACGCAGTATCACTACTGCCGCCTACTGTAGCAGTAGGTTACAGATAAAGTGTATATCAAGTACTAAGACTTCCATCATGTTGTGTTGCAAAAACAAAGCACATGACACAATCGGTTTGTTTCCCCACTCACAGGTTGACTTTAATTTCAAGTTAATTTCAAGTGACATATTAGAAAAAACAGATTTAAGTCTCCTCAGTGAACCCAAGAGAACAGAGGTCTTGAGGTTTTTCTAGTACCTGCGTAGAACACAAGAACTTGTAAACAACTATCCTAAGAACACAGATTTCTCCAAGCCATCCTCCACTTTGGTGTACTCCAGGTGAGACTTGAAGTACTGGCTTTCATATTTCTGGCTGCTGCGGACATATTCCAGGTAGTCAGGCGTTCCGGGGCAGACGACGTTGTCTGCCAGCAGGACGCTGCCTTTCCTGAGGAGGCCACACTCCTGATTAAAAGAACATAACGGGTGTCATGGCAGAGAAATATTAAGAATCATCATCAGCGTGAAATGAGCATCGCAAAACTTGCCTCCATTAATTTTGTGTCAGGGAGGTAGCGATCCTTCCAGTGATCCAGGAAAACCAAGTCAAATGTTTTCACTCCGAAATGCTCATTCATTTTGGGGATCCAGTCTCCAGATGCTCCTACAACCAACTGGACCTAGAGAGAAGGAACACAGTGTCTTCTGACCTCAACACAAAATGTAAATCATTGTTTTTTTCTTTTTTTTGCACAGACATTAAGCTTTACCTTTTCCTCTAATCCTGCCCAAGCAATGACTTGACGGGCAATCGCAGCAAACTCTGGGTTAAATTCAAGCGTGATGAGTTTGGCATGGGGGGGCAGCAGGCTGGCGATCCGCACCGTTGAGTACCCACAGTAGGTTCCCAGCTCCAACACAGTGGCTGGGTTTACCTCAGATACCACTGAGTCAAGAATACACCCTGTGGCAACAATAAAAAGAATCAGATACCAAAACATACAGCTGGGTCAGGCAAGGCGATGCTTTTACGCACGAGCGCACATAGATTTATATAATGAGGACTCAGGACCTTTCTCATCCCCCACATTCATGGCCCACTCCTTCTGCCTGCAGAACTGATCGATGGCTTTGACCACGCTGCGAGGGTCTCCTCTAGTGGCGTTTTTCTGTACTGCACTCAGGAGTCGCTGGAGGGAGAAAATGTTTATTATTATTATTATTATTATTATTATTATTATTATTATTATTATTATTATTATTGCTATTTGGGATTTTTCAAAGATTCAAAGATTACAACGATTCAACAGAATAGCAATAATAGGAGCAATAATACTGTATGTTAACTGTATATTTTTCCTTCTTCCTGCTCTGCCTGATGCCCCATTCTCTTCTGTGACATAACGGTCACCCCAAACCCTGCTGGCCAAATAAACCAACAGCTATAGAACAGCTATTAACAAAGACACACTGTCTAGTGTGTTTTTGCCAAATAAAGAGTGAGATAAAGATGGTGAGTGTATCTAGCACCTGTCCCACTGGCTTTAATATTAACTACTGCACTACATGCAAAAAAGTGCTGCAATGGATGATGAACAGGCTAATCATCTATGTGTTGCTATTACAAGAATAGTATTGAGAGAATTTACATTCATTTTCACAGAGAAGTGTTTTACTGAGGCAGTGCAGAATGTGTCACGCATTGTAGAAACAATGCTGGTAAATGTTATGTATATATACATACATATATACACTGTACACACACACACACACACATATATATATATATATATATATATACATATATATATATATTTACACACATATGTGCAGACAGACGGTGCGTGTTTTAGTTTCAGCTCTCATTGTGTGTTTTCTGA
>JAOXYL010000100.1:22422377-22458565 GCA_028564955.1 Terapon puta | reverse complement strand
TCTACTGTAATATATATGCAATATAACTTAAATATATGGCGTATTTCACACAATATGCTAATATGGCTTTACTTATAATTATGTTACTTATATCAGATTCTTATATCAGATTCTACTGCTAAAACAGTAAGCCCAAGAAACATTAATATAACCATTCGAGTTAATGTTCTTGTTTTTACATACACACACACACACACACACACACACACTGAGAGAGAGGGAGAGAGAAAGAGAGAGAGAGACAGAGAGCGAAAAAGAGGGGGCTGTAAGAAAGAGGCTGTGTGATGCAGTTACACCTCCACTGCTGGCAGCTGACAGGTCAGTGACTCTCTGATTTTGGCTGCATCCTGCTTCGTCGGCTTCTAAAATATTCCATGATAAGTGAGTACAAAATGTTTCTTTGACAGCTCATATCATACAGAGGGCAGTAGGGAGATATAAACACAGGATACTTTGTGCACTCCTATGGTTTACTGTAATAAATAACATAACATGTATTGTAAATTCATTTAGAAGCAGAGTGTATAAGTGAACTGTGGCTACTGATTTATATTGAGCTCAACATAAACTGAAGTTATTCGATGTAAATTACTTTGATTTGACTCATTAACATCCAGACATCCAGAATTTACATCCCTTGTATCCCCTGTAACTGATTACGCCCATGAACTATCTGTAACAAATAGTTTGAATAAAATATTTCATATAATAAATGCAATTTCCGTTTCTTTGTTTTCTGCAAGAAAAAAAAAACTTGACAACATGTCACTTAAGGTCAGTATTACTTGAGTGACATGAATTTTTAATGTGTAGAAATATCAAGATCTCACATTCTCATATAACTGTCAGGATATCCGTGAGCTGCCTTTCATCTACATTATAAATGTTTTGAAAATGGTGATTAATAATAGATTAACTTCTCTGCTGTTTCCAATGTGTCCACTCATCACAAACAGCCACAAAACCTTGGCTACAGGTCTGATTATGGATCTATGGTATATACAATAATAAGGTTTTACATTACAACATTTGTGAGTGCATTATTTTGGTTAAAGATTAGAGTTAGGGAAGTTACATTCTTTAATTTTCTGTTTAACACATCAAGGTTCATTATATCAGTTTCCCTTAACTGTCCTCATTACTCTGCCTTGTCTCTCATGTTTCATGCAACTCAAGCAGATGACACATTTGAGTGGATGCTATAATGGATCCCAAACTGAGCTGTGGAGATGTGAATGAAAAGATGGCTGATGATGAGAATCCAAAGTCCTGTGACTCATTAACCATTGCTGACATCTCTGGTGAAGGTCAAACAGGTACGTTCACAGAGAACAGTTATTAAAAGTACTGAATAGGAGGTTTTAAGAAAAGTTTTCATTCCTTCCAGGAGTTTTGACAGAGCAGATTTCCACTGAGGACACTGAATTAATTTCAAGTGACATCTCTGGGGGTGAATTCTCAAATAAAGCAAGAGGTACCATAATCTACAGACGCTATAGTCAAATCTCTTTCCTCTAAAATCTGTTTTTGTGAAGATTTATTGTTTGTTCATCTTTATCCTTGGGGCAGAAGCTTCTGATGAAACCACCTTGCACCGTAAACCAAAGGGTGCAGCATCCATCTGTAGCCTACACTCGGTGAAGAAAGACCAGCCAAAGCCTCTTTGTGCCCTGCTGCCGCCCTCTAAGGAGGCCTGCACTGTCTATGAGATGAGCCAGCCATTCATGTCGATCAGCAGAAGTCAAGCAAGCCTTCAAACCACCACTGTCCACACTGAGCCAGACGCTGATGGTAAGACCTCAAAAACTATGGTATTCTTTCATATTCTTCTGGAAATCCTTTCTCCTTAAATTAAAGCTTTCTTTGGAGTCAAATTCCTTGTATGCTTACACACACCAGGCCAATAAAGCTGGTTCTGATTCTGAATTGAAGCTTTCTTCCTTTTTTTCCTACTCACTGCCCTTTCTCCCTCTGAGACATTTGTGCTGCGATCCTTTTGGCCTGCCTCTTCTGTCGACCGCTGGACTGTTTGCTGGCCACCGTGAGAGGTTGTAACGAGTGCGTTTGGTCACTGTGCTCGTTCCTGTGCGGCTGCGAGCCCACCACCGTACAGCCTCTCCTGGACCTCACCCGCCACTGCGACGTCTGCGGGTGCTTGGGCGTTCGCTGTTTCCTGTGCGACTGCCCCGTCTGCGATATCTGCCTCCAGGCAACAGAGTGCCTGGACCTCGCGATGGAAATCTCTCAAATGCTTTACCACTGACGATGTCGGACAGCAAAATAACCACATCCAGGACATGAACCAATGGGAATCATTTATTTGTTAAAATCTTCCAAAAGCCAACTTGTAGGGACAAGACACAAATGCTACCTGTTCATGGTTAACAGTCAGTGTTAGCACTCAAATATATGTCAGGCTAAGACATGGATAAAACTGTGGAGAGTAATTATGTATGAGCATTAAAAGCTGACAATGGATACTTAATCGTACGGGACTTGGAAGAGCGCAGACTGCAGCACTGAGCTATGGAGCTGCTTTTAGTTCAAAAACAAAAGTAAAAAGTTCTGAATGAAGACACCCTAAAATCCCTGTGGCCACCAACCCACCAAACAGTACAAATATTTTTGGCTGCTTTCAGGAAATCTGTTTTTATGTTACCACAGCTCAAAGAATCATTTAAAATGTAATCAATAATTGGAGGTTGTGTTGTATGAAAAAAAAAACAGTGCATCAAAAACTACACATATGCAGGTACGTTTTAAAACACACATTCATTAACTGTACATAAGGTTGTGTTAAGCATCTGACAAATTAAATGCCATTCTAAAGTTTGTGGCTATTTTACAGAAGTATAATTGCATTGCAGGTTTCACACAACAAACAGTTAAACTTATTGTTACAGAGGTGAGGCTAGTGGTTGGTTTAAAAGAAGGCCCAAGCCCTCTGAATTCATACTACAATGAGCAATAACGCATTATCAGATATATCACTTTTGATCGTCCAAAAAAAAAAAAAAGAAAAAAAGCCCCAATCTCGGTAGAGCATGCTAACCGGTAAAATCACTCAGTGACCACCAAGGTTAACAAAGACAAACAATCACTGACAACACAGATATTAGTCAGGAGAAACTAATCATCAAACTACTAGTCAGGTATCAAAAAAATACGTTATGAACTACAGTACTATTGTAAAAACTGTTCTGCATTTTTCATTCTGTCTTGCATTTTCACTGACTGAGTGAATATATTCAAAAATAAAATGGTGATTTGTAATTTGTAGCTACTCCGGAAGAAATCCTGCTTTGGCTAACTAGCTGCAGCAGCAAGTGATTTTCCACTGCTTTTAAAGTTTATTACAAATACATGCAAACTGGGCATCAGCTGTCCACTGTGTGTAATAGTAATAAAAACAGACAAAAGCTCTCATAAAATGCATAGACTGCCATAAAATAAGGTGCAATAAAATTGCTCAAAATAAAATATTCTTATATACAATATGCAGTTAATATTTCACAATGTGCCAATTCACTTTACAAAGATCCCTTCTGTAGCTGCTGGTGAAACAACCCAACATGGATGAACATGCGACTGCTATTAACAAACCCTGATTCCAGTCAGTTGGAAAAAAACAAAAACAAACAAAAAATACTCTATGTTGGCATCTCTTAATAAGTTTGTTATGCCAATGTTGTTGTGAAAAAAAAGAAAAAAACCTCACAGCTTTCTTCCCTATAAATGGGCACATTATAAATTCAAGCAAACTTTATATCCCTCTTAAATCTCTGAAGAAAATCTTAAAAACTATTAAATTATGTATTATTTCTTAATGTTATGTCCATGCCCCTACTGTACAATATTCCATTTTAATAAGATTGCATTTATAAACCTGGACATAATCATCTAACCGACTCCAAACAGGTACAAGAGGAATTAGGTCTGTATGGCAAAACATTTCAAGAAGAGTGTACTTTGTCCTGATGCAATGTTAGTTTTCAATGTGAACGTTAGCTAGTTTTCTTTCCTAACTTTATGTCTACAGCCCTATAGACAGACTCGCGTTATTTAAGGATAGACTGCACCTCCTCACATTCTTGTCCCTACAGACAGTCTCTGACAGCCGCACAGAATTCATCACAAGTCCTCATCCATTTCAAGGCTGCTCCTGCGACTGCTGGTTTTAGAGGCACCTGGTGACAAAGGAGAAAACAGCGGCTCAGCCACCCTCTCTGGAGACAGGGTGCACCCGTCGTCCATAAGAATGTCTCCCAAGCCCACGTCAGGGTAGAGCGCCGAGGCAGAGCTGTCGTCAAGCTCGGCAAAGCTCAGGCTTCCCAGGTCCAGGGGGCTGCTGATGGTGACTCCTGCAGGAGAGTCAGAGGAAGGCGGGGACAGGAAGGATGCCGGCAGAGGTTGTCCAATAGCTGAAGCACCCAGACCGAGGAAGTTCTGGGAGGAGGCTCCTCCTGAGCTGGGAGGCAGAGACTGGCCGCTCTGCGCGACCGCCTGCTGCTGGAGCAGGGAGGGATCGGAGCTCAGACCAGATGAGATGCTGGAGGGGGTGGAGAGGCCGTGGAGGCGTGCCTGCATTTCCAGCTCCTGAAAAGCACAGCAGAGCACTTGCATTCAGACGCTAGTGACTTCCAATTTTATGACATTACAATGCATTCAACTGTGTGTATACAACCCAAAAATAGCAAGTTTAACTGCTTCAAGTGCAACAAGACAAGTTCTTTTCTATAGGTACGAGTTTTCAGTCTGCAACAAAATATTTGTTTGGACAGCATTATTAATGCATATAATATACTGATTATTACTTAATAATATCGTTTATGCACTTTGCATGTGAAAAGTAATTTTCCTTAAATAAATATTCCCTATTAAACGTGGCGTGCGTGTGCCTCATTGCATTTGCTTATCAGACATAAAAAAACACTCATCATTGTGCAGCACTGTCAGTGGTTCCTCAATGTGCCTATAAGGTATGCAGCCAAATTCATTTCAAGTTTTGGTGCCTCTGCCACAGCTAAGCAACAAATACTGACCTGGATGCGTAACATTAGAGTGTGGTTTGCCTGCTCCAGCTTTTTTTGACGAATCTCGACATCCTTGGCTCTGTGCTGCTCCTTCTGTAACTTCCTGATGTAGTCTACAGAGGCTTTCAGAATGGTGCCTTTATTCCAACGCATCTCGCTGTCACCATGGTGATACCAGTAAATATACATATTAAGGCCATGAAGAAAGGAGAGCAAAAAAGAAAGAAAATAAAGAATTTTACTACTGGTTGAAAAGTCTCAATCTTAATATTCAAAAGTTATCATTTCATATCTATCAAGTGATTCAGTGATGGAAAATGAGTGTCACAAAAAATGAGAAAGCACTTACGGGTCGTTTGACTTCGGTATCAGAGTTCCCAGCTCCTTTATGCGGTCATTGATGTTGAATCTCCGCCTCCTCTCAACTGCACACCAGGCAGAAAAGGAGAACAAAGCACTTGAGTTTACCTTCAATAATCAATTGTCACTGTTATTTCATATACATGGACATAAACTAATGAGATGTCCTTGTGGTGAAACAGGCAAAAGGGTAACTAATGCAGTAGGGATGCTGTAATTCTGAATCTTGATTGCACTGCGTGTCACATTTGATCTAACTTAATTCCAGATGTTGCTGTATTCACATTCAACAAAGCTCAAAATGGTGCGAGTAAAGCCCGACTTACTGAGGTTGTGGTTGTCTTTCTTCTGCCTTTCTTTCATTAGTGCTTTGGCATCTGACTCTGAAAGTCAAACATTGTCAAGCTTAAATAAAGGTTATCCTGAACATTTAAAAAATGACAATACATGTTTTTATAAATGTAAGTCACAGTACCGGTAATTTCCCTTTTAATTTTTGGAAGATCAGCAGGGCAGGAGTTGCTGACAGTGAGTGTAGGTGCTGCCATTCCTGGGCTATGATATACATCCAACAGATTTCCAGGGAGCTACAGGAATAAAACACGTTCAAATGAATGTCATTAAATTGTCTTTGATTACCACAAAGCTAGGAGGAAATGTGTAAAAAGGATGCCTTCCCCATTCTTGCAGTTAAGAAGTTAAGAGCAACCAGTTCCTCGAGTTTAAAACAGAAACCTGCTTTCTGTGGCACCGTATTAATGTTACTGCGTGTTACACAGCATGCCACACAGAAGAGACAGGTGTTACAATTATATTTGAAAACTAAACTCTTAATTAGCAAAATGCTGTTTAAGGCTAGAACTCAAAATGGAACATTTCCATCACATTTTTATATAATAAAGCTGAACAGAAATACATGTTGCTATTTAAAAAAATTAAAAAACATTTACCTCACTCTGCTTCTTTTTCTTTTCCTCCAACAGCATCACCATAATCCTCATTTTATTATTTGCGGCCAAATTTCTTTGTATCCGACAAATTAGCTGTCACACTGAAAGCTACAATATACTTTTAAATGAGCTAATCCACTTTGTGTCACTTCGCCCGGTCTTGTTTCCTCTGAAAACTTTGCCCCGCCCAGGCAGCACTTTTGTGACGAATAGTAACCGAGTGCCAAAAGTGTATATTTACTCCTACTATGTCAGAATTCCACACATGAAAGAGACTGCCCATTCACAGAAAAAACTTTTGACATAAAAAATTAGAGGATTAGACCTGCCTGAGATCCACTGTGTATCCCGTACGCTGTACCTTTAAAGAACCTGTGAACTCCAGGGGAAACTTTAAAAAAGGAAGTGTTCATGGTTAAATAAATACATTGTTCTACATACCGTGCTAGGCAACTGGAGACCCGAGTCAATCAACGTAATGATGTCGTCATTAAAACTGGATTCAAGACTAATGATGTCGTCGATCACATCGTCAATCTAGATAAAGCAAATGAGAGAAAACATCAGTGGTGCCAAGTCAGTAAAGGTTACAGGTGTGAAAATAATTAACATATATGTTTATAGTGTGTTTTGTAATCTTTCTGTAGACTCTGTGAAGACTGAGGGCCAACTCGAAACATTTAAACCAATGTAACAGGTCTGAGTGCTGGCATGGTTAAACTGTAAGTGCAGTATTTAACATCTTATTGTGACAACAGGCCAACAAGGATACGATGACAAAAGGCATGCATCATCACAGTGGGACCTTCGGCCACATCACTGCAGAGCAAACAAAAAGTAATTAAGCTAGAAGTGTGCAAAGGGTTAGACATTTAACTTCTTCAAAAATGCACTTTAAGTTAGCAGGAAGGCAACCATTGACATGGTTGTGCAATCTGCTGCGCCAGCAAACAAAACGCCCACACAAGAACTTCACCCGCCGGTATGAAAGCAGGAATTGCCCATACTTCCTCCTTGTTGGATCCGATGTTGAGCAAAGCCATAGGACTGTTCGGAGCACTGCTGGCCGTGGGAGCAACTTCAGGCGCGGAGCTGGATTGCTGCACAGGGGACACGCCGAGGGTCTGAGTAACCGCCATGTTGCCCAGGGTGGTGGAGAGGTACTGCTTCACCTGTTGCCTCTGTGCCTGCTGGATGTGGTACTTGGTGGGGTTCTCCAAGTGGGTCTGCACCTAATCATTTAAACAGTTGTTGAGGGTTAATATTCTGTTATGATCAAATTTCACCAAATACAGAACACAAGTGATACAAACAGGAAGCTCTTACTTTCAGCACCTCCACAGGCACCTGTGCTGGAGGGGGACGGGCAGCATTTGGGGGCAGTGTGACGGAGATGGCTGGTGTGGAGTCAGAGGCCCGGAGCTGAGAGGCGGAGGCCTGCTGCTGGGCCTCACGTCTCTCCTGCTCCTGGGCTTGTTCTCGCATCAGCTGCTGCCGCAGCAACACACGTGATGACATGGCTGAAGACAGAGATCCAGATCTTGGGATGAAGCTGGAAAAAATAACAAAAAAAGCAACTCAGTATTTTCAAGTGAATGGAACAGCGATGGTACAGAATTCAATCAATAAAATCATCTACTGCGGTCAGTAGGAACGATGCTCTGACAGACTTCCACCACTGATTTATTCATCAGATTTCCAATAGAAAAGTGTAGATAGTTTAAAATAACTTTACATAAAATCTTGACCAGTTGATGACTTTAAAAATTATACCAGCTTTAAATACTCATATGCATCTCTATAGTATTATACAAGACAATTAAATGTCATATTACGGGCTAGAGAACATTACTTCTGCCAACAGGCAATATTAATCAGCTTGTAAATCTGAAACACACGTGTGTTTATTGTGCTTGTGACTGAAACTGAGGGAAAACATCACTCCTTCATTTTACCATTAAGAATTTACTGAACTGCCTTCAGCTGATATTAATACATAATCTAATGGATAGTGCATCGCACATGAAATCATCAAGCTCTCTTCAGATAATGCTTGTAACTAAAAAAAAAACTGATACCAGCATCCATCTGCAGTCTGTCTTTGACAGTTATCTGTCTTCTGTGTCTGTATCAGATCATTTCAGAGAGCTGATGTTAAAATGCAGCTAAAAACTTCACAGATTCAATAAAAATTAAAAGTACCCAAGTGCCATTAATTTCATAGATGTTACTGAAAGCAGACTAACAATGATGTGCTTGATGTTCATTCTTTTGGTACCTTAATTAATATCTACAGGCTTTGATAATACTTTATTTTTTAATAATTTGTATCATCCACGTAAATCATCTCTGGTACAGTTAGAGGTACAGTGCACACTGATAAAGATTTGCTCAGGCTCTACCGAGAGCAGTGACCAAAACCGAAACCTTTACATCTCACGTCTGTGTCTATATTCAGCTCCCAGAAACATCCTCTACATGCTCAACAGCGTACAGACTGCAATCACTCATTTTTACTGTGCTACTTGTTATTATAGGTCATTTAAATACAATCTTGCATGTCTGTTAGCCAGAAGTGCAAAGGTACTAAATTCATCTACTGTGATTTAAGTGTGAAGCACCTGAAGCTTACTTGAGTATTTACACATACAATCCACTACATTTCAGAGACAAACGTCGTACTTTTCACTTCACTTACATGACAGCCAATTAGTTATTCTTTAGTTATTACTAAAGTTATTTTAGTAATAGTCTAAATTTTTATACGCAAAATAAGTAATCAATTTATGAGTGATACACTAAACTATCCACAGTTACATAAACTAAGTACACTTTCACCAGCTGTAGCAATAAAATGCTTGTGTGTTAATGCTTCAGTAACAATATTCAAATGATGTGATCTACATGTTATAACACTCTGAAAAGGAAGAGTATTTGACTTTTTTTTAACATTTTACTGCGCTTAAATGTGTGAGTGCTACTTCCACCTCAGCTTTCAGACTTTGCCCTCTCGTCACCCCTCAGTGGCTTCACATTATAACCACAGTGTGTCAGAGAAAAGTGGAATAATAGATGAATGCTCTTCGTCGACCCCCTGAAACCTCCTCAGGTTGGACTTCAGTGTGTTACTTCATCCTGCTCACGTGAAAACATGTTACCGCCTCCCCGACAGCACACCACCAAAAACCTCTTTTACTTCATGTCATGCCGATTTCTTATATATTTCTTATCAGTGTCAGGAGCAGTTTAGAGAGCTACAGCTGGTTATCTATCTTAAATTTAGCAGCAATTTCTATTTCTGTCTAATCCCTTGTCCTGGGGTAGCACTGACTTCACCTGACAGCTCGGTGCTAACAGGCCCGCACAGACTAGCGCACAACTAAAACTACTATTTCCTTTGACTTCTCGGTTAGCTTCCCGTCGTCGCTTGGGAATAAGTTGTCTGTTGTGTTGTTGTTGTTTTCTTTTTCTTGAAAGCAGACGTATTTCGGCGACACACAAACGCACACACAGTCGGGGCAAAAGTAAAAATAGGAAGTTGCTGCTAGGCTAGCTCGTTAGCATGCGAGCAGCCGTTAGTCGCTAATGCTATCAAGATGGAGAGCCTATTTAAGAGCGAAGATAAAAAACACACCGTGGAGAGAGGTTTGTTTGACGTGATCACAGCCGGGTGTCTCCAAGGTCCTCCGCTTTCTTTGCCATCTTAAAGAGGGTAAACAGGAGCTCTCCAGCAGCCAGTCGCTAGCCTCGGCCCGACAGTGTTGTTTATCTCAGAGGGGCTGAGGTCATCCGACCCGGAACATTTTGACATGTGTGAGACTCGAGTCTGCAGCGAGCAGGGCTGTCTGAGCTACAGCAGCACAGACCGGCACTGTTTACACACACAGCCTCAGCAGGCTCATTTCTCAAGGTTTTAATCTACTCTGAAATGCACATGAAGCTCCATAAGAGGTGTCATAAAAGCAACAATGATGGAGATTCTGCAAAAAAAACCTGCAGTTTTTAACTCAAATTTAAAATGTTTAGTGGTTATTGGAGACAGCGGCTCAAAAGGAGTAAAATCTG
This sequence comes from Terapon puta, assembly GCA_028564955.1. Lineage (NCBI taxonomy): Eukaryota > Metazoa > Chordata > Actinopteri > Centrarchiformes > Terapontidae > Terapon > Terapon puta. The sequence goes on along the minus strand of JAOXYL010000100.1, from coordinate 22,448,157 downwards.
CCCAGTGAAAATCCACCACAAAGGATTGGATTCAGAGGCCTTTTTTTGTTTATGTAAAAAAAAACTGTAAAAAAAAAAAAAAACAAACACAAAAAATGTTTAGTTTAAATATTTTATTTCAGTCCATTATAATCAGCTGTCTGAAAAGGAGAAGTCCATTGCAGATGTCAAGGTGTCTGACAGTTTGGTGGCAATTTTGTCTGCAGGGAGGGGGAAAAGAGGGAAATGTAAATGTAATCTGGGAGAGAGAAAACACAGGAGTCTTGACGTGAAGTCTCTCACGTTTTGAGATACACAGAGGAGACAGATTATAAACTACAGACCAACGTAAACCTTTACTCAGGAGGAGAGGTTCATGTTGCATAATACCACACTTCAGGACAACTTAGCCTCATTAACATCCCCATATAAAATAATGATTTTTTTTTTATCTAACACTTTTCTTTCAATAAAACCAGCGTGAAGCTAGCCATGTTAGTCTGTTTGTGACAAAAAAGGCAATGAAGTTTTATGTGTGTTTACTTTTTCATGGATTAAGGTAAAAGGAATTTTGAGAACGCATAGCATGAACACACCACAGACGAAATGATAAAATATTAGACTCAGACAAATATGTATACAAACCAGCTCTTTTCTGTTGCTTTTTCCTCTTCTTGCTGGCAGCCAGGAGAGCCTGGCCCTGCTGTAGAGGATCTACATTCAAGATATCCTTCAAACCTGGAGCTCTGGATGCAGGATCATTTGCAGGTAAGTCGGCCTTCGACTTCTGAGTTTTTATCTCCACTGTCATTGGTCCAAACTATTTTGAACAGGACAGAAAGCAAAGTTAAGTGAACCACACACCATCATTTTATAATGTAAAAAAGTGCAGGGTCTGCACTGTTTCACACCTCTGGGTCCTGGTCATCCTCCATAGATTCAGTATCATCTTTAAATGCAGCCTCTTCCAACGACCCCGCCTCCGTGTCCAGGGCAGAGAGAGCTTCATCCTGACCGCCTTGAGTCATTCCACCGGTTTCCATGCAGAATCCCATTTGGATATCAGGACAGGATGACTCTGAAACAAAGTAGAAAACAAACACAACTTTGGAGCCACCACTGCTTCTTGAGGGTTATTTTAACAAAAACCAACTAATCTGACAAAACCAAGGCACTGTTCAATACAATGTCTTTCAGTATAACCATTACATTTTGTTAGATGCACGTCCTCCCAGTGGAGCTGTGAAAGGTGACACAGCTGCATCAGCAAAGCTTTGAACATCACTCTAAGTAGTTGCATCAAAAGAAATGCCTTTTTAAATAAAGGTGATCCAAATAATATGATGTCACAGTTACATCACAGGACCATCAGGGATTCAAAATAAGGATAAATAAGGAGCTCCTGACTACTTGTGTCTCATTTAAGTACATTATTATATTCATTCACTCAGCAGCTAAACTCGCTTATCCTTCCTAGTGTTGCTGAGATAATCCAAGCTGACATGTATGTCACAAATGTCTGCAAATTAACTCAATTTCAAATGACACTTTATTTTTTTACCTGCAAGGACTTCCTGATTTCCCTTTTCCAGCTCATCCCAGTCAAAAGCTTTACCCATTTCCGTAACAATCTCGGCACTGACGTGTGTGGGGAGGGTGTGCGTCTCTGGAGGGTGCGTGAAGTAGCTTATCCGTCCCCTGAATAACATAACATGCTGAGATTAACAGTGCTGAGGACACTGGTTGATTGTCATTTGTCAAATTTCCAAAACGTTTACTCACCCAGTCCAGTCCATTAACACACTCTTTGCTGCTTTGTCAGTGTCGGGCAGTCCTCCCTTTCTTAGTTTTCCCTGACGTCGAGCGAGCAATGCCAAGAACTCCAGGGCTGTGTGAAAGTCTTGAACTCCGTAGTGCTCCATGATCTGTGCATCCAGCAAAATTTCCGGTAATGAGTGCAAATGACGCATTGAAGAAAAGTGCAAAACAAAGAGTTGTGGCATACCTGCGCCTTGTTGCAGCGGCGAAGGATGGCTTCGACAGGCGGGAGAGGATCCACAAGCTGTTCGATTTTCACGCAGTTACGGAGGATCATTGCGGCGTCAGTTGTTGAGGTTGCCATGACAATGCCAGGGCAGTCGAGGAGCTTTATGTGTTTGTCCAAATGCACCTCTTGAAGGCACCTGTAATCCACCAAACCCATCAGCAAGACTAGAAGGAAGAACAAGCAAGATTTTACGGGACCATTAATGCCTGCATACTTACTTGGTGACACCCGGGGTCGCTCCAACGTTACACGCCCGCGCCCGTTTCAAACTGTTGATCAAACTACTCTTTCCCACGTTAGGAAAACCTGCAGAAACAGGAGTGGCAAAATCATTTCACTTTGGACAAAAGTGCATTATACACAGAAGGAACCTGAATGTGGGGCTGCTCACCTACGACACCCACAGTGATGGCCGTCTTTATGTCCAGGTTGCGGCAGTAGTTGCCGAGTAGCTTCATCAAGCAGTCTGCACCAACACAAGCGCTGCTGCCAAGAAGTTCTGTGGTGGCTTGAGTCACTGGGACGTTACTGCGTTTCTGTTAATGGCATGAGAGACAGAGAGAGATACTTTAGTCTTCATGTGAAGAGACGTTATTCTATAGCTTGAATAGTTTGAATCTCAATTTTAGACGATCAAAATATGAATAGTTAACTGCACACCAAGTTCTTGGACTGTTGCTGGGTAGATGCTTTGAAGGCCACTGTCGGAAACTCATTACGTAGATATTTAATCCACTTCTCCACGATTTCCTTTGATACCAAGTCTATAAAAAAATGGAACCATCCATATCAAGCCTCAGATATTGATCACAGTAAATTAAATACTTCACTTGTAACTGCTTTATTATTCAATCAAACAAATGCTAATAAATACAGTTTCCAAAAGACACACTTTCTACATTCATTTAGGTAACTTACCAATTTTATTAAGCACTAAAACTATCTTTTTGTTGGTTCCACTCTGAATGACCGCCTGCTCCACCTGAGGACATCTACAGCCAAGAGGATCCCGTGCATCCAGAACCTCCAAAATCACATCTGAGGCTTCTACTACCTTAAAAAAAAAAAAAAAAAAAAAGGTAAACAGTGTTCATGTTCCAAAGTTAACTATCGCGTCTCTGTCATAGCTGAAGCATGATCTAAGAGGTAAATCTCAACCAGTCTGTGTATGTTATATATATATATATATATGAAATCAAATTGTAAAGGGGATAAATCTATGTATATATCTATGTAACTGCGACTGAATTACTGAAATAGTTACCATCTATGGAGCAGCTACATACCTTTTTAAATTCTCTGTAATATGCTTTTCTTGAATTCTCATTTTCAAAGTTAACATTCTTCTCCAAACTCTGCATCTCGGTCTCCTGCGAGGAAGGAAAAGAGGAAAGAGGAGAACAGAAATCAGCTATGGAGATTCAGTGATCCTGATTGGAGTCCATTTCCAGTAATTAAGCCGACATTTACCTTCTGCTCAAACTCTCTTTGTCGCTGTAAGATGTCATTCTGAAAGCTTTGCAAATTCCTCCTCTTCATCAGCTCTCGTTCTCTGGAGATCTTCTGCTTTTCCTGGAGGTCCTGAAGCTAATTAGGACAGACGTTGAATGGAGAGCGTGGTTAAGCTCAGTAAAAGAAAAAAGAAAGAAAGAAAATAAATCCACAAATGCGCAGAGAAGACTTATACTGAAATACCCACCCTTTGCTTCCTGATCTCCTCTGGATTTCTGTGGTTTTTGACATGCTGCACAGACGACTGCTCTGAATTCTTTGTCCGTCCCGAAGCGTCACCCTTTCGTCCATCTGCAGTCTGTAGACAAGAAATCACACCAAACTTCTTGTCAGATAGTCTTATTTCTTTTACATTGTTAGGACGCTAAGGCATCTGTGAGGCTCTGTAAAGTAAATAATAATCTCACATACTTTACTGCTCAAACTGTACAAGTTATATTCTGAAAATCTGACTTAAGAATGATGACGTATTGTAAAAGTGTTGTCTTGTTGTCAGCAGCTGTGTAAACCTGAGAATAGGTGTAAACCCTAGAATATTTAGCTGTTTCTCTGTAAGCCTACAAGTGTGTATGCCTGCGTTTGTGTGTGCTATTGTCACATTAAATACATTTGGATATTGATGAAGGCAGCATAGTTCCCTTTACGGTTCGTCAGACTGTGAGAGTAAAGTTACAGTTAATGAAATAATTGATGGCAACTGTAATACACGGTTTTAGCCCTGCCAGGCACACAGAGCTGAGTCTCAGCTCAGAGACATTAGCTTACCTTAAATTTTCCGAGGAGGCCGAGACGTTTGGCTCGTTTTTGTTCTGTAAATGTGACAGACGACACTTAAGGTCAACTGCAGTTATTTAGCGAGTGACTACAACTGGACAAAGTCGATATATAAGTAAATACTTACTGGATTTCGACATATCTTCGCCGCAGTCTCGACTCTTGACTTCACGTGTGCGGCAGGAGGGTGGACATGCGCACGCAGTGACGTCAGCCACAACATCCGGCCAAGTGTCAAAATAAAAGAGCTTAGGTCGCGGCCAGCAGGATCTGTGCTCCATCCGCATACCAGGCTGTTTGTTGAAGAGGCGTTTCATTATTACCGGTACTTTTCCTCATCACTTTTTATTCCCTCCGTTAAGTCTTTTTTTTCTTTTTCTTCTTTGTTTTACTTTTTTGTGTTTTTACTATTTACAAAAGTTATATATGCTTATGTTTATTTTTTTGTGTTTTTCCGTCTAAATGGACCTATTTCAGGTGAAGAAAACAAAATAAAGTGTCTTATAATGCTGCGTTGTACTGTTCAGCTTTGTTGTCCTTTGTTTGTACTTGTATGTCTACGGTCTGCACATCCATTGCATGGTTCAGTTGTGGATGGTTTAATGGAAGGATGGCAAAAGCAGCAGCCAAAATGATGTGTCTCAGTTGATCAATTTTACTTTGAATAAGAGATTCTTAGATTCCAGCATTCAGAAGCGCCACCAGTGGGTGGCCAAGGGTAACCACCCTATTTTAAAAACAATGGATTTTTAATTGTTGTGGAACTCAAAATGTCAGCTGTATTGTTACTAGTCTATACACATTAGTATATCAGTAGGCGTTTCTAGGGTAAGTTTCTAGTAACCTCTCTACTACAACAGTATAATAAAATCCTGAAATGATGGTTTTCAGCTGGTGTGCCACCCCAAGATTTTAAGTGGCTCTATCTGGCCACCCTTATGAAAAATGCAGCAACTTGCAGCAAACTTTTTAAAAGTTAACCATCTGAAAATAAAATCCTGAAATAATTTCTCCTCAAGAGCCTTTACATTATGTTAAAAGCCAATAACGTGAAAACAAGGTAAGTATCATGAGAAAATAGGAAAGAACTAAATAAAGAAGGAGAAGAACTGCAGAATTGGAAGCCTTAAAAGCTATATCAGTGAATCATTTTATACTAGTCATGCTCTGTGACTCCTTAAATACAGGAGCCTTAGTAGGGCTGTATACATTTCCAGGTATATGCACCCAGTGAACAACCCTAACCCTACTTTAACAGATGCACTAGTCTTCCACATGATGATGGGGATGGACTTTGAGATGGCCAAGTAGAGGTGCCCCAACATTGTCTTTAGCTGGTTTCAAGCTCCAAGTTGTTTTGTCCATCAAATCACCAAATAGTCAATCTTGGATCTATATGTGGATTCATTCCCACCAGAGATGAGCCCAATGAGTTGGTCTCCTGAGTTGGGTACTGAGCCTGCTGAAAAACAGCAGGGACGTCATATATGCTGATGTCAGGTGGCAGTTCTGTGCTCTTACACCCCACAGCCTGTCAATGATCTGTCTATGTCATATCAGCTCATTAGACCCAACAGATGTACAAAAAGAGATGACAAATTAAAGGGTGGAAAAAAATATTCATTCTTTGGGTGTTTTCATAAAGTGGTGGAGAGCACTGTGTAATGGCCTTTTTCCATTAGCACCTATTGGGCTGGGCTTGGGTTGGCTCGACTTTTTTTTTTTTTTTTTTTTTTTTAGGCTTTTCCATTATGCATTAGTATCTGGTACCAGGTACCTTTCTAGTACCTATTCGTCCAGGGTTCCAAGCGGGCTGAGTCAAGCCGAAAATATGGCCACTGATTGGCCAGGGCGTGATGTCACTAGATGAGCTGGGAGTTTCTTTGTCTGGTGGCTCCCATAGCTGCTTCACATTTGTGTTGCATAACAAATGCTCAAAATGACACAAAGTTAATTTTGTTCTTGCACAAGCATTGAAACAAGGCAGTTCTGGTCATTGGTGGAGGAGTTTCAAAATGCATACACTGATTTGGGAATCATGTGGAAGTTGGGTGGCTAAGTCACAGAAAAGCCCTAGATTGCTTCAATGAACGATGCTATGCTACCAGCTATGCCCATATTTTTGAAGAGAAGGGCCCACGTTTTTTTATTGGTACCCCTGGAAGATAACGGATTTGCGCACAACACTGCTTTTCATCACTTGTATTCACTCAATGGCTCTGCCAATAATGATGAATGATGTGGCTGCCTTTGAATCAAAACTCATTTTCACCCACCCCTTACTGGGCCTTCCTTACATAATTGAAAGAGGTATTTTCCTCCCGGTTTGTGGACATTAAGTCCTTGAAACCCATGCTAGCATGCACAGAGAATCAATTTGCGTGTGACAAACAGCCTACCTTAAGTCTCTGTCACACCAGTGCAATCTGGAGTCGAAAGGGCTGTGAGGGACAACTCATAGAGCTGTAGCACAACAACATCCTCAAAGAAAGACACGAGGAGCAGAGCACTGACACATTCTGCATTAATCCTGTGAGTTCAGAAAATCCTGACCTTCTTTGGATTTACATATGTGTGTCAAAGCTCCTTCTCTGGTATTGCAATAATAAAATCAAAGCAGCATTCCTGGCAGCTACAACTAAGCAACAAACAGATCTGATAGTACTTGTGAAAAGAATGCAGACAGCTCTCACTAGGAGATGGAAAATATTGTTATTGTTACTCTCATTGTTATTCATATTTTGTTCCATATTGGATGATGTTCTGCAAACTTTATTAGTGTAATTAATGTAAAGGTATTCACTGCAGTGCAAATTAAATGTCAGCTTGATTGATATTTGACCTCCTTGGAAACGCTGTCACTACACCATATTTGTCTCTCAAATTGAGAATATTTGTTAAATATTCCATGATGCTTTGGAATGTATTAAAATGACCAGAAAGACAGCATATTTTAATTTTCATTTATTTGCATTATGTTTTTTTTCTTTTTTATATTTGCAAGAGAGCTACATTTTGCTAAAAAAAAAAAGAAAGAAAAGACATTAAAAAATTAAACAATAGATATTTTCTGTACAAATCATAATGATACTCAAGGTTTTTCCAAAAGGAAGAACACTGAGGTTTAAGCAGGAGCCACAGAGGAGACCTCTGTCTTTGATGTGGATACTTCAGAGCCATCATCCACTTCTTTCCCAAAGAGCTGCATGATGCATGTACGGAACTGAGAGGGACAAAATAAAACATGGTAGGAAATGAAAACCAAACACATTTGATTTAGAGGAATTTGATCAATGCCAATGCCAATGAGCCTCTTGTGCTTACCTGCCGGTTCATGAAGACATAGATAATTGGGTTGTAAATGGTGGCGCTCTTGGCAAAGTATGCAGGCATGGCAGCAGCCAAAGGATGGAAGGCATATCCAGGGTTAGCCGCAGCAAAGCAGGCAAAAAAGGTATACGGTCCCCAGCAGACGCAATATGCTATGATCATGACAACGACCATCCTGGATACTTCTCTCTCAGCTTTCTGAGTTGACTCTGATTCTTTCTGCTGCATGGCAACCTGTCATCGACAAACCAGCACAGTGTGAGAGTCTGCCAGGCTGTGATCTACTTTAGATAAAGAACACAACTGTTACTGTTAAACTTTTAAACTACTAAGAGGACTTACAGCACGAATAGCCAACCAGACAGCCAGGTAGCACAAGATGATGATAGCCAGAGGAAGGATACAACATGTAATCATCAGAACAATCATGTAGGACTGAACTCCAGGGTCTTCACTTCCACTGAATACATCAGGTCCACAGGAAGTCTTCAGTCCATGAGGCCAGTACCTGATGCCAGAAAATGGTTAGTCTACATTTCCACTGACAAATTGAAATCTTAAGATAAAAAACACAAGGCTACCTGCTCCATCCAAAAATGGGGGGAGCACACCACACTGCTGACCAGACCCAGGAGAACACTATCCCAGCTGTGGCCCATTTGGCATCAAACTTGACATTTCCAAAAGGTTTGCACACAACTATCCATCTCTCCCAGGAGATGATGGTCAGGGACCAGAGAGCAGCAATTCCTGTGCAAGGAGACAGGAAACTCAGTAAAGGTGTTTAAGTCATAGCTGGATAATATCTGTCTTAACAAATTGTCTCCAAATACTTTCCACCAAGAGAAAAAAACCTGAAACTTACCACAAGTTGAGACGACGTAGCCCTCAAAGATGCACATGGGATGTCCAAGAATAAAATAGCCAAAAAACTGGTTGCATACACTGATGGTGCTGGCAAAAACCGTCTCTCCGAGATCAGCAATGGCAAGATTCACCAAGATCCAGTTCAGAGGGTGGCGAAGTTTCTTGAACTTTGCTGTGGCCACCAAGACGAGACCATTGGTGAAGACAGATAAAATGACCACAACAAACATCCAGAGCGTTGCAAGGTTGTAAACCCATCGTGGAGCAATGTGGTAATTGGGACCCTCAAAGGGATCTGGGAAGAAAAATCATAACAATCAAAACAAATATAAAACACACACACACACACACACACACACACACTTATACCCATTAAGTATACCAATATATACGATTACAACAATAATCACTGAATAGTCACAATACTGTACCTTTGGTATTGTTGCTGTTTGTGTAAGCAAAGGCAGATCCCCTTGTTGTGTCTTCATGGTACCGCCTGGCAGCAAATGCCTGTTTTCCCCACTCTTCTGCCATTCTGATTTTAGAAGGAGGTCCTCAGCAGTCGCACTGTCTTGTCACTTGTCACACCTCCTCTGGTGACCGGTGCCTCACATCTGACTTAAGCTTTTATACTTTTGCTTCAGAGACTTCTGATAGGATTAGCTCACAGTCAAAATACATCAGTGATGTGCTGCTTGGCGGAGATGCTCAGTGTAGAAGCAATTAACTTATTTTGTACTTTAATTAATACTATCAGTAAATTAGGTTAAGACAAAATAAATAAGGTGAATCCTGTTTGGAAGCGGATTTCCATCCACTCAATTAAAACATGGACTAACTACTCCACCTCCGGTGTGATTAAACTAAAAAGACATAAATCTAAATGTTGAACAATCATTTGCATGTTTTTTACTGCTGCTGTATTAAATATTTTATATCTACTCGGTCTGTGATAATGTAGAAATGAAGAAGAAATAAAGCAAAACGCAATTTTACTCACTCAGTGATATTTTGAGTTCACCATCACACCAACATTTTATTTTCTAAATTCTTTCTTTTGTATTAAGAAGAGGAAATGTCTATGTTTGGATACTCATATAACTATAAAATGTACCCTTTGCATGATATTAAGTTTATATGACAAAAATCAAGAATATTTAACAAGAACACACCAAACATTTCAGAACTCAAGCCAAGTGGATGTAACTTGGCAGACACAAAAGGATAAGCACAAGGACAAGTCTTAAATCTTAATTGGCCTTGTCTAAATTCCACAGATTGAACTGTGATTCTCTCGGGTGATGACGTGAGAGACATAAGACACCTTTAATTCCCCTATAGAAGCATTCACTGCAGTGAAGTGACAGCGAGGAATCACTTCCTTGTTTCGTCATTGTTTTGATTTTATCCGATAGATCAGGTGGAATAACTCAAGACAATAAGCTAACTTTATAACCAAGCGTATAATTAAAGCATATATCATATCAACAAAAATATTAAATAAATAGTCATGGCAATTTCTCATTTACAGTCTTAGTTAAACTTGTAACAATAAATTATTAGCATTTATTCAAATAATATACTATATCTATAGGTACAGGTACATTGGGTACATTTCAAAAAGAGCTCAGTAAACTGGATTTGTTTATTTTATGGTAAAATTTGGATAACATCTGAGACTTCATAGCACCCTCAGGACCCCCAGGATCACAACACAGATGGTTATGCTTCATTTATAATAATTAAATGAAATATTCATTTATTTGGATTTTAGAAAAATAATTAATAGGCTGGGTATGGCAAGGAGGGTGTATCTTATTAATTAGCTATAGCTATAAAATATTTATGTTTTTAAAATACAGTACTATAGACAGTAATTCAGCTAGTTAGTTAAGTACAGAGATAAACTGCCACCAATTTCACTCATAAATAGCATAGAAATAGTATGATGAGCCAATGGATAATAAATAAAAAAATATAAACTTTTTTTAAAGCATACATGAAGAAGTCCATTTGAGAAGACAATTTATTTAATGATTTAGTCTATTTGGTTCTGAAACCTTGAATACGAATTTTGTACCCCTTATTCCCATGAACTTACCTGTAGTGATCACTCACTATTGATATTTGTAGCAGCAACTATGACATAGTGAGACAGTTTCAGTTGGACTGGAATTTAAACTCTTTTCTCACAACCTTGAACAAGAAACACAGTCAATTACAGCTCTGTGGTGTTTGTTGTGTTGCTAACCCTGATCTCTAACCTGCCTGTGGATAAGAACAAATAAAAAATATATATTTATAAATGATAAGGCGACAACGATTAAGTGATGGAAAGTAAGTGCTACAAATAAAAAAGTAAGCAATGTAGGAATTATATATCAAGTATTATTCTTAACCACAAGTTTTTTTATTTATCCTTAAACTGTGTCTCAGTTGGAAATATTGTGCTCTTTAGACCACTACATTTATCTGTTTGCTATATTAGGTATTTGCTTTTCAGAAGCACACTTTTCATACAAAATACATGCAGTGTTTTTTGTCAGTCGTGTCTGTTTACTTTGGTTCAGGCCTGACTATCTCAAGGACTTTGCACTATCTGGTTTATCCACTGAGTAGTGGAATGCTTTGAATTTTATAGAGTGTAGCTCTATTTATTGGAATTGATATGTCCACATTTTAACTACACTTGATCAGGGCATTAAAGGGTACTTTTGAGGGTAGCAGCTGTCAAAGCAGTTTCTCCTTGTTCTAGTGCCCTTGATCATTCCAGTTAAGATTTTGCATGTCCCCACAAACCGTATGAGATTAGTGGGACACCTCAGGTTGTTTCGTTAAATCGATTGGCTCAATTACCTCCGGCCTGTTTTTTTTGTGACCTTTTAATCTCTCCGGAATGAGAGTTCACTCGAGGGGAGAGGAAAGGTTTACCAAAGCTGCTATAATTATTTAATCTGACGTATCAGTGCATTCCTCAAGAGCAGTTTCCTCACAGATAACCATCCACACTGATGACTTCCAGAGAAGAAGACTATGGATCCTGGACCTAAAACAATCTGTAAACCTTTCCACTATTGTCCTTTATTTCTAAATGTTTGTGCATGCACATTAGTACATTAGTGTAGAATTCATATAGTAGTCATATAGTTTCATTTAGTTTCAATAGCAGTCTTAAAAGTAGACTTTAAGAAGATTTAAGTGTGTAGATCCCTATAGTATCCAAGAAGTGGAGAAGATACTAGACATTGTTCTTGACTGTTTTCTTTTTTTTTTTTTTTTACCCCTCATGGACTCCTGCTTCTTTGTGATGCTGCAATCTTTTGAGGGTAGGTCTGGAATTCTGCTAGTTCTTAACTGTTCATGTTTGGTAAAAGTTCACTACTAGCAGAACTCGGATTTGCCCCCGACTACCGATGGGAATCTCCACAAGCAAGTGTGAAAATCTGTTTTTCACACTTGCTGGAAAAGGTTCTTCTGCGCTTTTTGTGACAGTTTATTACACTTGTTGAGGTGAACTGGCTCCATCTTTTCAATCATATGGTCCTGTGTTCACTTCACATCAGGTAATAATCCTTTTCTTAGATTTCTATCCTTATTATAACCCATGATATCCTAAACCCTGGATGGTTCTTGCCTTTAAGGAGTCCCTTGATTACTCTTAAAACTCTTAAAACAACACCATCACAATAAAACCATCACTTCTATTGCATACTCTGTTGTATATTTGTATATATATATCTTTGTATATCTCTTCTAGTTGTATATTGTCTTAGTTGTAAAATGTAATTGTTCAATTTAGGTCTATATTTATTAATCTATCAGTACACTTGTACTATTATTTATTTCTATATTTGTATTCTTTAATCTGCTTTCTTTGTTTGAATGTTTCTATTTTTCTCGTGCTAATATTCCTGAGCATAGTTTGTTTGTTTGTAGGCAGCAAGAGACTTTCATTGGCAATGCTTGCATAATGTTATTGTTATGCAATGGCAAAAAAATCTTGATGTGTCTTGAAGTCTTACATGAATTATTTAAACAGCATTTGAATAGAAATTATTTTGTCCCAAGCTTTTGATCCATATAATCATTGATTATTGTAACTGTAAACACTATAAGCAATTTCCACTGCATAAGTGACCATATAAATATGAATATGAGGTAAATCTATATTCATAATGAAAAGCCTAGTTGTTTTTATGTCTTGCATTAAAAGGATATCTCAGTTTTGTGTCCTTGTTGTTTAAATGTTGGTTGTGGATTTTAAATTCTAACCATCAAAACATGTTATTTGAATCAGTAATAGATAAGAAAAGTACTGCATGTAATCTGTTTTTTGTTGTTTTGTTTTTTTTTTTTGATTGTCAGAATGATGAGCAGTTCAGCAAAGATGGACAACCAGTGGCTCAAAAAATGGACATGCTGAAGGTCAGATGACTTGTTCCCAGTCTACACCTTTACCTACAATGTTTCTAGGCAGCACATTGTCCTGTCAGCCAAACATTCAATAGACTGATTTAAAGACTGATCTAAAGATGAAAAATGCATTTAACCATGGACCTGCTACAACTTTCCACTATATGTCACATCATGTCTAAGGATTGGTTTACATGCAGACCTCTTTTATTTGTGCTCAAGACACATTTAGATTTTATTTTTGTTTTTCTAGAATTCCAGATTTTCTTTCCAGCTCTCCTGAGGTTTAACAAGTCAATGTGGTTCGCGGTTTACTTACATCAGCGTGAAGAGAACCTCTGGATAAAGTGTTTACAAAAAAATGCACACATACAGCAAAAGCAGCACTGATGCGGGGCTTCTAGTCATCTGGCAAATGATGACCACATTATTCAGCCAATATTCGTTCTGCTAACTAACTCCTGAGAGAACCATTTACATTTTTAGAAATCTGACCAACTGCTGCTGCTCTTCAGAATTAAATTTTTACATTTTACAAACAAACACTGGGTTTCTGTTGTGAAACTCATGCAGTCTTTCTCAGAAAACTCCACTGCTTCTGTGAAGTACTTTTGCCATCTTACATGAGTATCATTATGTCAGTGTCTGTGCCTTTTTTCTTTTTTGCCAGTTCAAGATCTACAGTCTAAAGCCTCTCCATAACCCTCTAACATCAGTGACCAGAAGAATTCAAGGTTCAATCTCTATAATGGTACAAATAACCAAAGGAAAACTTTCAGTATGCTTGATTTTTTTATGTTCATCTGAAAAAAGATCAGTGATATAATGAATCATTTGCTTAATATATTTTTTGTTGTTTTTCCATTTGCCGTAAAGCTATATTTACTAAAAAAATTAAACAATAGATATTTTCTGTACAAATCAAAATGGTTCTCAGGGTTTTTCCAAAAGGAAGAACACTGAGGTTTATGCAGGAGCCACGGAGGAGACCTCTGTCTTTGATGTGGATACTTCAGAGCCATCATCCACTTCTTTCCCAAAGAGCTGCATGATGCATGTACGGAACTGAGAGGGACAAAATAAAACATGGTAGGAAATGAAAACCAAACACATTTGATTTAGAGGAATTTGATCAATGCCAATGCCAATGAGCCTCTTGTGCTTACCTGCCGGTTCATGAAGACATAGATAATTGGGTTGTAAATGGTGGCGCTCTTGGCAAAGTATGCAGGCATGGCAGCAGCCAAAGGATGGAAGGCATATCCAGGGTTAGCCGCAGCAAAGCAGGCAAAAAAGGTATACGGTCCCCAGCAGACGCAATATGCTATGATCATGACAACGACCATCCTGGATACTTCTCTCTCAGCTTTCTGAGTTGACTCTGATTCTTTCTGCTGCATGGCAACCTGTCATCGACAAACCAGCACAGTGTGAGAGTCTGCCAGGCTGTGATCTACTTTAGATAAAGAACACAACTGTTACTGTTAAACTTTTAAACTACTAAGAGGACTTACAGCACGAATAGCCAACCAGACAGCCAGGTAGCACAAGATGATGATAGCCAGAGGAAGGATACAACATGTAATCATCAGAACAATCATGTAGGACTGAACTCCAGGGTCTTCACTTCCACTGAATACATCAGGTCCACAGGAAGTCTTCAGTCCATGAGGCCAGTACCTGATGCCAGAAAATGGTTAGTCTACATTTCCACTGACAAATTGAAATCTTAAGATAAAAAACACAAGGCTACCTGCTCCATCCAAAAATGGGGGGAGCACACCACACTGCTGACCAGACCCAGGAGAACACTATCCCAGCTGTGGCCCATTTGGCATCAAACTTGACATTTCCAAAAGGTTTGCACACAACTATCCATCTCTCCCAGGAGATGATGGTCAGGGACCAGAGAGCAGCAATTCCTGTGCAAGGAGACAGGAAACTCAGTAAAGGTGTTTAAGTCATAGCTGGATAATATCTGTCTTAACAAATTGTCTCCAAATACTTTCCACCAAGAGAAAAAAACCTGAAACTTACCACAAGTTGAGACGACGTAGCCCTCAAAGATGCACATGGGATGTCCAAGAATAAAATAGCCAAAAAACTGGTTGCATACACTGATGGTGCTGGCAAAAACCGTCTCTCCGAGATCAGCAATGGCAAGATTCACCAAGATCCAGTTCAGAGGGTGGCGAAGTTTCTTGAACTTTGCTGTGGCCACCAAGACGAGACCATTGGTGAAGACAGATAAAATGACCACAACAAACATCCAGAGCGTTGCAAGGTTGTAAACCCATCGTGGAGCAATGTGGTAATTGGGACCCTCAAAGGGATCTGGGAAGAAAAATCATAACAATCAAAACAAATATAAAACACACACACACACACACACACACACACACTTATACCCATTAAGTATACCAATATATACGATTACAACAATAATCACTGAATAGTCACAATACTGTACCTTTGGTATTGTTGCTGTTTGTGTAAGCAAAGGCAGATCCCCTTGTTGTGTCTTCATGGTACCGCCTGGCAGCAAATGCCTGTTTTCCCCACTCTTCTGCCATTCTGATTTTAGAAGGAGGTCCTCAGCAGTCGCACTGTCTTGTCACTTGTCACACCTCCTCTGGTGACCGGTGCCTCACATCTGACTTAAGCTTTTATACTTTTGCTTCAGAGACTTCTGATAGGATTAGCTCAAAGTCAAAATACATCAGTGATGTGCTGCTTGGCAGAGATGCTCAGGCAAACTTATTTTGAACTGTAATTAAAACTATCATCTAATTAGGTTAAGACAGAAAATGCCTGAATAATCTTATTTGAAAGCGGATTTCCGTCTACTCCATTACAACAAGGATTAGCACGAGACCTTTGACACGCATAAATGTAATTATTGACCCATCTCATTTGCTTTCATTTGAGTCCTGCAGTTGCCAATATTGTTTATTTCTATTTAACTGTTGCATGTGTTAAAGTAAATGTTTTGTCAAACTTTTGAATACTTAATAATATAAATAAAAAATGTTTCTGTCAAGCAATATGAAGTTATTTTGAAACATTAAAACAAATAAAGAAGAATTGTGCATACATATGTATATATATATATATATATATATATATATATATATATATATATATATACACACACACACATATGTAAATAAATATATATATGTGTGTGTGTGTGTGTGTATTGAGAAAGAGAAAATAAATATTGTATTGTGCAGGATGCTGTGGTCCTTAGAAGTATACATGCAGTGGGCATGAGAGGACAGCCAGGTCTTAAAGCAGCTTAACCGGACAAGCAATGATCAACAGAACTATAATAGTGACAGTCACAGTTGTTGACCTATAAGAGAAGTCAAACACCTTTAATCCCTCCGGAGAGGGGGCGTTCATTTCAGAAGACAGGATTTTTCTAAACTTCCTTGATCCTACAACACACGTCATAGTCTCCATGGCAAGGGCAAAGCAGAGCAGGTCAAGCGTGTTGATTTATGAGAAACGACACAGAAGTCATACATTTTTGAAAGGATGGTAGAATTAAACACAATTGACAGGCATGCACGGATTCTTTGTTTTGTGTCATTTAGTTAATGAATGTTACTTGGCTGATGTGAAAATTAAGAAAATGTACAATTAAACAATTTTAATAAAAGCAGTGTCATGTCAATGTGTTAAAAAGACAAAAAGGTCCAAAATGTCACTTTTATGCCTTGTGGCATCCCAGGTCACCCACCTGAGCCCCAGGTGATATGCTGGAGTGGAATCTGTTTATTAATTACTGTTAATTACTCCCAAAGCTTGAATTATGACCATGTGAGATTTCATTAGGGGTATTTTTCATCACTACAGACTAGTTTTCAGGGTATGTGTACTTTTAATTGTGAATTTCACATACACCTGTTTGCTGTTGCTACTGTGCGACAGCTGTACCATCCAAAGCTCTTCAGTTCTCTGCCTTGCCAACTGTATAATGTGTCTTTAGGGGATAAGAGCAGCCAATGATTAAGGAAATAGGTGCCCTCTTGCACACTTTAATACTGGCTAATGACTTCTTAATGTGCTCAGCTAACCTTTTGTACACTGTAATAGCTGCCAGCACGTGTTACTTTAAATTGTAATTAAAATGTAATTTAATTATGTATAAGTTAAAAATCCATATACATTCATTTGAAGTAAATTCCAGCTGAGATCTTGGGCTGTAATGCAACATTGTGCTCAGTAGTTACTTGAAGATTCAGATTGATTACTTTAACAGTGTAAATTTCTAAAATGCACAATTCTGCTATAACACCCATTTTATGCAGAGAATATGTTCAGTTAGGCTAGATTTTTCTTTTCTCTTAAGGTCTCCTTTCAAACTCTTCACACAACTACCTCTGTCAGTTTTGGGTATGTATAACAGAGAGCAACATAATGATACCATTCCCTAGTTTCACCAGCCATGTATAAAATATTGAAAATCATGTAAATACACACAAAGGAGGAATTTGTTCATGTAGTCAAGACTACTTTAAAAAATGCTTCCAAAACAGACCTAACCAAAGATAAATCAGCACGCCTAAAATTTGGACATTACAAATTTAGAAGACATAAGAGTGAAAACATTCAGGTGTAATAGAATAATGAACAACTGGATTTTTCAGTATATTGAATTTCCGTTGTGCTGATGATGATGTTGACTGAGCTTCCTTCTGTCATAAAATCTGCTCAGAGTCATAAAATCTGCTCAGCACAGCAAGTCATAGTTTAAAACACTATAGACTGGACAAACATCTTTATCATCTTTATAAAACAGCAAAGGTCCGCAAAGTGTTTAACATTACACAAGATAACTTCAGATGGGATTCCCAAATAATCTGACAATCTAAGTTAATAGTAATACACCTCTAAGTATTTGACAGAAAGAATAGAATAGTTTTGTGCTGAAAAAACATTTAATTAATAATTATTCATTCCTAATTTTTTCATTCAAGATGAAACAAGGTATCATGCTGACAAGCCATAAAGCTTTATTTGTGTGCAGAGTTTTGCTCCGTCTCGCTCTTATCTAATGTAATGATCTCTGATAGTTCACTGTTTATTTTAGTAGAATGATTACGTCTCAATCCAAATTGGACAGGATAAAGTGACCTGTGCGCTGCCAAATGGGTCAAAAGTTGCATGTAAGAATATGCTTTTCCAAGTGACCTGAAGTGTAACCTACAGTGGTTTTATCAGTGAATGTTTTTTATTTATACTAATTTACTAATACTAATTTTAAACACATCTATGGAACTTACAGACAAAGTCAGTGAGCTACAGCACATCAGTTTAGTCTTAACTTAAACCACATCATACACACATGATCTAAACTTCTATTAAATTATTGTGACATTAAAGATTCCCTCAGATTCCTTATGAGTTTCTAATGTTTCATCTTTCATAAAGTTTCAAGTTTATCAACATTTTTTCCATTCTTTGCATGTGTATGAAACTGCTTAGTTTTCATTGGATTGGGTCGAAATTTGTACTGAACATTCCAGAAACCCTAATTGTCTCATTGTCAGCTTATAATAATGTAAATAGAGATCCCGGATAAAAAAAATATAATTTCTCATAGAAACAAAGAAGATTTCATTTTCAAAAATTAATATATCAGCTTCCAGTGTTCACTTTTTTTGCAACCAAATATATATCGATTCTGTGTAGTATTAACATAGTTCTACCACACCTAGAACATATTTGGTCCTGCATAAAGAATCAGGTGCCACGTATCTTGCTGAAGCTGAAAAACACACACAAGACTGTTTCTTTCACCAAAAAGGATTTTTAAAATTTCCTTAAATATATTTGTGCTATGCCGACCGTAATATGACGCATTGTAAGCCTGTTTTTCATTCATTTCAGCAAATGTAAAAATCTGTTTCACAGTGACCGAGCTGGACAGAAATGTAACTGAGCCCAAACCACAAATCAATGGGTGATATCACAGTGACAACGCCCACTTCTTTTATGCAGTCTTTGAAGGCAGTTCAAAATCATTTGCAAGGTATTTAACCCGATGTTACCACTATTAGGGATTTGCTAATCTGATTAAGCAGACTATGTGTTTTATTAATGAATGTCTCCTAATCAGTAATATCTGTGTCATACACCTGCACAGATGGAGCTGAGCTGAGCTGTCTGACACAGCCCTCCAAAGTCTCTACAGGTGATCAACTGGGTTGACATGTGAAGACTGTGAGGGCCACTGAATATGAATCTCACCATTTTCATACTCATCACAAGAATGCAGTGTAACCAGGATTATGATATATTGTTCACTGTTTTAATAATCCAAGTGATTTTTAATCAGCCTTTTTATAGCTATTGTTTGTAGTGGGTTAAGTTACATTGAACCGCATTTCATGTTGGATGACCCAGTCTGCCCGAGCCGTATACATTTGTATTGTACAGATATGCAGTGGGCAGGCTTATAGGGCTGTTTTCTTAATGATAAATGTAAGTTAATAAAATGTGCATGTTAGCCCATCAGAGTGTTAATGGATATACTGATTGTGTTTTTGATTATTGCCAGGTCTCCCACAGGAAATGGAAAATCTGAAAAGGAAAACAATGATTCCAGACATAGTTGGAGAATTTGACTAAAGTATTGATTTAATGTCTGCCAAAGGCCAGTTCATTTTCCCCTCATTTACTCTGCTAATACAGCAGCCACGTGGAGATTTGGTACTTCGCCAAAACAACAGCGCTTGCATATGGACATGTATTATTACAAGGTGCCCTATATTGGGATGATGAAACTCACTCTGTAGACTCTGTCATAGAGACTACTAATGTACAGAAATACTTACATGTTAGCTATATTTTACACACTTATATTTATTATTAAGAATATCCTATCGTTATAATGTTAACTGATGTAATACTGTTGTTAACACTAAGCGCCTGTACTTAGCGTACTGCTAACCTCTAAGGTAGTGCAGTAGTCGTATAATGTGATTGTGGCCTAAATCAATTATACAAAATGGTTACCATGCAGTTACCAGCAGTTCTCTGAAGTGTAAAGCGTTTTATCTGATCAACCTTATTCCATTATTCCTACTGTGCAGATCACACAAAACCCGTTGCTGGTTTGGACAAACGGATGCTGGGACTTGCTGGTCGCGCCGAGGGACATGGCGACACCAATCAGGCCGGACTAACGTCTGGCCCTTACACCTCTATTTTTCTATATCTGCATATTCTGGACGTTTGTACTTTTGATCCATGAATAGTTGTGGAAGGAACCAAATGAGTGTTTCGTGTATCGTGGCTGTTATTATGCTAATATTTACAGTTCTCTGAGGGGGTAGTAGCTGTAAATCTGACCATTTAAAGCAGGAAGATAAGCATTTAAACCAGGCGAGGGTGCATAGTTTGAATTAAACAACAGTTTTTATGCTGAATTACTAGTGAGTGGAAAAGTTTATCACATAGCCACATGCAGAAATGACGTGTGAGAACAGCTGTCACCTTGTCATGCCTCAGCGGACTAGTTTCCCTAATCCTCCCAGGTCTATACACCTTGGTGCAAATGCAGATGTCTAAGGGTCTCAGGAACCTTTTAGTTCTTTGAAAATGGTTAATGAGACTGAATGTTGCTGGGTCTTTTAGTGGAAAGGCAGCTTATTGAACATACTGTATTACAGGGGCATCGTTCGTTTATCCAGTCAAATACAGGTGAAGATTCTTCAGGCCCCAGCAGACCAAAGCAGATTATACGGACAACCCAGGTTCTTCCACAAAACAGATTAACAAAGAGTAATTACTTCTGGCGTGCTCACTCCGTAACACCTTAATCTCTCCGGAACAACAGTTCAACTCAGGAGAAACCAGACGCCAACAAAAAGCTGCTATAGTGGTTGACTTAATCGCTTGTTTCTGTGTTTTTCTCCAGTCCTCTTCTTGCACAGGGAGCTGGCCTGGAGATTTGATAAGACCTGGATGTGAGACAAGGACGGCACGGCGATGGAAGTAAAGAAATCTGTAAACTTTTTTGATATTTTCCTTTATTTCCAAATGTCTTTGTTGATACTAGTAGTTAACTTTACTGGATAACTTCTGAAGTAACATTGTTTTAAACAGCTTATCACTCCTTTTGACAAAAACTAAGTAAACAGATGTGCAATTGATGACTTAAGGGAGGGAATGTGGTTTTCAGTATATCACTGTAATTCTACATATCATCCAAGAGGTGGTATTAACACTAGTTAATGTTTTGTTTTGTTTGTTTTACCCCTCTTGACTCTTACTTCCACACGGTGCTGTGATGTTTTCGAGAGTATGTCTGGAATTCCGCTAGTTCTGAACTATTCATTTTTGGTAAAAGTTCACTACTAGCAGAACTCGGATTTGCTCCCGATAATCAACGGGAACCTCCACCGTGACCACTGTGACCAGGCGACCGGTGGTTTATACATTCGCTCTCTGAATAGCAGGTGGTCTACAAGTGTATTGACGGTTACTCACTGTAAATAATTGCACTGCTGTGAAGTGAACCAAGGCCACCTTTGCAACTCATGTGGTCTTGTGTTGACTTCACATCAGTTTATAATCCCACCCTCTGATTTGTGTGCATATGTTGTTGTGAGACGATGTGTTGGCCAACACCTTGTCTTCCCTCTGCCTTTCCCTGCAGGAGAGATGATGGCGTGAAAACCCAGAGCACATTCGTCAGTGGTAATTCTATATATGGATTGTAACTTCCATGTGTAAATTTAAAAATGATAGCACAAACTCATTTAAAAGGTGTTTATTTCACCATAGTGGTGGATTTACTGTATGATTTGCATTTATGTTGAATGCACTTTTCTAAAACACATATTTTGGATAGATTTTTCAAATATATATATTGAAATCTAAAAAGCTTTATTCATTTCAATTATGCCCATTCCACTTTACTGTATTTATGTTTCATATAAGCTTTTGACCTATGACAACACAAGCTGTATTTCTACCAAAGTCCCAGAAGTCATTTTCAAGGAACTTTTCAAGGAGATTTGTGAGTCCCTACACAAAGGTTAAAGGTAATCCTATTTTTCTGAGCTTCTATATCTTAAAGAATTTGAATACAGTAAGTGCACATAATTGTTCAATTTATGAGCCATTTATCATCATAATAATGCATCTAATTTCTGTAGCACTTAATATTATTAACCATGTTGAGATCCCATTTGAAAATGATTTATGCTTGGATTCTGCTCTGTAAGTAAACTAGGCATGACTGGCAACAAGGCAGCTAAACTCCACATGATTGCACAATTCATTACTTTGCACCTTGTGAATATAACAGTGTTTTCTGTTCTGTCTTCTATTGTATATTGTCTTGATTTTATTATACTATATTATTTACTTAATTCTACATATGTATTCTTTTCTTTTTGCATGTGTGGTCTCTCTTTCAAAAATATTTTTTAGCATTGTTTAAGGGAGCAAGTGACTCAAGAATTTCATGATCAGTGACTCATGTCATTGTTGTGCACACAATAATAAAATTTTGAATCTTAATCTCACTCTGACCTAAAAATAATCAAATATATATTTAAGATAATTTGTACTGTAAAAACTACACCTCTGGACAGTGGTTTTAAGTGACTCACTCACAGTTGTACAGTTTTGATGCTGCACACGTGATAACTGCTGAAAAAGAGGCTTGGTTGTTTTCAATCATGGCGCCATCTGTAGGCCAATTGTTGGACTTGCCTGCATCTTCAACACTGCAGAGATCTCTGATATTCTGGCTTCATGTGAATCAGTTGATTGATAATTCAGAAGACAGCAGTACATTTTTTTCTAATTAGAACGATGTTAAATGGCACACCTGGGGTTCAAATGGGCAGATAGGTACATGCTCCCTAAATAGATTACTTTTGACAAATTGGTGGTGGGGCCTGCGAGATGTGCTTCACACCCCTGCTGTATCTCTTCAAGTGCTGCATGGTATTGTGCAGTCAACAGATTGTTAATAATCTCACCACTTTCTCCATAAAAGTCTTTTTCACAGTGTCAGTGTATGGAGGTGAAATTAGTTTTGTTTACCAGTTTATGCCCAGCTTACAGTGCGTTAAAGTTTACAGCTAACACACACAAATATACTAGTATAATATAGTACAGATATTTTCTTAACTGGGACAGCACTGAATTTTATACATGGACATTACCATGGCACAAGCCCAACTCTATGTGATGGGCTGATCGCATCACTGTGTTTATCCACACTGTCAGAATCGTATCTCAAGGACAGATATAAGCAGGAGAGTTGTAAATCAGCTCTTTATTGATTCTCTGTTAAGCTGCAAGTTGTAAGATATACACACATGGGAATCCTTATACAACAAGTGCAACTTAAGCATTTGCTTGCAAAGGTTCATTTAGTACTACTATGGGTTTTCAGTGACCTAAGATCCTTTCTTATAAGAAAAACAACATTCCTGGACATACATACAAATATATATTTTGTCATAACCTTTCTTCCCTCCTTTCTTTCTTTTTTTTATACATTTTTTGCATGCAACTGTTTATCTGCAACAATAAAATTTCATTAGACGATTCAGTGCCATTTACAATACAGGTCATCAAAATTAACCATGAAAAAAAACTATGCAGGTTGGACTTTGGAGACTTCAGTGACTGACTGACTTGTTGATGAGTCCTCATCATCAGCTCCACTCATTCCCAGCATCTTCTTTATACAAATGCGGAACTGAAAGGGAAAAAAACAGCATAAGCACAGGAATTTAATGGCAAAATGAACTTTTCAGGTAAATATCTTTATCGAAACAAATTTTAACAATATCTTTCTTTGTCCATACAATTTAAATTTAATTTGAAGCATCGGATTAGTACCTTTTTGTATGTTCTGAAAGCCACCATTAGAGGGCACTATTAGCCCTGTCAGTGATTTGTCCCTCTGTTTAAACGCAGTACTTTAGTCAAGTGAAACAGCAAGTAGCTTTTAAATAAGTAAACCTACCTGTTTATTAAGGAGGATGTAAATAACAGGGTTGTAGACTGTGGAGGCTTTGGACAGACAGGAGGGTATGGTTGCCAGCCTCAGGTCAAAAGGCTCCCCACGATTGTTGACAACCCAAAGAGCAAAAGAGGCGTAAGGCAAATAGCAGACCAGGAAGCCCAGCACCATGACGATCACCATCCTGGTCACCTCCTTCTCTGCCTTCTGAGTGGAGGCAGACTCAGCTTGGGCCTTTGCTGCCTGTTAATGGAGAAGTACAAGTGGTTGGTTGGATGGAAACAAACAAACAAACACACACACACACAAATCTGTCATATATAGTATATACAGACGAGACACATTGCCTACCGATTTCAGCATCAAAAGCAGCTGTGAGTAGCAGAGAACAATAGTGGTGAAAGGGACAGCAAAGCAGAAGCAGAAGAGGAACATCACATAGGTTTCATTGTTAAACTTGTTGTTGGTGGTGTACCAGTCCGGTCCACAGGAGCACTGCATGCCCTCTGGGATATACCTGGAGAGACAGACAATGAATGAGTCTGTGCGGTGTCCAAGTGTTTTGAGAGCGAGGAAAAAAATTGCACTTTGATTATAATATTAAAAAGCAATAAACTAAACGCTTCTTCTTAACAGGTCAGAACCTTCTAAACTTAACAGAACCTGTGTGTGTAACCAAGTGTTTAGTCTTTATAAACTGACCTACTCCATCCAACCAGAGGAGGAACTGCAGCCATCAAAGCAAAGACCCAAGTTACTCCGCAGCAAGCTATGGCATGGTGAGGCCTAAAGACAAAGTTTCCAAGTGGCTTGCAGACGACGAGCCACCTCTCCAGTGCTATCACAGCAAGAGACCACAGGCTTACCATACCTGGAAAAACGAAGAGAAGAACAAAAGATGATATCCACTATAACAATATGACAGCTCACTCTGCTGCAACTTATAATATTACATATTTGTAATGGAAATGGAGAGAGTGCACGTGCATTTTAAAGATGTTTGACATTTAAAGGCAGGTGAAACCACTATAGGGAATCTGAGGCAGAATGACCATCTGTTTAAGTTTAGGGAAAGTAACAGTGTCACCGAATACCAATTTGAAAGGCCAGCAATTTAGCATAGCCGATGATCTAAAAGATAAAATCTTTTTATTTCAGTTCCTAAACCAATACCAAAGACAAGTTAAGACAACTACTGTATGGTGTCATATATGTTTAGCACCTTAGTGACTGTGGGTTATCCAGCAAAGATCTAAAAAGATTCACATTTCTCCAAGAGAACATTGCTATTAAAATGAAAGTTCATCAAAGTTCAGAGCTATTCTCTCTGACAGTATGTGCTTTGAAGTTGTTGTTTATGACAATAAAATCTGCACAGTGCCATTGCAAAGAAGCCCCCAGTTCAGAGTAGGCATATAGCTGAAATGAAGCCATGCTTAATAAACAATAACCTGGT
The DNA here is from genome assembly GCA_028564955.1 of Terapon puta. Lineage (NCBI taxonomy): Eukaryota > Metazoa > Chordata > Actinopteri > Centrarchiformes > Terapontidae > Terapon > Terapon puta. The sequence continues at coordinate 22,422,777 of JAOXYL010000100.1, read as the reverse complement.
ACAATGTGAACATAGAAGGGAAGGTGTTGCCTGTTAGAATATGCTAGGTAAAAAAAGAAGGTATATTAAACTTGAGCTTCAGCTTCCACCTTTTCGGGTCAATATTTTTTTGTTTGCCTTTTACATCTAAAGCCCTTTTTTATCTGTTATAATCTGTAATCCTTTTGCAAAACCATTCATAAGGAAATTACTATTATTACTATTGCTTATTTTAGTATTACTTAATTATTTCAATTACTGTAAATATTATTTTCTATTATTAATAGAAAAAGAAATCCTTCATGGGTCACAACACACAAGAAAAAAAATCTACTAGTAATATAATTTGATATGAATCACTCCCTTCAAGGTACTATGTTAATATTGTATTTAATGACCCTTTTTGTGAATTCTTAAGATT
>JAOXYL010000100.1:22392805-22405689 GCA_028564955.1 Terapon puta | reverse complement strand
AGTTATAAACATGCTCTGTTTCTGGTCATGATATAATGTGGGTACGTCCCAATCCAGATGGATTGCAGTCACTGGGAAGTGAAATAGGTGAATGTAAAACTTTAACTGGAATAAAGAGAGAGAAAATTGTGCCCCATAAAATGGATCTATCTAGTGTTGGTTACTGTCAGTCAGAAGCGGGTAGAGGCCAACTTTGTTTACAGATTCTGCTGTGACTGACTGAATCAATAATATGTTCCTTTAAACTTGGTTTCTGTTACAGGCCAGCAGGTGGGAATGGAAAAAGCTAAAGGCAAAAAACCCGAAGAACGGCCCCCCTCCATGTCCTCGTCTTGGCCACAGTTTTTCCCTGGTTGGCAATAAGTGCTACCTGTTTGGTGGACTAGCCAATGACAGCGAGGACCCAAAAAACAACATTCCCAGGTATAGATTTTTTTCAGTAGATGGAGGGCTGTGATGCACCACTGCACAAGATCCTGCTTCACCCAGCAACACGACTGTAACTAATGTGTTTCTTTTCTTCATTCTCAGATACCTGAATGATCTGTACACGCTTGAGCTCCGTGCCGGTTCCAGCGTGGTTGGATGGGATATTCCAATCACATATGGAGTTCTGCCTCCACCCCGCGAGAGCCACACTGCTGTGGTATACACAGAAAAGACGAGCAGGAAATCTCGCCTGATAATCTATGGAGGCATGAGTGGCTGTCGTCTTGGAGATTTGTGGACACTTGATATTGGTATGTTTCTAAAAGTGAATGAAAGAATGACACCACGAATTATAATTACGCTGCTGGTGCTACTCTGAGACAGTGTTTTTTGCAAAAGTTGATGTTCAAATGTAATGGTCTGTGTACTTGCATTACTTGTGGCGCCTTAATTTATCTGTTTGCATGTCACATTACATTGGCACTGTATTGCACCCTAATGCCGCTTATTGTCTTCAGATACTTTGACGTGGAACAAACCATCAGTAAGCGGGACAGCACCTCTCCCCAGAAGTCTTCACTCTGCCACCACCATCACAAACAAGTGAGACAGCTTCTGCACCTTAGCAATAACGTGGACTGTGATATTTAATCATGTTTGAGCTCTGTTGAATAGGCGGTGCATCTTACAGCAACGTCTTACTGTGATTTGATCATCTCATTGTTTTCTTTCAGGATGTACGTTTTTGGTGGATGGGTTCCTCTGGTGATGGATGATGTCAAAGTGGCCACACATGAGAAGGAGTGGAAGTGCACAAACACTCTTGCCTGCCTAAATCTTGGTTGGTGTGATTCTGTGTTTGGCATACTTGATTTCAGTCTTAAAATCTTTAAGCAAACTTGGTTTCAGAGATGTTAATTTTTGTATTATATGTTTGTCTGTAGACTCCATGTGCTGGGAGACGGTGTTGATGGATACTCTTGAAGACAACATCCCCAGGGCCCGTGCTGGCCACTGTGCTGTGGCCATCAATTCCAGACTCTATGTTTGGAGTGGACGTGACGGTTATCGTAAAGCTTGGAACAACCAAGTCTGTTGTAAAGACCTCTGGTACCTGGAAACAGGTTGGTGTGCTTTAACATTTTGGTTTCTTCAGTTATAGTGACTTAGTAGCTCAGATTATTAAAACAGTGTCTGTGTTGTTACATTTTTCTTTGTCTTCCTCCTCAGAACGGCCACATGCCCCTGCCAGGGTGCAGTTAGTCCGTGCCAATACAAACTCCCTGGAGGTGAGCTGGGGCGCTGTCTCAACCGCTGACACCTACTTACTGCAACTGCAGAAATATGACATCCCCGCAACTCCAGCTGCAGCCTCGCCAGCCATGAGTGCAACCCCCTCACAGCCTGTGAACTCCCCTAAGAGCCCTGCGCCAGCTGCTGCGGCGCCCTCTGCTCAGAGCCTACCACAGACAGGTACGACATGAATGTCCAATGACTCCCATTCCATGGCGATTGTTGCAAGGAAGCTCAGCCACAATTAAACCCACTGCATGTAAAGTCTGAACACCTGTTCCCTCATTTTACAGCTGTTCTGAAGGTTGCAGCTCAACAGTCTGCCACAGGCACGTCTGTTGTCACAGTCCGCCCCAGCCAGCCCGGGAAATCCCCTGTCACTGTGACATCTCTTCCTCCAGGTGTCCGAATGGTTGTGCCTGCCCAGACCACCCAAGGATCGGTATGAGCAATTTTCAGTTTATCCTGTTTAAGATTTGAGGTCAATAACATCTCATTGTCACATGAGCAAATTAGTTCAACAATGTTTTTTTGTCTTTCTTTCTCTTTTTTCCAGCCAATTGGCAGTAGCCCTCAGATGAGTGGCATGGCAGCTTTAGCTGCAGCAGCTGCAGCAACACAGAAGATCCCGCCCTCCTCTGCAGGCACTGTCCTCAATGTTCCTGCAGGTGCCACCATTCTCAAAACCGTTGCTGTTTCCCCTGGCACGACCACAATGAAAGTGGCTTCTCCAGTCATGGTACAGATTTCTGTCAACATTGCTCATTGCTAACATTGTGTGCATTCTGCTGTGGGTCAGGTCTCTAACACAGTTTCTTTGGTTACAGGTCAGTAATCCGGCCACCCGGATGCTGAAAACTGCTGCTGCCCAGGTGGGCACAGCAACTGCATCTTCTCCTACCACCACTAGACCCATCATCACTGTGCACAAGTCTGGTGCAGTCACAGTGGCCCAGCAGGCTCAGGTGGTAACCACTGTGGTGGGAGGAGTCACCAAGACCATCACTCTGGTCAAGAGTCCCCTCACCATGGGCAGCAGTGGCACTCTGGTAAGAGAAAAGGACTCTGTGGAAAGTCTGTTGCACAATGTAAAACTGGAAACCCGCTCTGAGAGCACACTTGGTGCTTTCACATGCATGCTGTTAATCATGGGTTCTGTAAATTGCATTTCACACTCGGTGTGCGTGTTTTGATTTTTATGTCTGGTCACAAGATGGTGGCAAGATGCACTGAGCTTGAAGCAGTGGGGGAGGGGGTAAAGGTTGGCCTACAGTGACTGTTGGAGAGCTCTACTAAGAAAGCAGGGAGCATGACATTAGTGATCTGCATGACTGTCAGTCAGATAGCACTGGAATGATTCATAGAGCCACCAGTTTAGTGGTCCACCTTCCCACTGAACTCCCTGTGCTGTCCGGTGTTTTCTGGTGACTCATGAACTTGAGTCTCTCTCCTATGTCGGCAGATCTCCAACCTTGGCAAGATGATGTCTGTGGTACAAACCAAGCCAGTGCAGACATCAGCTGTCACAGGCCAGGCTTCCACTAACCCTCTCACACAGATCATACAGGTCAGCTATCTGCATGAGTGCAGGAAAAAAACAGGAGGTAGCTTATAACTCCTGAGACAGGCACCAGATGTGTTTCACAAAATGGCTCGCATAACATGTAACTCTCTCCTCAGACAAAGGGTCCCCTCCCGGCCGGCACCATCCTCAAGCTGGTGACCTCCGCAGATGGCAAACCCACAACCATCATCACCACTTCGCAGGCAGGAGGCACAGGAAACAAGCCCACTATTCTCAACATAAGTGGCGTCTCTCCTACCACCACTAAGCAGGGCACCACCATCATTAAGACCATCCCCATGTCGGCCATCATGACCCAGCCTGGAGCAACAGGTCTAAACTCACTCAGATTATCAGTGTCACAACACGTCTATGGCTGCAATCACTATTACAAAAGAAGCAGTATCTATACAACTTTTTGAGTATAAACAAACTTCAACCAGACAAAAATCAGGATCAAAGAACCTCCTTTGTTTTTTGCTTACTTTGTTAAATTTCCAGACGAGTGAACAGAAGGAGCGATGATTAGTCTGAAGTTTGATTTGTTTTTAATACTGTTTGCTTCATTGGCTTGATCGGCTTGGTAATTAGGTTATTGTTTTGTTAATTGACATAATAAGATGAAAATATGTGTAATCTTACATGCCTTCATCCTTACAGGTGTGACAAGCAGTGCAGGCATGAAAACGCCCATCACAATCCTCACCACAAAGGTGATGACCACCGGAACTCCGGGTAAAATCATCACTGCGGTGCCCAAACTTGCCACGGCAGCAGGCCAACAGGGACTGACACAGGTAATGCAGCCCTATTTCAGCAGTAGTCTTGATGAGTCATCTGTAGTCCATTCATGCAGATTAATCCTTAATTATGTGTCTGTAGGTGGTTCTAAAAGGCGCTCCTGGGCAACCTGGCACTATTTTGCGCACTGTGCCAATGAGCACAGTGGGTGGTGTTCGACTTGTAACACCGGTGACTGTATCTGCTGTTAAGCCGACTGTCACCACTCTGGTTGTCAAAGGGACTACTGGTAAGAATAACTATGTTCTTGTGATTTGTTTTGGATTTTTGTGCGATCACAGATTTTGGTTGGTTTTCATCTTTTTAATGCCACTTATCTTCCTTCCAGGTGTCACCACTCTTGGGACGGTCACTGGTACAGTCTCCACTAGCCTGGCAGGAGGTACAGTGGACAGTTCAAACGCCTCACTCGTTACCCCCATCACCACACTGGGAACCATCGCTACCCTGTCCAGTCAGGTCATCAGTCCATCTGCCATAACTGTGTCAGCTGCTCAGACCAGCCTGACGTCTGCCTCCACACTGCCCTCCTCTACCATCACCGTGCAGGTAAGAGCCTGCAGATTGTTGTTTCTCGGCCTGTTTTTAGTATTTTAAGCATTAGGACATGGAATAATGTCAATGTTCCATAAGTTTGTAATGACTACATCACAACATAAGAAACATACTGCAAAGATTTAGAGTGTAAATTCTGTAACCTGCTACAGAACTGGAGTGGGTGTTAATATTATTACGAAACATGCTGCATGACTTAAACATCACTGAAATCGCTTTACTCTTCTCCTGCCCAGAATCAGCCTACCCAGGTGACTCTCATCACAACCCCCAGCGGTGTAGAAGCTCAGCCAGTGCAGGATCTACCAGTGTCCATCCTGGCCTCGCCGACCTCTGAGCAACCCAGCTCCACTGAGGCTGGAGCAGCTGGAGAGGGCTCTGGGACCGTCACCCTGGTCTGCTCTAACCCGCCCTGCGAGACCCACGACACAGGAACCACCAACACGGCAACCACCTCTTCTGCCACCATTGGTGCGGGACAGGTGTGTTCTAACCCGCCCTGCGAGACCCACGAGACCGGAACCACCAACACAGCCACCACCTCCTCCGCTACAATTGGAGCCGGACAGGTTTGCTCTAACCCTCCCTGTGAGACCCACGAAACGGGCACCACCAACACAGCTACAACTGCATCTTCAAATATGTCTGCACTGCGTGTATGCTCCAACCCACCGTGCGAGACCCACGAAACTGGGACAACTAACACTGCTACCACAGCATCAGCCAACATGTGCTCCAACCCACCATGCGAGACCCATGTGACAGGCACCACCAACACAGCCACCCAGGCATCATCCAACATGAACGCAGAACAGACGGGCACCACGCAGCGGGTGTGTTCCAACCCACCCTGCGAAACACACGAGACGGGAACCACCAACACCCCATCCACAGCCACCTCCAGCATGGGAGGCGATCAGACCAGCACAGCGACTGGCTTGGTCCAGAGGGTTTGCTCCAACCCACCCTGTGAAACGCACGAGACCGGCACCACCAACACAGCCACCACTGCCACTTGTAGCATGGAGACAGGCGAAGGCACAGGTATACCACACACTGTAACTGTGTCAGGGCACTGGGACACACTTCCTTTTTCATTATTATCACCTATTTAACTCAAGCAGACTGAAGAAAAAGCAGTCCAGTTTTAACCCTTTGTTTGCTACATTCAGGACTCCTCTTGTAATTATTGTCATTTTTTTATTATTATGTCATCATTTGTTTTGCCCTTCTAACAGAAATCACCGGATTGGTTTCACAAATGCTGATTTGCCACATTTTTTTTGCCTGGGAGGTGAAATGAAATCATTGGTATTAAAAGTTAAGTAATGTTTTTTGTATCATCAGCAGCCCAGCAGACAGAAGAGGGAGCAGAAGGTACCAGCAGCACAGAAGTGGCCGCCACCACTGCAGCAGCTAGCATGGTTACCACCACCCAGGGCAGGGCCATCACTACTGTCACGCAGTCTACACCGGCCCCCGGGCCCTCTGTACCTGTAAGAAATACACCAATTGACTAAGAAAATTAACCAATTTTAACTAAGTAACTAATTTTCCCAATGTGGCCGATCTTTACGTTTGTCTTTTGTTTCTTGCCAGTCAATCTCATCGATCACAGAGGGTGTGACTACCGCAGCCAGCTCCACAGAGGAGCCCATGCAGACCGATGAGACGGCATCAGCAGAAGCTGCCCCTGCAGAGGAGGGAGCCACTGCTATGGAGACACAGGCAGAGGTAAATGCCGTAAAACATCACTTAAAGCTGGTATCGATATGACATTTGTTGAGTCCAGTATGTCAAATTTAATATGAATATTAAGTATGTATGACTTATAATGTTGTTTTAGGGAGAAGCAGCTGCAGCAACAACCCTGAATTTACCCTCCGAGCTAATGTCTGAGGGTCAGGGAGCTACACTCATGGTGACAGGGCTGTCGGATGAGGAGCTGGCTGTGACTGCAGCGGCAGAAGCTGCTGCTCAGGCAGCGGCCACCGAAGAGGCCCAGGCACTCGCTATCCAGGCTGTTCTCCAGGCAGCTGTAATGAGTGAGTTCAGCTCGTCTTGTGTAGTTCACACACAGTTTTGCTTTGATTTCTGAACTACAGTGTCGTACATCAGGGTAAAAAATTAAAACCAGGATGATCATCCGCTTTAACTCTGTAGCTGTGCAGCCTCCACAATAATCTTACATTTTATATATATGCAAATATTTTCTGTTTACAGATGAGGGTGATTCTACCGGAGAGAGCCAGCAACCCACCAACATCCCCATCATGTTGACTCAGCAGGAGCTTGCAGCACTGGTGCAGCAGCAGCAGCAGCTGCAGGAAGCACAGGCTGCTGCACAGCAGGCCACCGTAGACACAAGCTTGCCCACTGAAGGGCTCGCCCCTGCTGACAGCCTCAACGACCCCTCTGTCGAGAGCAATGGACACAATGAGATGGCCGCAGCAGTCACCAGCGCAGTGGCATCCTTGCTGCCACGTACCACTGCTGAGAGTAAGATTTTTCGCTTTTTTTCTTTTCTTCAAATAGTTACTTGGTGTCTTTTGTTACCGCAGGTTGACCTTTTTTGTATTGTTCCTTTCACTTCACAGCACTTGCTCCATCAAGCACATTTGCACCATCTGTATCAGTGGCAAGTCCAGCCAAGCTGCAAGCAGCAGCCGCTCTGGCAGAGGTCGCCAATGGCATCGAGGGAGAAGTGAGTCATTGGAGTATTTACAGAACATTTGGCTGGCTCAGTTAGGTCAACGAGTGAATAAATGTGACCGTATTATTGTTTTCTTGCAGAAGCAAGGCCCACAGCCAACCCCAGTGAAGCCTGTTGTAAAGAAGGAGAACCAGTGGTTCGATGTTGGAATCGTTAAAGTGACAAATATGGTTGTCACTCATTTCTACGTGCCAGGAGATGACTCTCAAGGAGATGTAAGTGTCTCCTGGTGTTTTTTTTTCATATCTAGATGACTGTCCAGTATTGTGGTTGGTACATCTCTAATTGCTGCTTTTTTCCTTGGTAGGATGACTCCGGCATCATGCCTGACTACAGCCAGATGAAGAAGATGGAGCTGCAGCCCGGCACAGCTTACAAGTTCCGTGTAGCTGGAATCAATGCTTGTGGTCGTGGCACTTTCTCAGAGATATCTGCTTTCAAGACTTGCCTACCAGGCTTCCCAGGGGCACCTTGTGCCATCAAAATCAGCAAGGTGACCACAGAAATAAAGCCAGTTTCTTTGTTTTCTTATGTTGTTGTAGGATTGACATACAGGTGTCTGGGACGGAGGAGTTGTGAGTTCTCGAGCTATGTTCTCTGGCACTGAGTAGTATTTGTTCACTGTCTCCATACAGAGCCCAGACGGTGCCCACCTGACCTGGGAGCCACCCTCTGTGACTTCGGGGAAGATCATCGAGTACTCCGTGTACCTGGCCATCCAGAGCAATCAGACGGCTGAAGCAAAGGCCTCTACCCCGGCACAGCTAGCCTTCATGCGCGTGTACTGTGGACCCAACCCCTCCTGCTTGGTGCAGTCGTCCAGCCTCTCCAACGCTCACATCGACTACACCACCAAGCCAGCCATCATCTTCCGCATCGCTGCCCGCAATGAAAAGGGTTACGGTCCTGCCACCCAAGTTCGATGGCTCCAAGGTGAGTGCACAGATTCACAAACTAAATCTCAAATATCAGCAAGTGATTGATTCATTACTGGATTATAAAACACATTTTAAGCATTTTCCTGCTTTGTAGAATCTGGCAAAGATGGCGCCTCTGCGAAACCGGCCCCCAAAAGACCAGGCACCTCTCCTGATACGTAAGTGTCTTATTCATGTCTCACACTGAGCACAGAGAGCACACATCAACACAAATGAATACAACATGAAGTACTTATTCTGATTTTATGTGTACTCTTGCAGTAAGGCTACTGGTCCAAAGAAAGCAAGGACGGACCAGTGAGGTCGCCCAGAGACCCCTCCCAGTCTTTTGTCCTTTTTTCCACTCGCTGTCCTTTTATCAGGAAGACTGACCTTCACCCCTCCTCCACCTCCTCATCCTCATCCTAATCTCATCCTTCACCCTCAAGTCTCAGATCAAGACAACAATGGAGGCAGAACAACCGTATGAAGCCAAGATGAAAGTCAATCTGAGAGATGTTTCTGTAGATAAAAACCCTCCTTCCTCCTCCTTCTGTTGGTCGTACTATTTTTAGAGCATCACAAACGTAGAAGCACATTATCTTTTTCAGCCACATCCCCTTCCATCGTTTAACATCTATTTTTGGCTTGTTTCAGTAGTTGAGCAGTATAGAAAAGCATTTACATCTTTCACAAACTGGGAGCCAGCCTGAGCGCAATGTTACCTTTTTTTTTTCTTTTTTGTCTTTTGTTTTGTGAAACCTGGGGGGGGGGATGTAGAGAGAGACTACATGAAAATGATGTACAGTGTTTGAAAAAGGCTGTGGAGGCATTAGATTAGATGAGAGGAAAAAATCGGTATGGAAACAAATAAAGCACTTGTCCTCAACGAAAGAGGACATCATTTTTTTTTCCTTTCTTTTTTTGCTCAAAACAAATTTGCTTCATCGAGAACCAAGTCTATAGTCATCGTACTGGACTCCAGTCTCCTGGTAATGTCATCACTGTGCGCTTTTTACCCCCAAGATGAGGACTGGTGGCCGACACTTCAAAGTGGACAAAAAGAGAATGACAAAGGAAGAGATTTGTAGAGAATGAATGACAGACTTTGCTAGGACTGAGACTTGCAGCACACACAAAAAAAATCTTCAAAAATCTTCCCAAAAAATTAGCAAGCAATGACGCAGAAGATCTTTTGTGTAGTTTATTTTTGTATTTTTTAAGCTTTTTTTTTCTCCTGTGTGTATGTATGTTGTGTGCATTTTTAAAAACATCACTTTTTTTAACTGTTGTTCACCCCATAGTTTGTGTTCGTGGGAAGATGGGTGGCTGTGTTGAGGTTGCCACTATATTTTTAAAAAAAATCTTCATTCAGTTGGTTGTATGTTCTTGTTGTTAACAGACGGTAATGAAAGAGAGAACGACTTTTGTATTTGTTCCAAGTAGAACCGCAGAGGTTATAGGACTGAAGGGAACTTTGAAGTGGACCCAGGGAGAGGAGAGTTTTTACTTTGTTTACTACTCAATGCTTGTGTTGCTTTGTTTGCCAAACATGGAGTTTCCCGGGGTATGAGGCGAACATAACATCAGATCTTTTCACACCTCTCCCCTTTAATATCCCGATCAGTTGTCCTACGCTTTTTATGCTCATGAATGTGGTGTCTCACCTCTTCTTTAATTTTTAGAATGGCAAATTATATTAGTAGACATTTTCCCTATCCTATTGATGTATGTGAATCCATTTAATAAATTTTAATTTTTTTTTTCCTTCCACGGCTCTGTATTTCAGACTACAGATGGTGTGCAAGCTAACTGTGACCTGTTAACCCGTATGTCTTTGAATGGGGATGTCTTGGGAAGAAAGCTTACATAGCCGGAGTGTACTCACCTGTAAATTAGTTCGTTCATAGAGCAAGAATAAAACAAACAAAAAAAAACATCTTGGCCTTTTATATAATTACCTGTAACAAACAGTTTTTACATGTTGGTCATCTCTTGATTGCCTTTTGTGTCTTTACTTATAAAAGAAACAAATATATATATATAAATATATATAGTCTCCCTGATTGTTCTAATTTGCTTCTGTCAAGCTGATTCACTGTAGGAGTCTGAATCACTGCTAGGTTCATTACAATACAACCTTGTACAGGGAGGGGGTTTCTGACTGGACATGAGTGTATATCTACTTTGTCAGGGCGGATTCAGTTGCGATGGTTCCGGCCAGGAAGATCAGAGCCAAGGTTTTCGCTTGCCGTCTTTTCTCCGGCCGGCCTTGGTTTGCGTTTGTGGGTTCTCCCAATTTCTTTCTAGAAATGAACTTTCTCTTCATATGCATTCATAATTTTTGTGCGTGTCAGTGTGTCTGTTGAACAAAACTAGACATGCATGCAAAAGCAGTGTATTTTAGTAGTGATGCCTTAAGTTAGACCATAAGCTGAAGGTTCTCAAAAAAAGAAAAAAACATTTAATAAGTTTGTTCCTCTCTCCATGTGGTATACAATTGTGTCCTTTCCTTCCACAGTACCTTTGCTGGGTCACTATTTTTGCACCCTCGTTAGATAGGTCATCATCAGCAGTGCCGAGGTCTCTCTGAACTTTCCCTCCCACACTGGGACGAGTGCTGCTCTCAGCACTCACAGGTGTTGCGAGTCTCTCTCGGCTGTTTGCAGGTTATCTGGAAATGTCCTGTATTTTCCAATGTGTGTTTTTTGTACTGTAGGGAGTAATGTATCTTTTATCATCAAAAAATAAACATGTTAAACATAGAGAGATGGCGTGGTTTTCTTCTTTTCCGCTGCTGACTGACTCACCTGCTGTAAGCCGCGCTGAGCCGCTCTCAGGAACGGCTTCTCCACATCCACGTCCTGCTTCGCGCTTCCTTCAAAGTACTCTGCTCCCTTTTCCTCACACCACTGCAGGGCCTCCTTGCCAGACACCTGCAAGGGAAGACAATCATTTAATCACACTACAAACACCAAACAGTGCTGACATGACAGCAGAGAGCACATAAGGTGGGATGGGATGGACCAAAATACAACTTCAGTACAATTTAAAGTAGAATTAATGTGCTTGACTGATAATCGAACACCAAGAATTACTGCACAGTGAAATTTTCTTTGTACATCAATTTCTAATAAACCTGTCATAAAAAAAGTAAAAGTCGCTTCATCCCTGAAGGATAATGTGATTAATTTGTTGGCTGTGTTCATTTCTTGGACACAACATTGGCTGTGACTTTGGGCTGTAACAATTATTTTCATTACTCATCCATCTGTAAAAACAAACTGTTTAAAATAGTGAAAATTGTCCCTGAAAAAAGTTTAGTTAATGCGTTCAGTGTTTTATTTTGTCAGGCCAGCAGTCCCAAGACATGCAGACAACATTCGTAAGAATCAAAGAAAAGCACAAATCCTCAGTCACTGTATTTCTTACTTATTAATTCTATTAATTTGACATCTTATTTAATTTTCTTTATTCATTAGTTTAATACACTATTCTGGTATGCTTGCATCCTTTGAGCTTCATGTGTAGTGATGACATGAAACACATTTTACTTCAACACCCCCCCCCCCACACACACACACACACATAAAACCCTGTTATCTGTGGGTCACTCTCACATCTTTGTGATGGTTTAAGACGCCTTCACTGACCTCGCGGTTGCTCAGGTCAGTCTTGTTGCCCAAAACAATGAAGGGGAAGTCAGAGGGGTCCTGAGGCTCGCCCTGTATCAGAAACTCCTTTCTCCAGCCCTCCAGGGCAGAGAAACTGGTCCTGGACGTGACATCGAACACCAGCATGCAGCAGTGGGCCCCCCTGTACAAAGGTGTGCCCAGAGACTGGAACCTCTCTGTACCTGCAGTGTCCCAGATCTGAGGAGGGGGGGCACATGTCAGATCATCCCATCATACGTGTGTGTGTGTGTGTGTGTGTGTGTGTGTGTGTGTGTGTACAGGTGGATTTACCTGCAGGTTGACTGTGTGTCCCTCTATGTTGAGTGTTTTGCAGAGGAAGTCTGTCCCTACAGTGGCCCGGTACATGTTGGTGAAGCAGTGATTCACATATCTGTTCATGAAGGAGGATTTTCCCACCCTGTGTAAACACGCACGCACACACACACACACGCACACGCACACAGGTGAGATGTATAACAGTCAAATCCCTCTCTGTCCTCAGCTCTAACTCCACTAACTTCAGTGACAGTCCTCTCTCAGCCTGTGGTCCTCGGCCTTTCACCAAATCAGAGCAAATGAAAGTGAAACTGTGTGCACGGAGCACGGGAGCTCAACTTTACAACAGTTTACAAGATTTTGGAGCAGAAGTTTGGTGAAGTTACCCGGAGTTTCCAATGAGGATAATTTTCAGTGTAACCGGACTGTCCCCGCCGCTCATCTTCATCTTCGTCCCCACCGGAGCTGCAGCTGCTGCCTTCAGGGTCTGCTCGTAATCTGACGCGCTCCAGCGTGTGTCACAACAGCGACCTTTTTTTTTATCAGGGCCGTTACCAGGATATGAAATGCTGAGGGTAATAAGTCAGAAAAAGCCACCCGTTTCCACCTACAAAACTCTTCTTCTTCTTCTTCTTCTTCTTCTTCTTCTTCTTCTTCTTCTT